>NC_069482.1:1818144-1892947 GCF_026875155.1 Cherax quadricarinatus | reverse complement strand
TATGGGCAGGTAGTAATTACGTCTATGGTTTGGGGGTTTGGAGCTGGCTTTTCCGAAGTCATACATATCTGGAAAATTAAAAAAAACTTTTAACAGGGCACGAGGTAGTGTTTTGAGAGAATATGTTTGCAGTTTTTCGGGGAAGTATTAGGTTGTAATGAGAGAGATCGTGTGCCCGGCTAGTATTCTGTACAGTAGTGGCAGACGCTCTTCGAGCATGATACAGAAAAAAAGTTAACGGGCTAGGGCCCTTGCTTACTAGGATCAAAAAGATTTTGAAGATGTCGGTTTTTTAGAGGAAAACTTTTCGTCCATTGGTAAAAAATGCATAGTATGAAAAGGAAAGTAATTTGTCATTTTGGCCTATTTGGTAGCGAGGGCAGACGAAATGCCTCGGGAAAGGTCAGGGTTTAGGTCGCTGGAGTTGGTCCGTTTTGAGGTGGGCCATTACCCAAAAAAACCTTTGACATTGGGAGAGGGCAGAAACGGTAAAAGATTTGCGGAGGTTGAAGGAGTCAGGCCAATCTCTGTACCCAGAGCATGGGACGAAGTGCCCGCAGAAGATGCAGGGACTAGAAAGGTTCGAAAAATGGTCCGGTAACGGGCGGGTGTCGGGGAAGGGTGCCCGGGAGAATAGGTCATGGACTTGAGGCTCAATAGAAAGTCACTTTTTTTTCCCTTTTTTTTTATGGAAAAAAATGGGGAGGAGGCGTGAAGTGGAGCTTCCCGAGGGAACGGCCCAAAAAGGGGTTTGCCTTCCTGCCCAAAAAAAACACTCGCAGGCCTTAGCGGGGTGGCATGGAAAACCTGTGCCAAATTACTGTTCAAGCCAGTAGCACAGTAATGGATAGCAACCGCCATCTACAGAGCACCTCGGTGGACAAAAGGGAGGGGGAGTCAGTCACCCGCCGCAGAGCAACCTCGTTCGGCAAAACCCCACCTGGAATCAGAAAGGCAACCCGAGATACAAAAGTGTTCGAGTAAGGGGTTTTTTAAAGATATTTCATTATTTCTGGAGTTCTAGGATGAAAATTTCCGGGAATTAAGAATCCCTTATGAAACAAGGTGTGGGCAAAGTTTTTCCCGTTTCCTTTTAGTTTATAGAATAATGTTTTAATTTCAATATGATTAAAATTTAACAAATTAAAAATTTAGTCTTTAATGATAAAATATTTAAACCGTTTCTCGTCTTCTCTTGTTAAATTGTATACAAAAGTACTAAAAGTACCTTAAATTGTAAGTACAGTTATTTTGCTTTAAAGTAATTGTCAGAAAAATGAATTTCATAAAAAATTTTTATTGATAATTCAATGGAATATACATTATACATAATCACCGATATAAGACATTTCAAATAATGTCCTCAATCTCAAATTCAATCCAGGAGATTGCTGATCCCCTTTTGGGATTTTGGCCTTACCCCGGTGTTTATTTAAATAATTTAATGAAATTAGTGATAAATGACAGCAAATTGTCTACACGCCGCCCCTGCAGACGAGGTCTAGAAGCTGTCGAAACTCCCCTCCACAGTGGGCTGTTCAAGAGATACAATTTGTAAGTATAAATTACCCCTTGGGGGAGTATGTCAGCATATTTCATTCGATGATGGCTGACGAAATACTACTTGTTTGGACCCTCAAAAGTCACACCTACTGACTGATTTTATGTTGATTACAAACTCCTTGTGACCTCCAAGAACTTGCGCAATCCCGATCTACAAGAAAATTCTAACATACTTGCTCTTTTGTAACGTGAGCTATGGTGTTCTCAAACACTTCGACTGATATCGGTGACTTGATAGAAGCTGAAGTGTCCTTGGATGTCCACGTCTTCCATTGTCTAGGAAGCACACTGGGTACATATGTTCCACAAGATTTGTCTTTATGTTTCACAAGTATCACAAGAGGAAGCTGATCACACTTCTATGTGTTTGTGTTAGAGACCTTTGTTCACACTAACGCACAGTCTGTATCCTGGTGTCAGTGTCCACTCGTAGTAGAGTCAACAAAGATAGTCAGCCAGACCCCAAAGTGCTCACATGCCGTCTCTGCCCCCCAGCACAAAAAAAAGGTCGAGTCCCTAGTACCTGATCCTTGTCACTCCTCGCTGAATGAAGCAAAGCAGAATGTTTGTTTCTTGCTGTCTTAATCATAGACAACATGTACACTTATTGTACTATGGTAATCAAAGTGCGGAGTAACTGGGTATTTTCTTATAGTCCTGTTAAAGTAAGAGATGTACTGTCTCTTATAAAAATACATGTGCAACAGCCGCTGCAAGGAGCAGAGGTCATTTGACTACGTGATTAGCCATCGTGATCAATTACTCACTTAGGCAGGTAAACAAGACGCTCGCCCTTTGAGTGGCCCCTCAGGGCTGAGAGGCTGGGCCCTCAGGGTGAATGGGCTGAGGGGGCTGATACCCCCCTCCTGGAGAAAAAATTTTCCACTCTGGGGGGCGGCGGAGGTTTCGTGCAGCGTGAACTATTCATAAATTAACATTAATTTGATTTTCTCCACTCGCCACCACTGCTGCTTGTTTTTTGAACAGCTTTAGGTATAGTTTCTGTTGTGGTGTCTGGAGAGACTATCATAATTTTGTTTTCAACACTGTGTAATTGCCGCACGGCTAGTTTATGTATTGTCCGCTTATTCACTAATCCTTTGCTCAAAAACATCAACTGTCCTGATGTTTCCATTTGCATCAGGATATATGGTCACATTTTTCCCAAGTGGCCATTGGGACTCGGGACATCATTGTCGATTATCACTATTTACACCAGGTTCTTATTTAAAAAAGTTTTTACAATGCGATCTTCTTTCATAAAATCAGCGTTTTGCATGGAGATTTAGTAGGATGGATCTCCAACGACATCTGCGTGATTCAGCCAATTTGTTGTACTTCTGGTTGATCAAAAGATCTTGCTTAACATAAGCAGCCCTGCATACAAAGTTCCGTTGCATTATCTGAAATCATCAGTCTGGGACATGCCTTCTGGCTGCAACCTTCTGAATAATTTGATAAAGGTTTCAGCCAGACCATGTCGTGGCTACTTCTAGTGTAAAGCTCTAGTTGTAGCACAATGTGTAACAAACAGATGTACACCTTGATGGGAACTTTGTCATATGTTTTGGTTGTATTATTGGTCCAGTATGAATCTAATACCTGTCACCTCAAAGGAAAGTGACTGGACAAACTCTTTAAGAGGGATATGGAGGTGGACCTTGGATACTGACATACATCGCATATCGTAGTGACGGACAAGTATACAGTCCGTGATTTGTTTTTTTCACACTTTGTAGACCTTGAGGTATCCCAGTAGGATTTTGTTGTCTATGACAGTGTGTCAGCTACCCACCATGTACACGTTACTGTGGGCGTTTTGACTCAAATATAAGTTTTGTCAGCCAATGATTCTTGGGGATCAATATTGGGTTGTATTTGGATTCTTGTGGTTAGTGAAGAATTATGATTGCTTCCTCGACATCTCAGAATCTTTTTGAAGTCGAGTTAAAGTTCCTAAAGTATTTAATCATGACAGGTTTGCTTTGGGGATTTATCTTGTGTTTTCTAGAACTTTATATTCTGTAGAGAAAACGTCTTTCTGTATTTGGTTTCACCCGTATTTAATGGGTTCAAGACATTCATAATCAGGGTTTTATTTTTTTATGAATTTAAAGATCAGAGCTGTAACTTCTTAGAGTTTTACCCAAAGATGAGTATTTAGACCATATCAATGATTTTTATGTCTGTGGCTGCTGCAGTATTTACACAACTTATTTCTGCTGTGTTCAAGCAGCGTTCTTCTGGCATAATGTAGCCTTTTGCGGGGCCATTTTTTTTCATTAAAAGGCCAGTTCAGCCGGGAGCCATAATTTATTATCCAAAAATTTTCTTAGTGGGCAAACAGTACAACATTCACTGGTTTTTCTTTGGGTAGGCGGGGAAAAAAGAGTAATCTCTTGCACTCTTTCTTTTCTCTACTCTGTTCTGTAAAAAAGCCCAAACTTACTCTTTTTATTTTTTAAAACCCACTGAGAACTTCATTATCCCCCCAGCAGGGTTTTTTTTTCAATAGTGAGATGTCAATTTTCTTTGTTAAATAGACAGCTAATTTTGTACCTCTAAGTGCTGCAGTTCCAAATTGGGGTACTTTCGACCTTCAAGGGGCTACCCCTGGCCTTTAAAGTAATTAGGTACTTCCTTCAGCATTACTCTTTAACTACAGCGCCAAAACCCTCTGGTTGACGCATCAAGAACACAGGGAATGTTTATTGTTACCCCTTGACCTATTTTCTGGGAATTTTAAATTTGATGAAGTTGTTTAAACCCTTGGAATTTCACCCATGTTTTGACTCTTTCTAGGGGAAAGTTCTCATCCCATAAATTTTTAAATTTTTCCATGCATCGCATAAGCATTTTACCTTTTTGGAAATTTGGTGAACACCCTAGGGATCAAAACACTGGAACCTCTGACAGTAAACTATGTTTGTGATTACTGCGATTTATTTTTTATCTTTTGGACTAAAAGTATCTTCCTGTGTGCCAATTAAGTCCCAGCAAATTGTTGCAATCAGAAATTTTGCTTTAGGGGAAAAAATTTATAAGTTCCCCTTAATTGCTTTTAATTTTATTTCAATCCTTTAAGGGTTTTGCTTTTTTCATCTCCCTTGTTCTTCTTGATAAGGATTTTTAAATCCCCCTTTTTATTCACATACCTTTAAGATTGTCCACATGAATGGTTTTTCAGGTAGCCTAGAAGGAAGGAGAGGTTTGCACCAATTTAAAACGATTTGAAACAAAAAGTTTTCAAAGGTCTTTGAGGATCATGTGGATTTTCAGGCCAAAAGAATGATATAAACCACATTTCTTGAGTCCTACTCTTTTAAAAAAGCTTTGGGAAATATCAGCCCTGTAGGGTAATTTGGGTTTTTGCAAAATTTCATAACAATCTCCAAGTTTCTCGTTATGAGGGGCCGGCATCAGCGTCATTAACCCTTTGACCGTCAAGGGCCCCAAACCTGAAGTTGCTCCTGGGTCCAAAAAAGTTTGAAAAAAACAAAAATTATTTTTTTTTATGAAATGATAAGAAACTTTTCCATTGTAAAAGACACCAAAAAAACGAAATTGAGGGAAAAGACGGAAATTACGCCTCGCGAAGTTAGCGACTTTGGCGATATTAAAAACGGCAATTTCGCCCACTTTTACCCTATTTTTGGGGTATTCCGTTATTCCCGTCAACCAAACTCTAACTATTCTTCAAACTCATTTTTTTTTATCGATGAGCACAAAAACGCCCATTTACCGTTGCAACACCCAAAAAACATGGGCAGAAATTTTCAATTTGGCCAATTTTTACAAAAATTTAAAAAATACGACATTTTAAAAATAAGGTCCAGAAGAACAATGCAACATTCCGGTTTAAAAATAAGATTTTCTTTGTTCATGTCATTCCCCGGGTCCCTTGATATTACTCTTCTTTTTATTTGAAATTTTATTCAAACAAAAAAGAAAATTACTGTTATGCGACTACGCAATATTTAAATAATTGTAAAAAAAACATCAACCCATTCAGGACGCGTATTAGAAGGCTTTTTGGCATTTATTGCAATGACATCATTTGTTTACTTTGAAAAAGGGCAAAAATCAAACATTTCCGTATTTGGGCTCCTTTCCGGTTCTTTTTATAGAAAAATTAATCAAAATCACCTCCATTTTATAATATATTTTTCATTTATAAAATAGACTATAAAAACGAGAATAAAACCCCAAAAAAACTATCGAAAAATAGACCCAAAGTGGGCTTTTAATTAAAAAAACGGTGGGATTTTTTTTTTTTTTTCTTTAGCACTGCGTGCTCCGGGATTTTTTTTTATGTGTGCCACTCCCACACAACCCTTTCTCCACATTGGCCTACTAGCTTTCTCCTGCCCGATTTTTAAGCCGCTAGAATTTATTAGTATATATACGTCAAAACACGGTACCTCACAAAAATATATAGGCCCCACATCAAAGGTTAAACTTTCACTCTCTATTTTGCACTGGCTGCAATATATACAACACGTGGGAGGGTTTTCAGAATCTTTTATGCTCCCTGGGGCAGAGAAATAGTGTCTGCTTTAAATATTTCAAATATTTCCTCAAGAATTTTTTTGTCCAACGTTCTTTTAGATATTATCATAGACAGTCGTAGCTGGGTTCTTCCTGGCTCTGTATTTTTGGGTTTCATTGTCCAAAGCCTGTGAAAAATTGCAGCAATGTGGTGGTTTAATTTCCAGGGAACCTAACCCAATACTGTCCATCTTTATATTTGACGTGTCCAAATTGGGTTTTAAGTCTAGACTCTTGTGGGTTGGTTTATTTTACATCAATAAAATATCAACTAAATCCCACAACTTATAACTGGTTCATTCTTTTCTTCCCCTAATGACAATTTTTGCTGTGGTACTATCACCATTATTTTGTAACAGTACTTTTTCCACTGAACAATATCTACTTCTTTCCCCATTTAAAGGGAATGGGACCACTATCAAGTCCTCCTGCTGTTTTCAGCAAGTGAAATATGTTTACTTACTATTTTTTGCAAAAAAACAGTGATAATATCATTTCCCAAAAGTTTAAAATAATTTGGGACTAAAGGTCCGTCTGAGTCAGGACAGGCTAACTTGACCTTGCGCTTTCATGCTGCAACTTTTTTTTAAAACCCCCTGGATCTGCCAGACTTAGGCAAATCTCTACTCCCACAGTTCTACTGTTTTTTTCCGTTTTCCTAACCAACGGATTCGGCTAGGTAAGTCTGTTTACCAGAATTTGGGGTTTAAAAAAACCCTTATTAACTGTTTTTTGGAATGGGGTTGTTTATTAATTTTTGCAACTTTGTTCTTTTTTTAAAAAGGACCTTTGTGACCTTGATCAAATTTTTTTAGCACATGGTTTTGTGAATTTATTAGGAAACCCAACCGGGCTTCGGGAGACAGTTGTTTTAAACTTACTCTCACTTTTTAATGCTGTTGCTTTTGATTTCCCTATTCTGTGGAGTCTTCTGCGTTAAAAAAAGTATTTGGGCAAAATGCGGTATGATCTTTCCCTTCATTTAAACACTTTTCAGGGAGCATTTACCTCCCTTTGTTCACCTAAAACCTTGAGCACCTTTTCACGTGAACACGTTGTTTACGTGCCCCCATTGATGTGTTTTAAATACAATACTGTCCCAAATTTTCATACAAGTACACTTTTGGGTATTTTAGACGACATTTTGGTTACTGTCTTTTGTATTCCCACAGCTTGAAAAAATGCCTTTTATGGTTTTTTCCCTTCTGTGGTTTAGTGGGAGAGGTATACTTTTTTTATCTGAGTTGAAGGTTTTTTCCCTTTGATTTGGGGTTTTTTCATCTTGTTCGTTGCTTGCATCATAAACTATTGTTGGTAAACCATTGCTAATTTTTTCAAAATAAATAGCTTTTTGAACAAATATTAATCGTTTAAATTTTGTGGTGACAACTTATCTTGTAAAACCACTGAAAAAACCCAATCACATTGTCTTAGTCAATTTACACCTAAGATCTGAGACTATTGCAATTGATTTAAATGCCTGTAATTTAAAAAAAATTTTTGGGGGGGCTTAAAAACTTATATTAAACGCATGTCAATTTCTGCTGTCATCATCACAGAAATTTGTCTCTAAACCCCAAAAGGCATTTGATAATTGCCTTTAAACCACCGAAATGACTTAACATTTATAGGGTTTTCCCTTCCAAAACATTTAAGATAATTGAATTAAACCCATCTATGTCGTTCGTGTTTTTACATGGAAAAAAACCACTAATAATTCTTTAATTATCCTTTGGGAAAATATAATGCAATGTGGGTAAGCTTGGTAAGGGAACTTTTTTGTTGTTACAGGTGTAACAGGTTTTTGCCACTATTACAGAGGTCTCTTGACAGTTTTTTTCGGCAGAAGCCTGTACTCCTGTCCACCTTAATTGTTATTCAAAAAGACCCAAAATTTTTTTTAATTTTCCCTCATGGATCGATTAAAGAAAATTCTTTCATAATTGTATAGTCTAATTTAAAATTATTTTCAGATGTTGTGCAATAATTCAAATTTACCTCAAGATCATCAAAATCATGTTTGGGACTTGAGTTAAACCTATACAGACTGAAATTAGATTTCTAATTGTGTAATCTTAGTCTGAAAGACTAAACTGAGTTTTCAAACAAGCCCCTTTTTTAAGGGATACATAAATTCTAGCAACCACTAAGTTTTAAAAAACAATTACTGCTTAAACACTATTTTGTTATTAAAAATCAGCAAAAAACAGTCAGACACTACTCCTAAAGCTTAACCTCAGGGGCAAGCCATGAAGGGTACACAGTACAGTGGCTGGGGTTTTATGGTTTTTTGCTTTTTCAGTCTGACCCCGATGATTTTTCTAAATAACATGTTTACCTTATTCACTAACCTAAAATTCATTGTTAAAAATGCAAATCACACTGAAAATTTCTTACACTATATAAATGTCCGTTAAAATGTATTTAAACTTTACACTTTTATAAAGTTTTTTAATAAACGGGGGATATCTATAAGAAAAAAAACTTTAACACAATCTTGTCTCTAAATTTTTGTCTATAAAACATTTTTAAAAAACATTGTATATACCTCAAAAAAACGAACATCATTGGGGGTTTTTGTTGTTGCTTAGTCAGCACTTCTTTGAGCTTGGGGCGTGGATGCCCGGGGGCCATCCCCATTTTTTGTTTGGGGAAGTACCCCGCTCCATTTTCTTTGGGAATGCTGGGTGGGGCCCGTTTTTTTTTGGCTGGGCCCCTTCTCTTGGGTTGAGTCTGGAGGGGCTCATTTATACGTTTTTATTGAAAAAAAACCAGTTTTACAGCTTTTTTTTTTGAAGGGCCTTGGCCGTGGTTATTTTACCTGTAGTAAAAAACTATTTGGACCACAGGTTGGCCTTTTTTCCGTTTGAGCATGACCAATATGTTAGAAAGGCATTACCATTAATTTTAAAAATTTTTTACTTTAAATTAGAAAAAAACGCTCATCCCCGCACACCCCCTGCGACAGGTCTTGAAACTGTCGAAGTCATTCTCAACGGGCTGAAAGAGTTATAATTTTTTAAAATTAAAATTATCCCCAGGGGGGGTTATTCAGCATTTTTTCATTCACTGATTGCTGACAAATTACTACTTGTTTTTGGGAAAAAAAAACCACACCTTTTCTCCGCTATAGGTTGATTTCAAACTCCTTGCGACTCAGAACTGCGCATCCCCCCTACACAAGAAATTGTAACCTACCCTTTTCTTGTAGCGTGGCTATGGTGTTCTCACACCTTTGACGTATCGGTGACTTGTAGAAAAAGAAGTGTCCCGGAGTCCACGTCTTTCCCTAGTCTAGGAATACCAAACCCGGTAAAACTTTTCCACAAATTTGTCTTTTTTTGCTAAATCTTATCATAAAGAACGATCACACTTCTCTTAAGTGTTTTTTTGTTTTATAGCACTTTGTTTCACACTAACACACAGGGCGTTTTTTGTTTCTTATCTTGGCATCATGTCACTCTCGTAGATCAAAAAAATCTGAAAAAAAAAAAAAAAAAAACCCAAACCCCCCCCCTTACTGCCCCTTGCACAAAAAAAAAGCAACATGTACTTTTGCTTCCCTTTCCACTTCCCCCGATGAAGCAAAAAAAAATGTTTAAAAACTTTCTTCTTAAGCATAACAACAATGTCCCCCATCTTTACTTTGGTAAAATGGGAGGGGGGTTTTCCTTAATTGTCCCGCTAAATAAGAGATGTACTGTCTCTTTAAATTTAAAATACACCTCAACACAACTGCAAGGGCACAGTCGCTTTACCCGCCAACCGTCTGCACTGAAAAACAATTTTCTCACTGTAGCAGTAAAAAAAGACGCTTTCCCCCCTTTTGAGAGAGCTGGGCCCCCCAGTACTGAAAGGGCGTAGGGGGTGAAGGGGGGATACCCCCCTCCTGGAAAATTTCCCACATGGAAAAAATCTCTATCTTTTCATAAGATTTTTTTTTTTTTTTTTTTTTTTAAATTTTGGCTCCCTGAGAAAAACCTTGAGGGCTTGTCGACCCCAAAGGGGTTTAAAGGGAAAGTGTCTTGACAGATCTCAAGAACCACAGATTTTAATTTTTTTTTAAGGCAGATGTTGGGTCCGTGTTTTTAGGATTTTCTTCCCCCGTGGTTCGTTTAGGACAGGTTTACTTGGTCCCATTGTATGTTTTTGTTATTGAAATTGAATTTCGTGAAGAGACCTTCATGACTGCTCACATTTTGCTAGTCCGGAGCCCTGTGCATCATGTTTGTACCACTATTATGTTGTGATCTGAGTGAATTATCTTTGATAGTTATATTACATATCAGATCATCATTGTTAGTGAAGATGAGGTCCAGGGTATTTTCTAGTCTTGTTGGCTCTACTATTTGCTGGTTTAAGGTGAATTTGTTGGAGAGATTTAGTAGTTCATGTGTGTGTGAATTTTCATCTGAGCTGCCTCCCGGGGTGATCTCTGCTAAAACATTGTTTCCTATACTCCTCCATTTTAGATGTCTCAGGTTGAAATCTCCTATAATAAGATGTTTGGGGCAGGAGTTGGGAGATTTTTCAGACAGTGGTCAATCTTCTCGAGCTGCTCCTGGAATTGCTGGAAAGTTGCATCTGGAGGCTTGTACACTACCACAATGACAAGGTTTTGGTTTTCGATCTTAATGTCCAAAACTTCAACTACATCATTTGAGGTGTTCAGTAGTTCTGTGCAAATGAGCGACTCTGTGACATACAGGCCAACCCCCCTTGTTGCCTGTTTAGTCTGTCACATCGGAATAGGTTATAACCTGGGATCCATATTTCATTGTCATAATGATCCTTTATGTGGGTCTCCGTGAATGCTGCAAACACTGCACTTGACTCTGTGAGCAGTCCCTTGATGTAAGGAATTTTGTTGTTTTTTTTGACGGCATTAGACCCTGTATGTTTGCAAAGACAAATGTCGTATTGGTGGAATTTAGGGGGGTTTTATTTGCTTACTCTTAGATCTGTTGTTCTGGGGTAGAGGCCAATGTCCGTGCCTCTGCTCCAGAAGTGTTTTCAGGTGGTGTAGGATTATTGTCACTTCTTGCCAGTCTTTTTTCCCTTCTGGCACTAAAAAACCTCTGTCCCTGGAGAAGTTGTGGCTCCTCTCTTTTGTTTCCCATAGTCTGGCTGGTCTGTGTCTTCTAGTCCTCTTTAGATGATATGCCTGGCAGTATGCATTGTAACATTTTCTTTCATGGATTGATGAGTGACACATTCTGGGTGAAATAAGTTGCAAGAAAGGAAGTTGCATTCTCCTGTTGTCATGTGGGTGCGGCATTTTTTGGGATGGTCAAAGGTGCATGTCCCACCTGTTTTACCAGATATACCATGCCTGCAGATACCCAAGGCATAGTATTTACATAGATTGTACTTCTGTTTGCTAGGATTTATTATAGTTGCGTTCACTGCTGGTACATTTATTTTTCTTGTTTGTTTCCTCAATATCTTTTACCCCTGTATAGACATCAGTGCTTCCACCAGGTTTTGCTGATTGTGTGTTGACACTATTCCCTGAGGCATCATCCCATTTTGATCCATCTTCAGCAGTACCTCTATTTTGAGCATCCGAGGACTGAATAAGGTTATCTTCAGTGTCCTCCAGGACAACACTAGTACCCTCATGAGCTCTATCTTCTAAGACATCACTAGGACCTTCTGGAGCACTTTCCTCCAGGGCAACACTAGCACCCTCAGCACTGTCCTCCAGGACAGCACTAACCCCCTCAGGAGCACTGTCAAGTCACTCAATAAGTCAGTCAAGTCATTCAGTAAGTCAGTCAAGTCACTCAGTTAAGTCATTCAGTAAGACAGAACAATCACACTAACAAAACCAGATGAACCTCTACTCCCACCTACTGAAACAGCAAACAGACTCAATGTTTTCTTCTCCACCATAGGAATAAACCTTGCGGGTAAAATCCCAAGCTCAAATACCCCACCCAATGACTACCTCACTGGCACCTACGCGAACAAACTATTCCTAGCTCCGACCAACCAACAGATGTCTCACTTATTATCAACACACTAAAGAACAAGACAGGAGATTTAAATACCTTACCACCCTTTATATACAAAAAAGCTTCACAAGTGCTGTCACCAATCATCGTAGCACTCTTTAACAAATCCATCGAATCCTCTACCTTCCCTACAGTTCTCAAAATAGCGAGGGTCACCCCGATACATAAAAGATAAGATCAAGCAGACTTGAATAACTATAGGCCAATATCTAACTTACACCCTCTCTCTAAAATCTCTGAAAAACTAATTCATAAGCGAATCTATTCCTACCTCATCTCCCACAACATACTCAACCTGTCAGTTTGGGTTCAGGCCTAATAAAAATATGAATGATGCTATAATACACATGCTAACACAAATATACACTGCACTCAAGAAAAAAGAAGTCCCACTGGGGATCTTCACTGATTTATGTAAAGCTTTTGATACAGATGACCATGATTTGTTGCACATAAAATTATCACACTATGGTATAAGAGGGCACTCCCTCAACTACCTAAAGTCATACCTTAGCAACAGAAGCCAATATGTGTACACAAATGGAGCAAACTCTTCCACACAGCCAATTACAGTTGGTGTCCCACAGGGAAGTGTCCTTGGCCCTCTTCTCTTTCTCATTTACATAAATGACCTACCAAATGCATCGCAACTACTCAAACCCACACTATTTGCAGATGACACTACATACATTTTCTCTCACCCAAGCCCAGTCATGCTAGCCAATACTGTGATATCGAATTACAGAAAATATCTACCTGGATGATGATTAACAAGTTTTACTCTCAATACTGACAAAACCTACTACATTCAGTTTGGAAACAGAACTACAGATGTTCCTCTTAACATAATGAAAAATGGATCACCTATCACAAAGCTCACAGAGGAAAAATTCTTAGGAATCCACCTTGATAATAGACTCAAATTTCAAACACATTGTACAACAATTTCCAAGAAAATCTCCAAGACCGTAGGCATACTATCGAAGATACGGTACTATGTTCCAAGACAGCCCTCCTAGCCCTATATCACTCACTCATTTACCCCTATCTCACCTATGGAATCTGTGCATGGGGCTCAAACAACAATAAACCATCTCACACCATTAATTACCCAACAAAAGGCTGCAGCCATAATGATAACAAATTTCCACTCCAGGCAGTATTACTCCACCAATATCAAAACTCTAAAAACTACTCACCGTATAAAACATCCATACTTATATTGTGCCTACTACATACGTAGAACACTAAACTCGGATATAAACCCTCCCCTCAAACTTCTCCTTACCAACCTCAACAGAACACATGATCATAACACAAGGCACAGATCGCTTTTTGATGTTCCTCGAGTCCATCTCACACTATGTAAAAACTCATTGCACTTAAAAGGCCCAAAAATCTGGAATTCATTACCTGTGAATATAAAAGAAATACTGTCTGTTTATCAATTCAAGACTCTTCTTAAAAACCGCTTACTCGACCACAACTAAATAAATACTGAATAACTGTATTTCATAAATGTGATCCCATCAATGTTTTTTTTTAATTACATTACCTAATAGAATACTCCATTCTCTTGAATGCACAGTAACTCATCTAATGATCATATGACCTGTTTCTGCACTACAAATCATTGCTTTTACTCGATCTGATTCGATTATTATGCTACAAATTTGTACAACTTTAATGCTTCTTATTTGAAATAATCATTTGTACTTCATGTTGTAATTTGTTTACTGTAATTTTTACCACTGAATATATCATTGCTTAGTTAATCTTAAGTTAATTTTAAGCCTGCCCATAATGCTCTGCATACAAGGGGTTTTTTGCATGTACACCCAATCACTATATTTCTTTGTACAACTATGTATCATGTCCAAATAAAAAATAAATCAATAAATAAATAAAGTCAGGTCACTCAGTAAGTCAGTCAAGTCTTCAGTAAGTCAGTCAATCATTTGGTAAGTCAGTCAAGTCATTCAGTAAGTCAAGTCACTCAGTAAGTCAGTCAAGTCACTCAGTAAGTCAGTCAAATCATTCAATAAGTCAGTCACACAAACTCATGTTAACCTCTTTTTCTGTGTACAAAGTAACACTTCATTATGGCTACAGGTTATCTCTTGTCTAATATCTTTGTTTCTTTGTTAATTCTAAGACTTAAGTGCTTATACCTCTTCATGCCACTTTCAGCAACACTGGTATGACTACTGGGTGTCAAGATCAGTTGGCAGATACAAGACATAGTAATTAAAATATCATAACACAATTCACAAACACAGCTGACTTGTAGAAGAGAAAGACTGGATTGGACACGTATGAATTAGGAATGCTGGGATGGTGGGGTGGTGTCAGGGAGTGGTAGGGGATGGCTGGAGGGCTCCCCGGCTGCTCAACAACAAGGCGGCCGCTTGAGCAAAAGAGAATTTTTTTTTTCCTTCCCACAAGCTGAGGCGTGGTAAATTAATTATACGAGTGTTACATAAAATTGTGCTGCAATTCTACAATGGTGGTCTACTGTATTGTTATAATAATGATAGATCTTCAGTTCTCTAAATTAATAATAGGTTGGTAGAGAGCAACCACCCAGAGAGGTACTACCGTCCTGCCAGGTGACTGTGAAAACAGAAACTGTAACTGTTTTACATGATGGCAGGATGTTGGTGTCTTTTTAGTCTCATAAACATGCTGGATAACAGGTATATCTTGCTACTTCTACTTATACACTTAGTCACACTACACAGGCATGCATATATATATATATTTAAAATATATATATATATATATATATATATTATATATATATATATATTTTATATATATATATATATATATATATATATATATATATATATATATATATATTATACATACATACATACATACATACACACATCTAGTTTTTAAACTGCAACATTAACACCCCTCCTTCAGAGTGCAGGCACTGTACTTCCCATCTCCAGGAGGCCGGACTTGAGTCCTGGAGATGGGAAGTACAGTGCCTGCACTCTGAAGGAGGGTGTTAATGTTGCAGTTTAAAAACTGTAGTGTAAAGCACCCTTCTGGCAAGACAGTGATGGAGTGAATGATGGTGAAAGTTTTTCTTTTTCGGGCCACCCTGCCTTGGTGGAATAGGCCAGTGTGATATAATAATAAAACACACATCTAGGGTTTTTTCTTCTTTTCTTAATAGCTCTTGTTCTCGTTTTTTTTTTTCTCTATTGTCCATGGGGAAGTGGAAAAGAATCTTTTCTCCATAAGCCATGCGTGTCATATGAGGTGACTAAAATGCCGGGAGCAATGGGCTAGTAACCCCTTCTGTACACATTTACTAAAATTGAGAAGAAGAAAAACTTTATAAAACTGGGATGCTTGAATGTAGTGGCAGATGATAAGAAAGAGATGATTGCTGATGTTATGAATGAAAAGAAGTTGGATGTCCTGGCCCTAAGCGAAACAAAGCTGAAGGGGGTAGGCGAGTTTCAGTGGGAAGAAATAAATGGGATTAAGTCAAGAGTATTTGAGAGAGTTAGAGCTAAGGAAGGGGTAGCAATAATGTTGAAGGACCAGTTACGGAAGAAGAAGAGGGAATATAAATGAGTAAATTCAAGGATTATGTGGATTAAAATAAGGGTCGGACGTGAAAAGCGGGCCATAATAAGCGTGTATGCACCTGGAGAAGAGAGGAATGTAGAGGAGAGAGAGAGAGAGATTTTGGGAGATGATAAGCGAATGTATAGAAACCTTTGAACCAAGCGAGAAAGTAATTGTGGTAGGGGACCTAAATGCTAAAGTAGGACAAGCATTTAGAGAGGGTGTGGTAGGTAAGTTTGGGGTACCAGGCATAAATGACATTGGGAGCCCTTTGATTGAACTTTGTATAGAAAGGGGTTTAGTTATAAGTAATACATATTTTAAGAAAAAAAGGATAAGTATACAAGATATGATGTAGGGTGTAATGACAGTAGTTTGTTGGACTATGTATTGGTAGATAAAAGATTGTTGAGTAGACTTCAGGATGTACATGTTTATAGAGGGGCCACAAATATATCAGATCACTTTCTAGTTGTAGCTACAGTGAGAGTAAAAGGTAGATGGGATACAAGGAAAATAGAAGCAGCAAGTAAGAGAGAGGTGAAGGTGTATAAATTAAAAGAGGAGGCAATTACCTGGAGTTTACCTGGAGAGAGTTTCGGGGGTCAACGCCCCCGCGGCCCGGTCTGAGACCAGGCCTCCTGGTGGATCAGAGCCTGATCAACCAGGCTGTTGCTGCTGGCTGCACGCAAACCAACATACGAGCCACAGCCCGGCTGATCCGGAACTGACTTTAGGTGCTTGTCCAGTGCCAGCTTGAAGACTGCCAGGGGTCTGTTGGTAATCCCCCTTATGTGTGCTGGGAGGCAGTTGAACAGTCTCGGGCCCCTGACACTTATTGTATGGTCTCTTAACGTGCTAGTGACACCCCTGCTTTTTATTGGGGGATGGTGCATCGTTCTGCCAAGTCTTTTGCTTTCGTAGTGGGTGATTTTCGTGTGCAAGTTCGGTACTAGTCCCTCTAGGATTTTCCAGGTGTATATAATCATGTATCTCTCCCTCCTGCGTTCCAGGGAATACAGGTTTAGGAACCTCAAGCGCTCCCAATAATTGAGGTGTTTTATCTCCGTTATGCGCGCCGTGAAAGTTCTCTGTACATTTTCTAGGTCGGCAATTTCACCTGCCTTGAAAGGTGCCTTGAAAGGTGTGTTTCTAGATGGGTGGTGATCTTGCTTCTTAGGACCCTTTCAAAGATTTTTATGATATGGGATGTTAGTGCTATTGGTCTGTAGTTCTTTGCTGTTGCTTTACTGCCCCCTTTGTGGAGTGGGGCTATGTCTGTTGTTTTTAGTAACTGTGGGACGACCCCCGTGTCCATGCTCCCTCTCCATAGGATGGAAAAGGCTCGTGATAGGGGCTTCTTGCAGTTCTTGATGAACACAGAGTTCCATGAGTCTGGCCCTGGGGCAGAGTGCATGGGCATGTCATTTATCGCCTGTTCGAAGTCATTTGGCGTCAGGATAACATCGGATATGCTTGTGTTAATCAAATTTTGTGGCTCTCTCATAAAAAATTCATTTTGATCTTCGACTCTCAGTCTGGTTAGCGGCTTGCTAAAAACTGAGTCATATTGGGACTTGAGTAGCTCACTCATTTCCTTGTTGTCATCTGTGTAGGACCCATCTTGTTTTAAGTAGGGGCCCAATACTGGACGTTGTTCTCGATTTTGATTTGGCATAGGAGAAGAAATACTTTGGGTTTCTTTCGATTTCATTTATGGCTTTTAGTTCTTCCCGCGATTCCTGACTCCTAAAGGATTCTTTTAGCTTAAGTTCGATGCTTGCTATTTCTCTGACCAGTGTCTCCCTACGCATTTCAGATATATTGACCTCTTTTAGCCGCTCTGTTATTCTTTTCCGTCGCCTGTAAAGGGAGCGCCTGTCTCTTTCTGTTTTACATCTACTCCTCCTTTTTTCTTAGAGGAATAAGCCTTGTGCATACATCGAGTGCTACCGAGTTAATCTGTTCTAGGCATAAGTTGGGGTCTGTGTTGCTTAGTATATCTTCCCAGCTTATATCGGTTAGGACTTGGTTTACTTGGTCCCACTTTTGTTTTTGTATTGAAGTTGAATTTGGTGAATGCTCCCTCGTGACTAATCTCATTATGTCGGTCTGGGGCTCCGCGCATACATGACTGAACCTCAATTATGTTGTGATCTGAGTATATTGTTTTTGATATGGTGATATTTCTTATCAGATCATCATTGTTAGTGAAGATGAGGTCTAGTGTATTCTCCAGTCTAGTAGGCTCTATTATTTGCTGGTTTAAATTGAATTTTGTGCAGAGATTTAAAAGCTCGCGTGAGTGTGAGTTTTCATCAGAGCTGCCTCCTGGTGTTATTACTGCAACAATATTATTTGCTATATTCCTCCATTTTAGGTGCCTTAAGTTGAAATCCCCCAGGAGCAAGATGTTGGGTGCAGGAGCTGGAAGGTTTTCCAGACAGTGGTCAATTTTTAACAGCTGATTCCTGGAATTGCTGGGATGTTGCATCCGGAGGCTTGTAGACTATCACAATGACTAGGTTTTGGTTCTCGACCTTTACTGCTAAAACTTCCACTACATCATTTGAGGCATTTAGCAGTTCTGTGCAAACAAGTGACTCTGCAATGTACAGGCCAACCCCCCCTTTTGCCTGTTCACTCTGTCACATCTGTATAGGTTGTAACCTGGGATCCATATTTCGTTGTCTAAGTGATCCTTTATGTGGGTCTCAGTGAAAGCCGCGAACATTGCCTTTGCCTCTGCAAGCATCCACGGAATGAAAGGTATTTTGTTGTTTGTTGCTGGCTTTAGACCCTGTATATTTGCAAAGAAGAATGTTATCGGACTGGTGGTATTGTTGGTACTGGGGGGGGATTTTTTTTCCGGCATTAGTATCTGTATCTGTTGGTTTGGAGTGGAGGCCATCGACTGTGGTTCCACTCCAGGAATGACTGGATTTGGTGTACGATTTCTGCCATTTTTTTCCTGCCAGTTTTTTTTTCCTTCCTGGCACTAAAAAAACCTCTCCCTCTTGAGTGCTGTGCTACCCAGGTTTTCCCATGGCCTGGATTTTTTGTATCTTTTTGTCCCCTTTAGATGGTATGCCTGGCAATTTAAGTTATAGCACAGTCTTCCTGTACTGAAGGGGTACACAGTTCGGGGTGAAAAGCTTACAGGAAGGGGAGTTTGCTTTTTCCTGTTGTCATATGGGCATGGCATTTCCTAGGGTGGTCTAGTTGAAACGTCCCATCTGTTTTTCCAGATTTCCCATGCCAGCAGATACCGAGTGCATAGTATGTGCACAGGCTTGGTTTCCGTTTGCCTTGGGTTTTCTGTGACTGTATCCCTTTTGGGTGCATGTTTCCCTGTCTTACTTCTATCCTCCCTAGCACCAACAATGGAGCTCCACCATTTGTTTTTGGAAATATATCCTCACTATTGCTAGTGGAGTCCTCTTGTTTGCTATTTCCTGCGGTATTTCTAGTTTGCAATATTGGTTTTATCTTATCTTTGACTACACTTGTTTCCCTACATGGCTCCTGTCCCCTATGCGGTCATTCATATGTATTCCTTCCTGCATATATTTTTCCCGACTACCTGACAAAATCTCCAGCTTCACCATTACTGCCCTCCCAGGACAGCATCTCCAGCTTCCCCATTCTGTCTCCCAGGACAGCATCTCCAGCTTCACCATTACTGTCTCCCGGGACAGCACCTCCAGCTTCACCATTACTGCTCCCAGGACAGCCCCTCCAGCTTCCCCATTACTGTCTCCCAGGACAGCACTATCAGCCCCCCATTTACGACTACCAGGACATCATCTCCAGCCTTACAGTTTCTGACTACATGGCCAGTATCAAGGGCAGTACCATTCAGCCCGGGATTTTTTATGTTCCCATCTGTTGTAGAAAGCTTCCAGGTTTTCTATGAAAGCAGCTTTGATGTTGACCTCTTTTAAACCCTTTGGGTGATTTTTAGTCCACAGATTTATCTCATTTGGCATACCCAAAAACACTTCCCTGTTTTAATACTGCTTGTAGCTAGTTCTTGGATATCGCACAAGGGGCGTACACCAATTTTCCACAGAAATGACAATTTATGCATGTGGAAGCCCGTTTGTTTGACTGAACCACAGACTACACACAGCTTCATAATGATTTGAATGGTTTTATTTACGCAAATTTTACTAGCAACCTCTTGAATATTCTATTAATAACCTGCTAGGTGGTGCACAACGAAACCGTTTGAAACCAGTCCAGGTTCGGACCAGTCAAGGGTTTTGGACCAGTCAAGGGTTCGGACCAGTCTATCTGATCTGATCAGTGGGTCACTTATTTAAAACCCTACTGGTCGGTGATTTTAGCTAACACATGAAGGATCTACTGGAAATTATCTACCCGAGTAATATGTGATTTGATTGATACAAAAGTATAACTTGCGTGTTGAAGAGCCGGTGACTGCTGGCACTCCTACAATGACGAACGGTCGAGCCTCCACCTTTGTTTATCAATCGCTGTATCTACTTCTCTATTTTTTTTTTTTTTTTTTCCGTCTCCACCACAATTAAATGCTAAAATTTCACTATAGTTGACTGGTGCAAATTTTGGGGGAAGGGCGCTTTTTCTGTAGTAATAATTGCTTCCGTTGTGTATATTGCACCCCTGGTAACTACAGGTTATATGAAATTCACAGTAACGTCTGGGATTTCAAGAAAAAGAAACTAATGAAAGTCACTCCACTTCACTAAGTACCATTATAATACTGGTTAGTTGCTACTACAAACTGTATTCTGCTATTCAAATGGGATCACTAGATTTATGCGAGTACACTAGCAAGCCAGGAAGATTATAAAAACAGCTGACCCGTGGGAAGTTTCTGGCGACTTCTGGCACCCTGCCTCTATAGGCTTATCACTTCATTTACAAAATCACCTGTTTTCAAATGACACTTTAGCCTTTATCATCCAATATACTAGGGAGCCACTGTAGTATACACTATACACTATGTATACTCAATGCTTTCAGGGAGACTTTCTTTCCTCTGACACAAAGTTCAATATTATTATTTTTCCACACGGGACAGGCCTATGATTCCCCTCTGGCAGTAAACTCTGCTAGGAAGTGCACACTAATTCTCCTTTTTTTACTCAGTATATAATGTTTTCCGCCCAAGATTGGTTCCAGGCGCTAGAGGGATGTATCGTATAGGATTGATGACACAAATTAAAGTTCTAGCACGTAAGAGCGACCGTGAAAACACCAGAAAAAACCGGGAGCACAACGAGCGTGAGCACGAGCGTAGGGTAAGATATGGTATAAACCTTGGTAATAAATACTGACAAGTTGGTTTAGAAAGACAAGTAAGCAAACACTATGACATATTTATTAGAAAACGTTTCGGTCCTGGGACCTTGATCACTTCTAACATACAGAGGTAGAAAGGCATTATATATATAGGCGGAGAGTGAGGTGTGACGCACGTGACCTGAGGAATGTCATAAGAACATAAGAATGGAGGAACACTGTAGAAGGCCTACTGGCCCATGCGAGGCAGGTCCTTATCAAAACAACCTCTGCCTATGATGAGGACGGGTAGACGATGAAATCATGTGACTCCTGTGTTGTTGGGTTGGTGGTGCTTAAGTATCATGTATGCCAATGTTTTTTAAATTTTGTAGTTTCCAGTGTTGCGTTCTATAGTGTCGGTGATGGCACTAATCGCCGTCACCGACACTATAGAACGCAACACTGGAAACAACAAAATTTCAAAAACATTGGCATACATGATACTTAAGCACCACCAACCCAACAACACAGGAGTCACATGATTTCATCATCTACCCGTCCTCATCATAGGCAGAGGTTGTTTTGATAAGGACCTGCCTCGCATGGGCCAGTAGGCCTTCTACAGTGTTCCTCCATTCTTATGTTCTTATGACATTCCTCAGGTCACGTGCGTCACACCTCACTCTCCGCCTAAATATATAATGCCTTTCTACCTCTGTATGTTAGAAGTGATCAAGGTCCCAGGACCGAAACGTTTTCTAATAAATATGTCATAGTGTTTGCTTACGTGTCTTTCTAAACCAGGGTAAGATATAAACAACTATTGGAGGATAGATGAGCTAATGAGAGTATAGGCAATGGGGTCAAAGATGTATGGGGTAGTACAAGAATGGTATACAATACCGACAAGATGAAACTGAGACATATGTGCAACATCTGGGAATCTTTATTGTAGACGTTTCGCCATCCAGTGGCTTATTTCAATACAAATTCCAGGACATAACTTGAAGACAGGAGAACTATGTACAGAAGATGAGGTAATCAGTCCCTCAACCTAGCAGTAGGTGTGAAGAGCACCATAATTGTGGAGATTCTGATTCAGAATCTCCACGACTATGGTGCTCTTCGCATCTACTGCTAGGTTGAGGGACTGATTACCTCATCTTCTGTACATAGTTCTCCTGTCAAGTTATGTCCTGGAATTTGTATTGAAATAAGCCACTGGATGGCGAAACGTCTACAATAAAAATACCCAGATGTTGCACATATGTCTCAATTTCATCACGTATGGGGTAGGTTTAAGAATGCAGTGTTAGAGTGTTCAGCAAAAGTTTGTGGTTACAGGAAAGTGGGTGCAGGAAGGAAGAAGAGTGATTTGGTGGAATGAAGAGATAAAGAGATTAGTAAGGGAGAAAAAGTTAGCATATGAGTGTTTACAAAGTACAAGTGATGCAAGGAGGGAAGAGTGTATGGAGAGAAAAAGGGAGGTTAAGAGAGTGGTGAAGCAATATAAAAAAAAAGAGCAAATGAGAGAGTGGATGAGATGTTATCAACAAATTTTGTTGAAAATCAGAAAAGGTTTTGGAGTGAGTTTAATAAATTGAGGAAGCCTAGGAAACAAATGGATGTGACAGTTAAAAATAGGGGAGGAGAGTTATTAAGTGGAGAGTTAGAGGTATCAGGAAGATGGAGGGAATATTTTGAGGAATTGTTAAATGTTGATGAAGATAGGGAAGCTGTGATTTCGTGCATAGGGCAAGGTGGAGTAATATCTTCTAGGAGTGAGGAAGAGCCAGTTGTGAGTGTGGGGCAAGTTCGTGAGGCAGTGGGTAGAATGAAAGGGGGTAAGGCAGCTGGGATTGATGAGATAAAGATAGAAATGTTAAAAGCAGGTGAGGATATAGTTTTGGAGTGGTTGGTGCTATCATTTAATAAATGTATGGAAGAGCGTAAGGTACCTAGGGATTGGCAGAAATCATGCATAGTTCCTTTGTATAAAGGCAAAGGGGATAAAAGAGAGTGCAAAAAATATAGAGGAATAAGTCTGTTGAGTATACCTGGTAAAGTTTATGGTAAAGTTATTATTAAAAGAATTAAAAGTAAGACGGAGAGCAGGATAGCAGATGAACAAGGAGGCTTTAGGAAAGGTACGGGGTGTGTAGACCAAGTGTTTACAGTGAAACATATAGGTGAACAGTATTTAGATAAGGGTAAAGAGATTTTTGTGGCATTTAAGGATTTGGAAAAGGCATATGACAGGGTGGATAGGGGGGCAATGTGGCAGATGTTGCAGGTGTATGGTATAGGAGATAGGTTACTGAAAGCAGTGTAGAGTTTTTACGAGGATAGTGAGGCTCAGGTTAGAGTATGTAGGAGAGAGGGAGATTATTTCCCTGTAAAAGTAGGCCTTAGACAAGGATGTGTGATGTCCCATGGTTGTTCAATATATTTATAGATGGGTTTGTAAGAGAAGTGAATGCTAGGGTCTTGGCAAGAGGTGTGAAGTTAAAAGATAAAGAATCAAACTCAGAGTGGGAGTTTTCACAGTTGCTCTTTGCTGATGACACGGTGCTTTTGGGAGATTATGAAGAGAAGTTGCAGAGGTTGGTGGATGAATTTGGTAGGGTATGTAAAAGAAGAAAATTAAAAGTGAATATAGTAAAGAGTAAGGTTATGAGGATAACAAAAACATTAGGTGACGAAAGATTGGATATCAGATGGGAGGGAGTGAGTATGGAGGAGGTGAATGTCTTCAGATATTTAAGAGTGGACGTGTCAGCAGATGGGTCTATGAAGGATGAGGTGAATCATAGAATTGATCAGGGGAAAAGGGTGAGTGGCACACTTAGGAGTCTGTAGAGACAAAGAACTTAGTCCATGGAAGCCAAGAGGGGAATGTATGAGAGTATAATTGTACCAACACTCTTGTATGTGTGTGAAGCATGGATGATGAATGTTGCAACAAGGAGAAGGCTGGAGGCAGTGGATATGTCATGTCTGAGGGCAATGTGTGGTGTGAATATAATGCAGAATATAATGTAGTTTGGAAATTAGGAGAAGGTGTGGGATTACCAAAACTATTATCCAGAGAGCTGAGGAGGGGTTGTTGAGGTGGTTTAGACATGAAGAGAAAATGGAACAAAACAGAGAGACTTCGAGAGTGTATAAAGCTGTAGTGAAGGGAAGACAGGGTAGGGGTCACCTAGAAAGGGTTGGAGGGAGGGGGTAAAGGAGGTCTTGTGTGCGAGGGGCTTGGACTTCCAGCAAGTGTGCATGAGCGTATTTGATAGGAATGAATGGAAACAAATGGTTTTAATACTTGACATGCTGTTGGAGTGTGAGGAAAGTAATATTTATGAAGGGATTCAGGAAAATCGGCAGGCTGGACTTTAGTTCTGGAGATGGGAAGTACAGTGTCTACACTCTGAAGGAGGGGTGAAGGAGGGGTGTTAATGCTGCAGTTTTATAAATGTAGTGTAAAGCACCCCTCTGGCAAGACAGTGATGGAGTGAATGATGATGAAAGTCTTTCTTTTTTGGTCCACCCTGCCTTGGTGGGAATCAGCTTATGTGTTAATAAAAATAAAAATAAAAATAATAATAATAATAGAGCTTCAGTTCCATAAATTAATAAGAACAATAACAATTATAATAATAAAATAATGCTACTAATAATAATAATAATATTAAAATTACAGTGGACCCTCGAATTTCATAACCCCTTTTCTGAATGTAAAACTACAGTAGGGCCCCACTTATACGGCGGGTTAGGTTCCAGGCTGTCGCTGAAAAGCAGACATCACCGGAAGGCAGAACGCCATTTTTTTCCATTTATAAATGCATATAAATGCCAGACAACAAGTTTACACTAAATTATATTAGGTTAGTAATAGAACTAGGCATTAAAAACACAAAGAGTAAAATACATTCACAGTAAATTCATTACTTATCTTAAAGTATTTGTAATCTTAATGTAGGGAGAGAGGTGAGTAGTACTTATTTGTAGGAAGTCAGGTGCAGGTAGCCCAGGTGTAGGTAGCCCTGGCTCCCTGTCTCATACTTAATATACGATATTTAAAACATCCCAGAGGTAAAATACACATACAGTACACTCATTATTTACCTTAAAATATGTGTAGTCTTAATATAGGAAGAGAGGTGAGTAGTATTCATTTGTAGGAAGTCAGTGTAGGTAGCCGGTAGGTGTAGCCCGCTTGGGCTACACCTACCGGCTACCTACACTGTGGCCCAGAGCCATATTATTAACATCGACATACTGTGTTCACTGAATTTAATAATTTCTAACAGCTACCTTCAGATGCCATCATAAACAAAGGTAGAATTAATGAAAAATTCATGCCGAAAATTGTAAACAAAAGCGGAGTGGGGGAGTGGCTGGGCCAAATACAGATTCATACACGTTTTCTCTGATCGCTGAGCAGAGAAAACGTAATGTTGTCCCTCCACCCGACTACCACACAGGTCCACAAGTATTATTATCAGAGCACACATAAAATATGCAATAAATGTCAGACAACAAGTTTACACTAACTTATATTAAGTTAGCAATAGAAATAGGCATTAATAACACAATAAAAGGTAAGATACACACAGAGTACACTTATTACTTACCTTAAAATATTAATACACCTACCATTCGACTTACGACCTGCTCGACTTATGACCACTCGACTTACGACCGTGTTTTTTATGCCAAATTTCTGGGAAATAAACAACTATTTGTGTTGTACACAGTGTTTATCCTAAACCTTACAGTATAAAATACAGTACTAACACCATAAAAAGTAAAGTAAAACATGAAATACCAAAATAAAACAATAAAATAAAGTCATTACAAAAATGTTTTGTTGATATTCAGTAGTAAAGTTTGACTTACAACCATTTCGACTTACGACCGGTTTCTCGGAACTGAACTCGGTCGTAAGTCGGATGGTAGGTGTATTAATGTGTGAGAGGTGAGTGGCAGGGTGTTTATTGAATAAAATCAGTATGGCACACCAGCATCCTCTAACTTGGCACTTAAAGCAAGAGGCTTACGACTACTCTTTTCATCACAGCTAACCTTAGACGCCATCGTCAATGAGAGCCAACTAGTTAACGAAAGAGTAAACGAGAGAGAGAACGAGATACAGAGTTGAGACAATGTAAGAACATAAACTGAACAGGTAGTGGGCGATCACTTGGTCAGGTGAAATAAATGCGTATTAATATGTGTCTACTTTTAGTTCATTCACGTATGTTTGTAAGAGTTTGTAAAACATTTACCTCAATATTTTTTTATTATAATAATTATTACCTCACAATACAAATACTCTTACATTGTGTACAAGATGTACAAGTTAGTTCAGAATAAACAAACAGCAACACACCATTTTTAGAGTGAATGAAGATAATAATAATAATAATAATAATAATAATAATAATACATAATAATAATTAATAATAATAATATTATATTATTATTATTATAATAAAAAGCACTAAACCCACAAGGGTCGTGAATTGCTATATACAGAGTAAAGGCATACGAAAAGAATATTTTTCTACAGTTACCCCCCAGTGTTTGACTAGAGAAAACGTAATTCTTCCGACACTACTTACACAGCTGCTTTGTAAACAAATCTCATATTTTCATCAATTTTTATTCTGTGAGTGTATGTGTCATGTTTATATGCTATGTAATGGGTTTCATATATAATTTTGAGGAAAATATCATAGACGGATTAATGAAAATGCCTATATTGATGTAAAATAAGACATTTAGTGTGCCCAAGAGTGATTATTATTACGTAGTACAGTGGACCCCCGGTTAACGATATTTTTTCACTCCAGAAGTATGTTCAGGTGCCAGTACTGACCGAATTTCTTCCCATAAGGAATATTGTGAAGTAGATTAGTCCATTTCAGACCCCCAAACATACACATACAAATGCACTTACATAAATACACTTACATAATTGGTCGCATTCGGAGGTAATCGTTATGCGGGGGTCCACTGTATTGGGGCGTCATGAGTAGAGAGACTCTTAGTGATTTTAATGTGTACCTGCACACCAGCACAGTGTGTAAGTAAATTTAGGTACAGGTACACATAAGTATAATTATCAGAGTACGTATAAAATATGCAATAACTTTAAAACACTTGAAATTTTGGAAAGTTTCCTGACATAATAGATGTGGTCACGGAAAATGTAAACAAACCAGGTGGGGGCGCCGTATTTGAAAGACCGCTTGCCGCATAGAAAATTTTGGTCATAATTTGACATTGCCCTATTAGCGGAACGCCGTAAGGTGAAACGGCATAAAGCGGGGCCTTACTATATAGTTATTCTCCATAAAATGTATTTTTCGTTAAAATTTTTGGGTGTCTGGAATGGATTAATTGGATTTACATTTTTTCTTATGGGAAATATAAACAAAAAATACATTTTATAGAGGATAACTATACTTTTACATTCAGAAAACCGGTTATGAAATTTGAGGGTCCACTGTATAACGATAGAGCTTCAGTTCCCTAAATTAATTAAAAGAATAAAACAGTGGACCCCTGCCTTACGATATTAATCTGTTCCTGAGAGCTCATCGTAAGCCGAAATTATCGTTAGCTGAATTAATTTTCCCATAAGAAATAATGGAAACCAAATTAATCCGTTCTTGACATCCCAAAGTATGAAAAAAAAAATTTGCCACATGAAATATTAATTTTAATACAAACAAACTGAAGAAGACATGCTCAGTTACTACTCTACTAAGAATAGAATACATGACACTTACCTTTATTGAAGATCTGGTGATGATTGATGGGATGGGAGGAGGGGAGAGTGTGGAAGTTATTGTTTAGAAGGGAAATCCCCTTCCATTATGACTTGAGGTAGCAAGTCCTTTTCTGGGGTTACTTCCCTTCATCTTTTAATGCCACTAGGACCAGCTTGAGAGTCACTGGACCTCTGTTGCACAACAAATCTGTCCATAGAGCTCTGTACCTCCCATTCCTTTAACCCTTTTGGGGTTTCGGCCGTACTAATATGGCTTACGACCCAGGGTTTTTGACGTACTAGTACGCATGAATTCTAGCGCCCTCAAATCTAGCAAGAGAGAGCTGGTAGGCCTACATATGAAAGAATGGGTCTATGTGGGCAGTGTGCGCAGTATAAAAAAAAATCCTGCAGCACACAGTGCGTAATGTGAAAAAAAAAATGACCGTGTTTTTGGTTTAAAACAGTGACTTTGCACTGCATTTTCGTATGGTATTTAATGTTGTATTCTAGTTTTCCTGGTCTCATTTTATAGAATGGAAGACTTGTTACAGAAATTGAGATGATTTTGATTGGCTTCACAATGAAAAGTACCTTGAAATTGAGCTCAAAGTAGCAGAAATGTTCGATTTTTGCCAAAGTTCAAAAGTAAACAAATCATGCCACGTGTCCAATACACATCAACTGTTGAATCTTTCACAAGTGCGCTGGTATTATTTTTACCATTTCTACACTAATACAGTAGTCTGCATAACAGTAGATCTTCTATTTTTTTGTGAGAATAAAAATTCAAAGTGGAAAGCAAAAGAAATGTAAGAGGGGCATGGGGACGTGACTAATGAACAAAGGAAATGTTATTCTAGTGACAGGAATGTCTTTCTTGTTTATTCTGGACCCTATTTGGAAATTGGCATGTTTTGAAATTTGTGTGAAATTGGCAAAATTGCTAAATTCTGACAACTTTATTGGATAGTTGAAATCGGTAAATGGGTGGTTTCTTGTACTCATTCGATAGAAAAATATGGAGTTCTAGCGAAATAGTTATGATTTTTGTCGACTAGTACACAGGAATTGGCCGAAAATAGGGCTCAAAGTGGGCAAAATCGCCGATGCATAAACATCGTCAAGACCGCTAACTTCGCGAGAGCATAATTCCCTAAGTTTTCCATCAAATTCCATACTTTTGGTGTAATAAGAAATTTTTTTTTTTTTTTTTTTGAAATTTTGGCGACCCTGAGAACAAGTCTCTGAGAGGGCCTGGCGACCCCCAAAGGTTAAGACTTTCCTAGAATGAACCATAACATTGTCATTGCACAGGTTGCCAACACGGCTTGCAGTAGCTGTGTCAGGGTGATTTTCATCCGTAAAGGTTTGCAGTTCAACCCACTCTGCAAACATTTCCTTAATCTCTTTTTTCAACTCCATACTAATTCTCACCCTTTTTACCACAGGGATGGTACAAGAAGCTTTCTTGGGGTCCTTGGTGACTTATTTTACAGTTACAAGCACTAAAAACACTGGGATAATGTGAAATGTACCGAATGTATGTGTAGATGCAACCGCACTGGCTGGCTTGTAAACACTGGCACTGAGGCCACACGTGGGACTTGTCCCGGACGAATCATGTAAGGTGAGTTTTTTATCGTGAGGCGAGGCAAAAATTTTGTGTTCATATGCTTCGTATGGCAGATTTAACGTAACCCAATGCGTTCGAAAGGCGGGGGTCCACTGTAATGCATAATATGTACGTAATAATAATTCAGATTGCTTCTGCTAGTTGGCACAGGTGGTAAGCAGTAAACATGTTTACATCACTGTGGGAGCAGTTCTCTCATGCTTGTTTGCATTTTTTGCAGTCATTTGGCCAAATTTCTTTTTTCTAACCATGGGTGCTAGGAAAATAAGTGCAAAGGACAGTGCTGAGAAGAAAAGAATGATGATTTCCATCAGCATCCCCCACCTTCAGCATCCCCCACCCACACTTTATAAAAACAGTTTTTATACGACATTTCTTATTTATAAATACATTGTTTCAGTGTTTTCCTTAGAAAACTAGTGATCTACTGCAGTTAGCCTCAAAAGTACTCTGTTTTCTCTTACAGTAAGAACATGGAAAGATACTATAGTCAAATTGGGACAGAAATGGCGGACGCTTTTGCCGTTGCCTTTGCCACCACATTATGGCCTATTTTATCCATTCTAGAGTATATATGATGTTTCTGTGCTAATTATATTGTTTATTATGTCATGTTTGATGAATTGTGATAGACAAATAAGCCATACAGTTGATAACAGCGTCATATTCAAGTATTTTTTCTCGCTTCTCCAGAGTCCAGGAATGAATTAATGGCTTTTCAATTAATTTAAATGAGGAAAATTAATTGATATACGAGTAAACTGAGTTACGAGCTAGCTCCTGGAACAGATTAAACTCGTAAGTCAAGGTTCCACTGCATAATTATACTATTATTATTAATAAAGGTTATCTGCCTATCATATTCATTCCAGAATAATATTAGTTATAACATAAATAATGTAGAAGCATGATAAAGATGCTCAAATTAATAAAAAATAAGGAGAGGTATTGAAGGGCGGGGGAAGCTATAAGAGAGAGGGAGAAGGCACAAGCAGTCTCAGTAACTCATGGTTCACCATGGTGTGGAGGTTTGAGCTCATGGCAATATAAAATACTGCATAATTATACTATTAACCCTTTGAGGGTCGACAGGCCCTCTCCGAGACTTGTTCTCAGGGTCGGCCAAATTTAAAAAAAAAAAAAAAAAAAAATTCTTATGAAAAGATAGAGAATCTTTTCCCGATCATAATGACACCAAAAATATGAAATTTGATGGAAAACTTACGGAATTATGCTCTCGTGAAGTTAGCGGTCTCGGCGATGTTTACGGATCGGTGATTTTGCCCACTTTGAGCCCCATTTTCGGCCAGTTCCACTGTACTAGTCGACAAAAAACATGAATATTTCGCTAGAACTCCATTTTTTCTATGGAATGAGTGCAAGAAACCACCCATTTACCAATTTCAACTATCCAGTACAGTGGCCAGAATTTAGCAATTTTGCCAATTTCACACAAATTTCAAAAGATGCCAATTTCCGAATAGGGTCCACAACAAACAAGAAAGACATTCCTGGCACTAAAATGACATTTCATTTGTTCATTAGTCACGTCTCAAGGCCCCTCTTACATTCTTTTGCTTTCCACTTTGAATTTTTATTCTCACAAAAAATAGAAGATTTACTGTCATGCAGACTACTGCATTAGTGTAAAAAATGGTATGAATCATATTGGGGCACTTGCAAAAGAATATTAGACTCACCAGTTGACGTGTATTGGATGTTTGGCATGATTTGTTTACTTTTGAACTTTGGTAAAAATCGAACATTTCTGCTACTTTGAGCTCAATTTCAAGGTACTTTTCAATGTAAAACCAGTCAAAATCATCTCAATTTCTATGATATGCCTTCCGTTCTATAAAATGAGACCAAGAAAACTAGAATACAACAATAAATACTATACGAAAATACAGTGCAAAGTCGCTGTTTTATTCCAAAAAAACGGTCTTTTTTTTTTCTCATTATGCACTGTGTGCTGCAGGATTTTTTTTATACTGTGCACACTGACCACATAGATCCATTCTTTAATATGTAGGCCTACCAGCTTTCTCCCACTAGATTTGAGGGCGCTAGAATTTAGGCGTACTAGTACGTCAAAAACCCTGGGTCATAAGCCGTACTAGTACGTCCGAAACCCTCAAAGGGTTAATATCAAATATGATAGGTTATCTACCTATCATATTTACTCCAGAATAATATTAGGTATAACATAAATAATGTAGAAGCATGATAAAGATGCTCAAGTTAATAAAAACCGAAATTATATAGCAAGGTATTGAAGGGTGGAGGATGGGCAGGGATAAAAAAAAAAATGACCAATACCATTATAGAAAATGTCACGTGATATACGCCTGAAGGGTAACTATAGATCACTCTTATCCTATGCAAAGAGTGAAAAAAGTGCAATTTTCTCGAAAAAAAAAAAATTCCCAAGTACATTGGAACCCTGGTTTTCGTCCAGTACAGTTATCATACAATTCTTGTGAAGTTCATTAATTTTGACCCAGAGATTGTGTAATTTTTGCTTTTGCCAGTGTACACCCTGCTAACACCAGTGTACACTCTGCTAACACCAGTGTACACCCTGCTAACACCAGTGTACACCCTGTTAACACCAGTGTACACCCTGCTAACACCAGTGTACACCTTGCTAACACCAGTGTACACCTTGCTAACACCAGTGTACACCCTGCTAACACCAGTGTACACCCTGCTAACACCAGTGTACACCCTGCTAACACCAGTTAACCTTTGCTTTATTATTGAATTTAATAATTTGCATTTTTATTAATTTTATTTTGTGTGCAATACAGCATTTCTTGATACAGTGCATTTTTTTTTCTGTTATTTTTGGCACTATTCCATACTCTGATACCTTTGCTGTGTCAACTTCCCTGGTGCAAGTGAATTACTTTTTATTGTACTCCAAATTGCAACTGCCAGCACCTGTAACCTTTTTCTGTGTGTTGAGAAAGCTTGCAGCACAGTTTAGTGTTGTGTAACACCTGATTCATTTTTAATTTTGTGCAATTTTTGTAACCAGTGTTTACAGTTCAACTCCTTTTTCATAAATTTCATTGCCAGTCTCCTGGTGCAATTATTAAATACTCTTAGCATCATTTTGTGTAATCCCCTGTAGTTCATTTACTCGCATACATCTCTTATTTTGTGTTTCAGAGTGTACCACTATTTTTTTGCTGTTGTTATTGTTTCACTCAAATTATTTCCATCACTAAGCAGTTTACCTAGTACCGTGGTGCTGTGTTCTCTCTGACTCCGTGTTGAATTGTAGCCAGTGCATACCATTTCTTGCTCTGACCTGTTTACCCTCTTCGTGACCTGCTTTGCGTTTGAACAATTGACGTCATGACTAAGACATGCAGTGGCAGTACCACTAGTCCAGTTCCTGCTGACGCTGGCAATGGTGCCTCAGCTGGCGTGACCACGCGGTGGGAGGGCGATGCTTCCCTGACAGTCGGTCAAGTCGTGGCTCACTTCTCGACCACTAGTGGGTCGGCTAACCGTCCATACCCAACCCTTCTTTTCTACTGTCGTTCAAATAGGTTAGAGCCATGGCTGCAGTCAGTCGAGATGACTGTTAAGGCCTAATTTGATAGTCCCACGGACGCACAGTACATTCATGCTGCTGTTGCAGCAGTGGATCTCACCCGGGATGATATAGGCGCCTTTGTGCAGCTCAATCGCGTTTGTGAGATTCAGTCTTGGGCTGAGCTTAAGGAGGACTTTAGGCGCTATTTTCAGCGTAGTCGCCAATGCCATTACCTTGAGATCGTGACCAGCGTCGTGGCCGAATGTCAGTACAGGCATGAAAGCCCCCTGGCTTGCATTTGCCGGTTTGAGCAAGCCGCCAAAGATTTTACTGATGCCATACGTTCCACTAAGTGGGTGACTGGTGATGACAGTATTAAAGTTAAAGACATCATCCCCATGCTAGCTGTAGGCATCATGCGGAGGGATGCCCCCCTAATCTCTAGGGTGCCGTTGATGACTCGGCCCTGAGCACGAAGTCCTGGGTGCATACGATGCCATTGACACAATCAAGCCACCTGCCGAGAAAGGCAAGGTTTGTCGCTTTGCAGATGATCCTATGCCCATCCTTCCGGCACCGTCCACAGTGACTTCCGGCGCAGCCGGAAGTCACTTTTGCCGCCACTGTCAGACAGCCAGCCCTCAAAGTTTCCAACCCCAGTCCCACTAACACTTGCCCGAGTAAAAATAATGACTACAGTAACAACAGTCGGTCCCATACAAAGAAGCCATCACCGACTTCCTGGACCAAGGCAAAAACGTCGCCAGCACACACCACCTCCAGCATCACCTGCTAAGTGCGTAGTGACTTGTTTCAACTGTGGCAAACGCGGGCACTACCGATCTTAATGTTACAAACCTAAGTCCCCACAAGGTAACCATCACCGTCCCCATGCTCAGTATCAAGGTAACCGTCACTGTCCCCATGCTCAGTCTCGCGAGGGAGTCTGTATGTACCACAACACTTCCAGTCATACCTCTAATGAGTGTAACAAGCTGCGAAGTATTCTGTCAGTGCAGCAGAGCAAGCAGTCATCGCGCAATGCACGTGCTAGTAGAAGCCCTTCCACTAGTTCGGGGGAAGAGGCGCGTCCAAGAAATCAGCAAAAGACATAGTGACCCTGTCGGAGTCACTGTATTCCGTCCCTGTCCGCAATGCATTCGCCGCCCTGGGCAGTGATATGCTTGCCGACAGTGAGGAAACAGAGCGTCTTGACGTTGTTGCTGAGACTCGTACCATACCTTCCAGGTTGAGCCTCGTCAACAAGCATCGAGCCTCAAGCAGCTGTGACTCTGGGGATTTCGTCGGCCTGTCATGCCTTCACGTTCGGACAACCCATGTGGACTGCTCGTCGAGTCCACTGTCCACCATAAGCCTGTCCAGCTTTTCCAAGATACAGGTTCCGTGGTTAACATCGTCCACTCCACTCTTTTTTGAGACATTGGCCATCACGCAGCCATGTTGACAGATCTGTCTGTCATTCAAACCTTGAGAGGAGTCTCAGGTAATCCACTGATGGTACGTGGTCATACAATGTTAGAATTTGCGATCCAGGGTCACAAGCTGTCCGCAAAATTCTTAGTCGTAGATAATATTGTTTTCCCTGGTGACCTGCTCATAGGGTTCAAAACCATGGCAGACCTTAGGATCCACTTAGATCCAGTTGAGTGGAAAGCAGAATTCAATGGAGTAGATGTGCCCTTCTGGGGCGTGCGCTTAGGATCCACTACGTGCTACTCTGTCTCAGAGTATGCACAGTGCCTGGAATCGTTGGAAACTGGTGGTTTCCGTAGCACATTCTCCCCAGGGTCGGTCTCTTGTCCTGATCGACCTCGTAGTAGAGCTCGTTGCCTGTCACCTCCTGGTCATCAGCGCTTAGTTACCAGTGAAACCCAGTGTGGGGACGCCCAGTCTAGCCTTCACTCTAACTCTAGTGCTATTGTAGAGAACAGCAGTTGTCAAGCCACAGTATCCCTGTTGGCAGGCGACTGTCTGACTCATGTCATGGCATCAGCGAGCAGAGTTACTGCTTGTACAAAGTATGACGTCACTTTGTCAGCTAACTCGCTCACTCCTGTTACGGTGTACATGAGCAGAGCTTTTGAAGGAGACCATGTGCTGGTTGACAACAACACATGCCGGGTCAAGGGCCTCTCCCTTGAACCGTCCTTGCACACAGTGCAATGTGGTAAGTTGCAAGCCCTTGTCGTCAACATGCACAGTTGAGAATTTCCCCTGCAGAAGAATACCTCACTTGTCGATCTTGTCAGATTCCCTCTCCCGGTGAGAGTGGAGGGTGAAGCCCCAGCTGGCTTCCTCGTAAGTGCAGTTCTCCCAGGTGAGTCTGCTGCTGACTCTTCCAACACCCGGCCAGTGCAGGAAGATGATCTAGCTTTGACAGACTATCCTGAAGAGGTCCCAAAACTTCTCCAGGTTCTCAATCGTGCATGTTCTGCAGTCGTGCTAGATGGTGAGTCGATGGGTTTGACCCCACTGATCTCTCACCGTATTCCACTCGACAAAGGTACTAAACCCATTTATGTACCTGTGTATCGCCTGCCACATGCGCAAAGAGTCTTCGCCAAAGAACTCATTACACGGATGCTCCGTGATGGAGTTATTGAGGAGTCCACTTCCCCGTGGAATGCTCCTCTCATTCTGGTCCCCAAGAAATATGGAACCTGGCGCCCTGTAATCGATTACAGGAAACTGAATGCATGTACAATCCCAGACCGCTTTCCGTTGCCAGTTCTGAACGACCTGTTGCAGAACATTGGTGATAATGAGGTCTTTTCAACTCTTGATCTTCTTCAAGGGTTCTGGCAGATCCCCCTCGATGATGACAGCAAAGAGTTGACAGCTTTCTCTACGCCAACCAGTCATTACCAGTTCAGGAGGATGCCCTTCGGCTTGCGTGGAAGCCCAATCACATTTAGCCGTTTGATGACGACAATTTTCCGTACCCTCCTAGGTGACACGCTCATGGTCTACCTAGATGATCTCATAGTCATGTCGCAAGATGTCCCGACACATCTCGAGAAACTTGACAGGGTATTGGACAGGCTAGCTCAGGCAAACCTTAAGGTAAAGCTCTCCAAATGTCATTTCCTTCGGAAGGAAATAAAATTTCTGGGTCACGTAGTGACTCAGAATGGCATAAAGATGGACGAGTCTAAAATCTCAGCCATGCAGAAATTCCCCAGACCCATGACGGCGGATGCAGTCCAGTCCTTCATAGGCCTGGCGGGTTTCTACCTCACCTTTATCACAGGTTTCTCCACCATTGCTGCACCCCTGACATGCTTACTCAAGAAGGATGCCCCTTTTGAGTGGACGTGTGATCAAGAACGAGCTTTTGTCACTCTCAAGAACAAGTTAACATCAGCCCCAACCCTTAGATTCCCTGATTTCACCAAGGCATTTACCTTGACGACTGATGCCAGCAAAGTTGGCATCAGTGCAGTCTTGTCACAGGACTCTAATGGTAAGCAACAGCCTATTGCCTATGCTAGCCATGTCCTTACTAAAGTGGAAGTCAATTATTCAGTGACAGAGCTAGAAGCTTTAGCCACTGTATGGGCCTTGAGTCATTTTCAGGATATCATCTACCATTATCCTATCAAGATTTACACAGATCATCTACCTTTATTGGCCCTTTTTGCTAATAAGAACCTCTCGGGAAAGCATGCTCGGTGGTCGCTCATGTTCAATGACTACAACCCTGAAATTTGCTATGTCCCAGGTAAGCAAAATGTTGTAGCTGATGCCCTGTTGAGGCATATAGCATTCATGAGTGTCGACAACTCGTTCTCTGTTGAGGATCTTGAGAGAGCCCAACGACAGGACCCTGTGTGGTCTCCAGTCCTTCGTTTCCTGACCAAGGAGGACGTTGACTTACAGGTCAAGTCTCCCGTTCCACTGAAGGATTTGGTGGTCAACCAAGGAGTACTGTGCCGTGTTGCACAACTGGTGGACCCCAGCAGAACCATATACCAACTGGTGATACCGGAGTCCATGATACCAGCTATTCTTAGGTAGATCCACGATGTCCCAGGTGTAGCACACCCCGGGAAGGACCGCAGAATCAAACAAGCACAAATTAAATATTTCTGGCCTAAGATGGCAGCGGACATTGCCAAGCATGTACACCAGTGTGTTGTTTGCCTACAGCACAAGGGTACCATTACAGGTCCTAACCCCATTCTAAAGTATCCCATTAAAAAGGAGCCCTGGGAGAGAACTTCTGTCGACCTGTTGACGAACTTCTCGACCTCGGAGAAGGGAAATAAGCACCTGCTTGTAATGGTAGATAACTTGACGCGGTACGGTGAACTAGTACCCATTCCTGATAAAACCACCAAAACGGTTGCTAATGCTTTCCGTGATGTTGTTCTCCGTCATACCTGCCCACGTGTCCTGTCAGACAATGGGTCCGAGTTCATAAATGCCATAATGCAGGATCTTTGCTCCAGATTTAACATTCACCAAGCGCCAGTAGCTCCACGCCACCCTGCGAGTAATGGTCTTGCTGAACATACAAATTGCAAAGTCCTGGAGGTGCTCAGGGTAACCGTTAACCCAAGTTGTACTACATGGGATGAGGCTATCCCAGATGTTCAGTGTACATTAAACTCCTCCCTCAACAGCTCGATTGGTGAGACACCTCATTTCACTTTGTATGGCTATGACAAGCGCTTACCATATGAAATTCTGTTTGCTCCACCTCGATCTACTTACGATACTGATAACCCCAGTGTAGTAAAGATGCGGACAACACAGCTTGTCTTCCAGTGGGTACGAGAGAACCTTATGAAAGCTACTGATAGGTTCATGTCTGAGTGCAATGCCCTCGCCAAGGAAAGCAAAGTGGAACCAGGTTGTAAAGTTATGTTGCTCAACCCAGCACAGACCCCAGGTATGCATAAACTTGTCCCAAAATTCGTGGGTCCTTATCATGTCCTCCAACAGCTCCGTGGCAATAAGTTCGAGGTGAGGGAGATTGCTACTGGAACTATCAAAGAAGCCCACCTTGATCACATGAAGTATGTAGACCATGTGCAGGCCGAAGCAGAGCTGGAGTTGTGTGCGTTGCAACACCACAATCAGACCAATGCTAGGGACAACCCGTCTACCCCTTCTCCCACTACTACTGTTACTGATGATGGCCCAGTAAGGCTCCATACTTATGGCCTGCGACCTAGGACAACAGTACATTTCTGTGACACTGACGTACCTACTGACTTGTCTGACTCCTACACTAGTTATGCTAATTGTTTGCTTGCAGAAATGGGTATAAATGCACACACATTGTATAGCTAGTTGATAATGGAGTCAAGGTGGACATCATGTAATTATGTAAATACTTTTAGAAGAGTACCCAGAGTATAATGAATTCCATGGATATGGTATTATTATAGGTAAGTGCACTCAGTGTCTTTTAAAAGCCTGTATTATGGTGAGGGCAGTGCTGCCCTCTGAGTCACATGTCACACTTTAGGAAATGCTACTGTCAGTCATTGTTTGCAGATGTGAGGGCGCAAAAGCGTTCGTAGATGAGTGGTCAACTGATGTTCAGCCCTGCAGACAACCAGTATATAGAAGATTTTAGTTCCAGTGCTGACGTCTCCGGACTCTCTCCTTAATGAAACAGCGCGGGCAAGCCAGTTTTCTCTTCCCCTGGATGAGGAGAGTTTTTTTTTTGCCTGTTGCATTTTTATGCCCATTTTTTATTTAGAAGTGAGCGAAAGCCAGTCCCTCTCTGGGGTAGCTAGTGTAAGTAATTCCTTTACACCTACGGGCCCACCAGTATTGTCGCATCGGGACGATGCGAGGTGCATGGCCGAGCAAGTGTAGACAGCCTGTACTGTCAGAACAGATAGCCTAGACGTCTGCCAGCTTAGTTCATATTTCGCTGCATTTAAGTGCTGCCCTCTGTAGGCTCACCCAGGTCAGTGGGAGGCTGGGCCCATTCGCCCTCACTCCCCGGCCGACCGACTTGATAGGCACAAGTGCTCCCCCTCCATGGACTGGTTAGCGGTCATTCCCTCACATTGCCCATGTAGACAGCCTGTACTGTCTGCACAGACAGCCCATGCTGTCTGCCAGCTCAGTTCATATTTCGCACCACTAAAGTGCTGCCCTCTGGGCCTGTCCAGGTCTGTGGGAAGCTGGTCCCACACACTCTCACTCACACAGTGGCCTAGCAGGAAGACAGAAGGCCTACTAGTTCTCCTCTTGTGGGATGGCCCTTCCGGGGCCATGAGCACAACACACAAGCCTATGTACCCACCACGACTCTGCAATTAAAGTAAAGAAGCCTCCAAAGACGTATATCATTCACCCACGCCACTGCCTTACCAATAATCTTGTTTAACATTGGTAGCAGTGGTGGTCGCAGTTGTGTTTGCCCGGAGAGAGGAACGCATGAAGTCATCTTCACTTTATCACCCTATACAAGAAGCATCCGTCTCTCAACGAGTTATCCTGATGTCCTGTCTGCACGTTTGAGCATCCAGATACAGGTACAAGCAGGATCCAGCCGAAATTTGCCGAATTTCTTCGAGAATAGTAAGTGGTGTCCCAGAGACCCCATGCTACAGCGTCCCACGCTGTTTCTCAAGTCACGTGTTCAGCATCACTTGTATGTTGCTGTTGTTGTTCAGCTCAGCACAGCTGTTTCAGCAAGCCAGAGGCGAGTTTTGTGGTGATTTCTGCATCCAGTGTGAGTTTCTCCACATGTTTGTAGGAGAGGAGGAAGTGGCCGTTCCTTGCCTCACCCTGCTGTACTCTCACACCTCACCAGCCTACCATACACCACTCACCACTGCCCACTCCCTCTGCTGTGTTTCTGCTGTTTTCCATGTGAATTCATTGCCAGAGCTGTGTATCCAAGTGCCCAAGGCCACTCGAAGCTACGCAGATCGGCATGCCACGTAGATCAGCATGCCACGTAGATCAGCATGCCACGTAGATCACGATGCCATGTAGATCACAACATCACGTGGATCCCGACGCCACATTGGGTGTGGGCAATGTCACGTGGATCTACAAGCCACGTGAGTTACCAGATGTCCAAGGCCGCATGCTGTGGTCTGTTTCCCGCATCACACTGACGTCACCGACGATGCTGCCTGACTTCATGACATCACGATGTCTGCCTGACATCACCTAGAGATGTCTGCTGATGTCACAGTGCTGCTGACGTCACCTCACGACATCACATGATGCCACATCGAGTGTTTCTAGTACTTATTTCAGTATTGTTGAGAAGATTGAGAGAAGATATATGTCGTGTGTTAAATAATTCCTCTCAGTCAGTGTTCTCACATGTTAGTATATAGCTTAGTGCCAATTTTGTGCTCAGAAAAGCATCATTTGCTAGTTTAAGTCATGTTGTACCGCATGTACCTCAGGTGTGTGTAGTTTGTGTGTGTCCAGTGAGGTCTGCGGCCAGACCTGAGTAGCATCACTGTGTTAAGTCACCTGTGTGACCAGTGTGTTTGACAGCTGTTATCAGTCAGCTCTGAGCCCGAGCCCTCTTGTACAGAAAGCTTTTATGCTCGTCACTCGTGATGTTCTGCAGAATCGTACCTGCTACGATTCCCATCGAGATTTGTTTCGCTTCACCTCCAGACCTTCAGAGTGCAGTTATATTGTAGAGAAACAAGTCTGGGGACGCTTAAACTAACCTCTGCTATAACTCCAACTGCCGAGAGAATGACACTCGTCAAGCCGCAGTTAGCCCTGTCGGCAGGCGCTGTCAGCCTCGTGTCACAAGCTTCAGTGAGCAGCATGCACAAAGATGTCACTTTGACTGCTAGCTCTCTCACTGCAGTCTGGTGTATGATGGTACTACTCCCAGATGTTTCACCAGTCGTCTCTGCCACGACTCGCTCCACAACTCACTCCACGCTCGCTGGCAGTGACAGCCCAGCGACAGTACCAGTCAAGAAGTGTCCTCCTGAGTCGCTTGCCAGAAGTCCTGCCCAGTTGCTGAGTTTTGTCGACGCCTCACTCGAGGGCACCAGCATGTCGTGCCATAGGTTGAGTGAAAACCTGCAGCGACTCCTACGATGACTGCTTCACCGTTCCAGAGGAGACCGTACCCTGTTACATCACAGCTCAGCCGCAGCGATGTCTCCTGTGTTGCAGTATCTGTCCAGACGTAGGAAGGCATGCAGTGATGCCCTTCGACGCTCACTGCCTATGACCACTATGTTTAGCACACACCACATGTTTTTTTCTTCCCTCCCTGTAGGAAGTTTTTTTTCCATGTCCATATGTATACATATGTTTCTATTTTGTGTTCTGTGCCCTGTTCCTACGAGAGAGAGACCGAGTTTTTTACCACCAGTATTGTCGCGTCGGGACAACACACGGTAGGTGGCCAAGCGTATGTAGACAGCCTGTACTGTCTGCACAGACAGCCGATGCTGTCTGCCAGTTCAGTTCATATTTTGCGCCACTAAAGTGCTGCCCTCTGGGCCTGTCCAGGTCTGTGGGAAGCTGGTCCCACAAACTCTTACTCACACAGCGGCCTAGCAGGAAGACAGAAGGCCTACTAGTTCTCCTCTCGTGGGATGGCCCTCCCGGGCCATGGGCACAACACACAAGCTTGTGTACCCACCACGACTCTGCAATTAAAGAAGCCTCCAAAGATGTATATCATTGACCCACACCACTGCCTTACCAATTAAAGCCAAACTAGTCCACGGCCGTATCACTGCTACCTACGCTACCTCCATCGGCACTAAACCACTGTTCAACAGCAAGAACAGTAATAATGAGAGATTGTAACCTGGGATCCATATTTTGTTGTCCAAGTGATCCTTTATGTGGGTCTCTGTGAAAGCCGTGAACATTGCATTTGCCTCTGCAAGCAGTCCACGGATGAAAGGTATTTTGTTGTTCGTTGCTGGCTTTAGACCCTGTATACAGTGGAACCTCTACTTGTGAGTTTAATCCGTTCCATGACCTTGCTCGCAACTGGATTTGCTCATTTGCCGAGTCAATTTTCCTCATTTAAATTAATTGAAATGCAATTAATCCGTTCCAGTGGAATTCTGTACTTCAATAATTTTGCTAATATCAACTCAACGGCTTATTTATCTATCTCACTTCATCTAATATGACATAATAAACAATATAAATAACATACAAACCTGATATATACTCTAAAATGAATAAAATATGTTATTCATGTGGTGGTATGGGCGGTGTGGGCGGTGGACGATTGTTTGTCTGGAGACCGGGCAAAATACTTCATGAATAATTTCACTAATATCATCTATACACCTTATTTATATATCACAGTTCATCTAATATGACATAACAAACAATACTATTATTATTATACGAAATGTTATTACACATATTATTATTATTATTATTGTTATTATTATATAAATAATTTAGAATTTTTATTCACACAAAAAATATAAGATTTACTGTTATTCCTTATGGCAATGATTGTATAAATATGTAAACCCATTCACAACTGCATATTGGAATGGACAGTGACATCATTTGTTTACTCTGAAACAGCCAAGCAATGGACCATTTGTCCTAGGTTGAGCTCAATTTCAAAGCACTTTTCGTCGTGAAAGCAATCAAAATCATATCTATTCCTGTAACATACCTTACATTCTATCAAATGAGACCAAAAAAATGAGAATACAACCATAAAAACCATTCAAAATTACTGCTAAGGGGTGGTTAATTGCTGAGAAGTGAACTCCATTACTTATGCTTAGATTTCTTTCTTTATTATTATTATTATTATTATTATTATTATTATTATTATTATTATTATTATTATTATTGTTATTATTATTATTATTATTATTATTATATAAATAATTTGTAATTTTTATTCACACAAATATAAGCTTTACTGTTATTCCTTATTCCAATAATCGTATAAATAATGTCAACCCATTCATGACTGCATATTGGAATGGATATACAGTGGACCCCCGGTTAACGATTTTAATCCGTGCAAGAGGGCTCATCGTTATGCGAAATAATCGTTATGCGAATGAATTTTCCCCATAAGAAATAATGGAAATAAAATTAATCCGTGCAAGACGCCCAAAAGTATGAAAAAAATTTTTTTTTACCACATGAAATGTTAATTTTAATACACACAAACTGAAAAAGGCATGCACAATTAAATGACACTTACTTTTATTGAAGATCTGGTGATGATTGATGGGATGGGAGGAGGGGAGAGTGTGTGTTAGTGTTTAGAAGGGGAATCCCCTTCCATTAGGACTTGAGGTAGTAAGTCCTTTTCTGGGGTTACTTCCCTTCTTCTTTTAATGCCACTAGGGCCAGCTTCAGAGTCACTGGACTTCTTTCGCACAAGATATCTGTCCATAGTGGCCTGTACCTCTCGTTCCTTTATGACTTGCCTAAAGTGTTTCACAACATTGTCAGTGTAATAATCACCAGCACGGCTTGCAATAGCTGTGTGGGGGTGATTTTCATCCATGAAGGTTTGCACTTCAAGCCACTTAGCACAGATTTCCTTTATCTTTGTAGTAGGCAACTTCTTCAATTTCTCTCTCCCCTCTCTGAACCAGTTTCTCGGGTCTGGCCTCTTGCTCTTGAAGTTGATCTATCAGCTCATCAGTGGTTAGTTCTTCATTGTCCTCCTCCACCAACTCTTCCACATCCTCCCCACTAACCTCCAACCCCAAGGACTTTCCCAATGCCACAATGGATTCCTCAACTGGCACAGGATTCTCAGGTTAGCCTCAAACCCTTCAAAATCCCTTTTGTCTACACATTCTGGCCACAGTTTCTTCCAAGCAGAGTTCAAGGTCCTCTTAGTCACTTCCTCCCAAGCCTTACCTATAAGGTTTACACAATTGAGGATATTAAAGTGATCTCTCCAAAACTCTCTTAGAGTCATTTGAGTTTCTGAGGTCATTACAAAGCACCTTTCAAACAGAGCTTTTGTGTACAGTTTCTTGAAGTTGGAAATAACCTGCTGGTCCATGGGCTGCAGGAGAGGAGTGGTATTAGGAGGCAAAAACTTCACCTTAATGAAGCTCATGTCCCCATAAAGTCGCTCTGCCACGTCTGTAGGATGACCAGGGGCATTGTCAAAACACCAGGAGGCACTTAAGTTCTAATTTCTTTTCAGTTAGGTAATTTTTCACATTGGGGGCAAATGCATGGTGTAACCAGTTATAGAAAAATTCCCTAGTGACCCATGCCTTACTGTTTGCCCTCCACAGCACACACAAATTATCCTTGAGGACATTCTTTTGCCTGAACGCTCTGGGAGTTTCAGAGTGATACACTAATAAAGGCTTCACTTTGCAATCACCAGTAGCATTGGCACACATCAACAAAGTAAGCCTGTCTTTCATAGGCTTATGTCCTGGAGTGCCTTTTCCTCCTGAGTAATGTAGGTCCTGCTTGGCATTTTCTTCCAGAACAGGCCTGTTTCATCACAATTAAACACTTGTTCAGGTTTCAGTCCTTCAGTTTCTATGTACTCCTTGAATTCCTGCACATATTTTTCAGCCGCTTTGTGGTCCGAACTGGCAGCCTCACCATGCCTTATCACACTATGGATGCCACTACGCTTTTAAATCTCTCAAACCAACCTTTGCGGGCCTTAAATTCACTCACATCATCACTAGTTGCAGGCATTTTTTTAATTAAATCCTCATGCAACTTCCTAGCCTTTTCACATATGATCGCTTGAGAGATGCTATCTCCTGCTATCTGTTTTTCATTTATCCACACCAATAAGAGTCTCTCAACATCTTCCATCACTTGCGATCTTTGTTTCGAAAACACAGTTGAACCTTTGGCAAGAACAGCTTCCTTGATTGTCTTTCTGGTGCCCACAATAGTAGCGATGGTTGATTGGGGTTTCTTGTACAGCTTGACTAGGTCGGCTATACGCACTCCACTTTCATACTTATCAATTATCTCTTTCTTCATCTCTATAGTAATTCTTACCCTTTGAGGTGTAGGGGTTTGGGACTAGAAGCTTTCTTGGGGCCCATGGTCACTTATTTTCCAGAAACAGCACCGAAAATACTGTAATAATACGAAATATTCCGAGTGTATGCTTGGATGTTACCGCGGAGGCTGGCTGGTAAACAATGGGACGGGGCGGCACATGTGAGGCTGGCTGAGGGCACATTGGACGCGTCTCGGACGAAAATCGGTAAGCGGGTTTTTAATCGGTATGCGCGGCAAAAATTTTGCGATAAAAGTAATCGTTATGCGGAAAAATCGCTATGTGATGCCATCGTTATGCGGGGGTCCACTGTATTTGTTTGCTCTGAAACAGCCAAGCAATGGACCATTTTTCCTAGGTTGAGCTCTATTTCAAGGTACTTTTCATTGTGAAAGCAATTAAAATCATGTCTATTTCTGTAATATATCTTCCATTCTATTAAATGAGACCAGAAAAACGAGAATACGTACAACCATAAAAAACATTCGAAATTACCGCTAAGCAGTGGCTAATTGCCGAAAAGTGAACTCCATTATTTATGCTTAGATTTCTTTCATTTTTGGGGTACGTTAACCCCTTCAGGGTCCAAGGCCCAAATCTGAAGTGGTGCCCCAGTGTCCAAGAATTTAAAAAAAAAAAAAAATTTATTTTTTCTTATGAAATGGTAGAGAATATTTTTGTGAAGGTAATAAAACAAAAAGTAGGAAATTTGATGGAAAATTTACGAAATTATGCTCTCGCGAATTTTGATGTGTCAGCGATATTTACGAATCGGTGATTTTGCCGACTTTGACTTCCATTTTAGGCCAATTACATCATTCCAGTCAACCAAATTCTTAGCTATTTTACTAGTATTACTTCTATTCTATCGATTGAGCACAAGAAATCACCAAGTCAACTGTTTCAACTACAAAATAAAGTGATCGGAAATTGGTAATTTGGCCAATTTAACACAAAGTTCAAAATATTCCAATTTCAAAATAGCATCCAGAATAAACAATGTAGGCATTCCTAGCACTAAACTAACATTTCCTCGGTTCATTAGTTACGTTTTGAGGCTTTACAAATAAATCCCATTTTGATTTTTTATTTACATAATGAATTTTTATTCACACCAAAAAATAGAAGATTTACTGTTATGCAATATTGTAATAATTGTATAAATATCATCACCACATTTGTGAATGTGTATTAGATCCACCAGCTGGCGTGTATTAGACGTGTGAGGTCGTTTGTTTACTCTTGAACGTCGACAAAAATTTAACATTTCCGCCCGGTGGCCTAGTGGCTAAAGCTCCCGCTTCACACACGGAGGGCCCGGGTTCGATTCCCGGCGGGTGGAAACATTTCGACACGTTTCCTTACACCTATTGTCCTGTTCACCTAGCAGCAAATAGGTACCTGGGTGTTAATCGACTGGTGTGGGTCGCATCCTGGGGGACAAGATTAAGGACCCCAATGGAAATAAGTTAGACAGTCCTCGATGATGCACTGACTTTCTTGGGTTATCCTGGGTGGCTAACCCTCCGGGGTTAAAAATCCGAACGAAATCTTATCTTATCTTATCTTACTTTGAGCTCAGTTTCAAGCCATTTCCAGTGCTAAAACCAATCAAAATCATCTCTATTTCTGTAATATGATTCCATTCTATCAAATGAGACCAAGAAATTGCAAATACAACTATAAAAAACATACGAAAAAACACTGCAAAGTTGCTGTTTTAATCGAAAATCTTGGTTTCAGTTTTTTTCTCTCATTATACACAGTGTGCTGCAGGATTTGTTTTATGTGGTGCACACATACCACATAGATGTATTCTCTCATATCTAGGCCCAAGTATACCACTCACAGTTTATCAGAGTGAGCTGAGCTCATGACGTAGATCTACGGTTTGGACCCTGAACGCAAAGCCGTAGATCTACGGGACGGACCCTGAAAGGGTTAAGAAGCATCTTTCCCTCATACATTGCCCAAGTTTCAATAAGATAGTCCAACAAACAAATGAGATACAATTCCCGAGATCAAGAGCAAGAGCCCCTCACCAGGGTCAAGGAACCAGCCTTGAGGTCTGCTCACTTGTGGAAATTCTGCTCGCGTACGGAAGCAAAAAATCGACCCATCAACTGCTCGTATTTGGAAAAACTCATACATGGACACGCTCGCAAGTAGAGGTTTCACTGTATTTGCAAAGAAGAATGTCATCAGTCTGGTGGTATTGGTGGTACTGGGGGGGACTTTTTTTTCCGGCACTAGTACCTGTATCTGTTGGTTTGGAGTGGAGGCCATCGACTGTGGTTCCACTCCAGAAATGACTGGATTTGGCGTATGATTTCTGCCATTTCCTGCCAGTTTTTTTTTCCTTCCTGGCACTAAAAAACCTTTCCATCTTGAGTGGCTGTGGCTATCCAGGTTTTCCCAGGGCCTGGATGTTTTGTATCTTTTTGTCCCCTTTAGATGGTGTGCCTGGCAATTTAAGTTATAGCACATTCTTTCCCGTACTGAAGAGGGACACATTTCAGGGTGAAAAAGCTTACAGGAAGTGAGTTTGCATTTACCTGTTGTCATATGGGCACGGCATCTTCTAGGGCGGTTATAGTTGCACGTTCCATCTGTTTTTCCGGATTTCCCATGCCTGCAGATACCAAGTGCATAGTATGTGCACAGGCTTGGTTTCTATTTGCCTTGGGTTTCTGTGACTGTATTCCCTGTTGGTGCATGTTTACCTGTCTCATTCCTATCCTCACTAGTACTAACAATGGAGTTCTCACCAGTTTTTTCTGATAATATATCCTCACTATTGCTAGTGGAGTCCCCTTGTTTGCTATCTCCTGTGGTATTATTAGTTTGTAATATTGGTTTTATCTTGTCCTTGACTACGCTTGTTTCCCCACTACAGCTCCTGTCTCCCTCGAGGTCATTTATATGCATTCCCTCATGCGTACATTTACTGACTACCTGGACAGCACCTCCATCCTCACCATTACTGTCTCCCAGGACAGCACCTCCAGCCTCACCATTACTGTCTCCCAGGACAGCACCTCCATCCTCACCATTACTGTCTCCCAGGACCGCACCTCCAGCTTCACCATTACTATCTACCAGTGCAGCACCTCCAGCCTTACAGTTTCTGACTACATGGCCAGCACCAAGGGCGATACCATCCAGCCCAGACTTTTTATTTTCCCATCTGTTATAGAATGCTTCCAGGTTTTCTATGAAGGCTGCTTTGTAAATGGTCCAAGTCGGACCGAAACGTCGTCGTAAGCTTCTCTCTTTTATGTGCGGGTTATTTGTGTATCGTTTCAGTCATGGTATTGTGCCTTTTTTATGCTATTTAAGGCTGCTTTGATGTTATCCTCTTTTAATACCATTGTGATTTTAGTCCACAGATTGATCTTATTTGGGCATACCCAAAAACACTTCCCTGATTTAATACTGCTTGTAGATAGTTCTTGGATATCTGCACAAGGGGCATGACACCAATTTTCACAAAAATGGTAATTTATCCATGTGGAAGCCCGTTTGTTTGATTTACTGCAGACTACACAGAGCTTCACAATGTGATTCGAATGGTTGATTCACTATACTTCTACTAGTAACCCCTTGAATATTCTACTAATAACCTCCTTAACCCTTAGAGGGTTTCGGCCATACTAGTACGGCTTACAACCCAGGGTTTTTGACGTATTGGCGAATGGCGCCCTCAAATCTAGTGGGAGAAAGCTGGTAGGCCTACATATGAAAGAATGGGTCTATGTGGTCAGTGTGCACAGTATAAAAAAAATCCTGCAGCACACAGTGCATAATGAGAAAAAAAAAACTGACCGTTTTTTTGGAATAAAACAGCGACTTTGCACTGTATTTTCGTATGGTATTTATTGTTGTATTCTAGTTTTTTGGTCTCATTTTATAGAATACAAGACATATTAGAGAAATTGAGATGATTTTGACTGGTTTTACAATGAAAAGTACCTTGAAATTGAGCTCAAAGTAGCAGAAATGTTCGATTTTTACCAAAGTTCAAAAGTAAACAAATCATGCCACACGTCCAATACACATCAACTGGTGAGTCTAATATTCTTTCACAAGTGCGCTGATAATATTTATACCATTTCTACATCAATGCAGTAGTCTGCATAATAGTAAATCTTCTATTTTTTTGTTAGAATAAAAATTCAAAATGGAAAGCAAAAGAATGCAAGAGGGGCATGGGGACGTGACTAATGAACAGAGGAAATGTTATTTTAGTGCCAGGAATGTCTTTCTTGTTTATTCTGGACCCTATTCGGAAATTGGCATCTTCCAAAATTTGAGTGAAATTGGCAAAATTGCTAAATTCTGACCACTGTATTGGATAGTTGAAATCAGTAAATGGGTGGTTTCTTGTACTCACTCGATAGAAAAATGGAGTTCTAGCGAAGTAGTTATGATTTTTGTCGACAAGTACACTGAAATTGGCCGAAAATAGGGCTCAAAGTGGGCAAAATCGCCGATGCATAAACATCGACGAGACCGCTAACTTTGCAAGAGCATAATTCCGTAAGTTTTCCATCAAATTTCATACTTTTGGTGTCATTATGATTGGGAAAAGATTCTCTATCTTTTCGTAAGAAATTTTTTTTTTTTTTTTTGAAATTTGGCCGACCCTGAGAACAAGTCTCTGAGAGGGCCTGTCGACCCTGAAAGGGTTAAGCCACACCAGCAACAGTCTCTCCACATCTTTGAGTAGTACAGCTGATGGTGGTGCAGCAGCAGCTGATGGTGGTGCAGCAACAGCTGACAGTGGTGCAGCAGCAGCTGACCATGGTACAGCTGCAGCTGACGGTGATGCAGCAGCAGCTGATGGTGGTGCAGCAGCAGCTGACAGTAGTGCAGCAGCAGGTGACCGTGGTACAGCAGCAGCTGATGGTGGTGCAGCAGCAGTTGACAGTGGTGCAGTAACAGCTGACAATGGTGCAGCAGCAGCTGACCATGGTATGACAGTATTTCGATAGTATGTCTCACGCTTTTTACCACAGGGTTGGCACTAAAAGCTTTCTTTGGGCCCATGGTGGCTTATTTAGCAGTTACAAGCACTAAAAACAATGGAATAATACAAAATGTATCGAACATATGCGTGGAACCGTCCACCCTGGCTTGTAAACAATGGCACACTAGGTGTACATAGTTGCTAGGCAGCCACGGACAGCCCAAGCCATGTGGACGCGTTTGGGACAAATGTCCCTAACCGAGTTTTCATCATTGGCCAAGCCAATATTTTTACACAAAGACGCATCAATATCCGATTTTATCGCTATCCGATGGCATCGTCACCCGAGGGTCCACCGTACAGTGGACCCCCGACATTTGATGGCATCGACATTCGATAAATCCGGCATTCGATGCATTTTAACGCAAAAATTTAGCCTTGACATTCGATGGAAAACCCGACATTCGATACTATTCATACGAGACGTGTCCATGTGTGGCCTGAACTGCCCCGTGTGTGCCAGTGTTTACAAGCCAGCCAGTGTGCGCGCATCTATGGATACATTTCGTACATTCCATATTATCCATATTATTACTGTTTTTGGTGCTTGTTTCTGCAAAATAAGTCACCATGGGCCCCAAGAAAGCTTCTAGTGCCAACCCTGTGGTAAAAAGGGTGAGAATTAGTATGGAAATTAAGAAAGATTTTGAAGGGTTTGGGGCTAACCCTGAAAAGCCTATGCCAGTTGTGGACTCCATTGTGCCTACTTCATAAATTAAGGAAATGTGTGCAAAGTGGGTTGAACTGCAAACCTTAATGGATGAAAATCACCCTAACACAGCTATTGCAAGTCTTGCTGGTGACTATTACAATGACAATATTATGGCCCATTTTAGACAAATCTTAAAGGAATGGAGACAGAAGTCCAGTGACTCTCAAGCTGGCCCTAGTGGCATTAAAAGAAGGGAAGTAACCCCGGAAAAGGACTTGCTACCTCAAGTCCTAATGGAAGGGGATTCCCCTTCTAAATAGTAACAACTTCGACACTCTCCCCTCCTCCTCCCATCCCATCAATCATCACCAGATCTTCATTAAAGGTAAGTGTCAATTATTCTATTATTATTCTATTGCTATTGTTGTTATTGTAATTATTCTATTGCATTAAACTTAATATTTCATGTGGTAAAAAATTTTTTTTCATACTTTTGGGTGTCTTGCATGGATTAATTTGATTTCCATTATTTCTTATGGGGAAAATTAATTCGATTTTTTATATTTTCGACATTCGATAGCTCTCAGGAATGGATTAGCATCGAATGTCGAGGGTCCACTGTATTTGTAAATAAGAAATATTGTATAAAAGCATAATATAAAATAATAAAAGAGAATGTAAAGAAATAAACTGGTTTCATAAAGTGTATTTACCTTGGAGATCAGACGACTTGGGCTAACGGAAGATGCTGGTGGAGGGAGTATGCAAATACTGCCTCACCAAGTCAACTACATGCACATATCACTTGTGTTTTTCTATGATTTTGTGCTTTAAATCAATGGACATCATCCTCTTCTTCTTCTTCTTCTCAGCACTGTCCTTTGCACTTACTTTCTTAGGAACAATGGTTAGAAAAAAGAAATTTGGGAAAATAACTGCACAAAAAGCACAAAACGCAAGCACAACACAAGAGAGACACATTCATGGCGAGGTAACCACATGCACTGAATGGGTGAGATGCAGGATGCTAGGCAGATGGTGTGGCATTCTCTGCACCAATTAGTGGCAGCGTATATAAAGCTCGCTCATAACTTGGATTTTGGCTTGCAACTCAAAGCAAAAAATCAACCGAGCGATGGCTCATAAGTCAGAAAACTCGGAAGTCAACGTGCCACTGTATTATAATAGAGAAAATAATAAAGAAATATATGAAAAAATCTGAAAACTGATGACATGTGAGCACACATGCTATGGGTGGTGGCATCACCATGTATGTGATAAATGACTATAATTCCTTGTAGGAACATAGTACAACAATGATTTTTATACCAGTGATGCCAAAATGTTAAGTTATTTTTCTATATGATTAGCTCAATTTTTATATTTTTTCAGTTTTTTTTATTTCACATGCCATGCTCATTAGCCGCCCCTAAGTCACTGTTATACACCACGGTCAGTTTTTTTTTTTCTCATTATGCACTGCATGCTGCAGTTTTTTTTATATAGTGCACACTTACCACAAAGACTATTCTCTCATATATAGGCCCAAATTCACTGGTCAAAGTTTATCTGAGTGAGCTGAGCTCATGACAACCGACAGTGGCTTCAAAGTCACCTTATCTTTTATGAACAATGTACAGTGTATGTGCTTTACACAATGAGAAGCATTTCTTTTATTCGTTGGATCCATGGCTATGACTAAAAGCAAGCAGGTTATAACAATAAATGGAGAAAAAGAAATTAGAATGACTTACGGAGCAAGTAGTATACCTCCAGGTATACCAAACAGTAGTGGCAGGTTGGTGTGGTGACCCCGGAAATTTGAAATTACGTCATTCAAAATTAGTGCCGAATTACCATGAGCAAGTTACGTTCCAGAAGGCTGTTCATATCTTGAATTGTTTGTAAGTCGTTATTTTGCCATTTTTCTATTGCTACAATTACTATTGTCTTTAATATTATTATCATTATTATTGTTCTGTCTCTGCGTCATTGTTCATTGAAAACTTAAAGACAATACTGTACAGTATCAGTAATGTACTTACACTGTATAGTCAGTTCACATGTCCAAATGTCTGTTCGTATGTCTGTCCAAATATCTGTTCGCATATCTGTCCGAATGTCTGTTCGTATGTCCGAATGTTCGTAACTCGAATGTTCGTAAGTAGGGTAGTGTCTATATTCATACTTGTAGTGATTAACAGTAACTGATTCTCATTTACTTAGCAACATAAGGTGCTAATTAAGGTGCTAAATCAGGTGCTACAGTGTTATCTTTCTTTGATTTATTTTATTATATTCAGTAGCTCCTTCATTTTTAGCTTTAAAATAATAATCATAGTCCAAATGTTCATAATTGTTAGTGGTTAACAGTAATTTTTTTTTTATTTTTTGATAATAGCAACAGTTTATTTCTCTATGTACCTTCTGTAAATACTTATTTACATCCTCCTCTACTCTTATGAATACATATATCGATCCTGATATCAACCTCTTATTAACCCTTTCACCATCAGTCCTGTAACATTGTGGATTGCAAACAAGTATTGGTCCTATAATATTATGCCAAAACTCTAGCAGCTTAAAATCTTGCGAGAGAAAGCTGGTTGGCCTACATATGAGAGAATGGGTCTAAGTGGTCAGTGCGCACAGTATATAAAAAATCCTGCAGCATGCAGTGCATAAGAAAAAAAAAACTCCAACCGTGTTTTTTGGTTTAAAACACCGACTTTGCGGTGTATTTTCATATGGTATTTATGAGTGTATTCTCATTTTCTTTATCTCATTTGATAGGATTGTAGATGTATTACAGATATAGAGATGATTTTCAATAGTTTACGGATTAAAAGAACCTTGAAATTGATCTCTAAGTAACGGAAATGTTCGATTTTTGCCAATGTTCAAGAGTAAACAAATCACGTCATGCGTCCAATACACATCAACTGGTGTGTCTAATATGCTCTCGCAAATGCACTGATATTATTTATACCATTTTTATAATAATGCAATAGTCTGCATAACAGTAAATCTATTTTTAGTGTGAATAAAAATTCAAAATGGAAAGCAAGTGTAATATAAGAGGGGGCCTGGAAACATGACTGATGAACAGATAAAATTTTATTTTAGTGCTAGGAATATTTGGGTTGTTAATTCTGGACCCTATTTTGAAACTGGCCTTACCTGAATTGTGCATGAAACTGGCCAATTACCAATTTCTGATCACTTTATTGGGTAGCTGAAATCAGTAAATAGGCAGTTTCTTGTACTCAGTTGATAGAACAAATAGAGTTCAAGCAAAATAGCTATGAGTTTGGCAGATTAGAACAATGGAACTGGCAGAAAATAGGGCTCTAAGTTGGCGAAATTGCTGATGCATAAATATCGAGAAAGCTAACTTTGCGAGAGCGTAATTCTGTAAGTTATCCATTAAATTTCATACTTATGGTGTTTAATAACCATCAGGAAAAGATTCTCTATCATTTCTCAATACTGAGAGCAAGTTTGCGACCAGAGGCCTTGACAGTGAAAGGGTTAAACTGCACAAATAATCCTAACAGTAATTGCCATTACTACACAGCTAGTCAGGCTAAAACTCTACTCATTGCCTGCATGAACATTACAGTTTTCAACTATAATGTTAGATCACTGAGTAAACATTATGATGACCTCCGTGCACTGCTGAAATCTCTAAATGCTACTATGACTTTCATTAATCTTACTGAAACCTAGCCCAAACAAGATTTGACAGACATACTTACCGTACCTGGTTACACAGCCACACATAACTGCAGGACTGACCAACTAGGAGGAGGCACTGCCATCTACTGCTCTGATGAACTGGAATGTATGAAACTTACTTGCACAAGGGACAACAATGGTAAATATATAATAAATAAATTCACATCAAAAAACCTATAACAGTTGGAGCAGTCTACAGATGACCACACACAAATACTTACACTTTTAGTGGTAAAATTAGAAACATGATAACTGACTCAGCGTTGAATAAACACCACCTGATTCTTACAGGAGACTTCAACATACACTTCATCCAAGCAACTGACTTTCCAGTAGCTGATTTCACAAACACTATGAACAGTTACCTGCTACTACCTTTTATAACTAATCCAACAAGAATCTCTGAGACAAGTGCCTCATTACTTGACCGTATCTGAACCAACATGATATCTCCACTATAAACAGGTATAATTACAGACTACACTACAGACCATACATAACCAACTCATGTAAATTGCCTCAAGACTCAAGAAAGATCTCATTTCACCTGCATGACAAATAATCAGTAAATAATTTAATAGTAGCACTAGGTGACAATGATTGGCAGGGAGAGCTGAATGACAGCAACAATATTCCCAAAGATATCAAAACTTTTTTACATAAAACCCAAAACCTCTATAACCTGCACTGTCTGATCAAGACAAAGCAGATCACAGCAAAGAGACTAACAAATAGTATCATCAAATCAATTGATAAAAAGCACCAACTTGAAAAACTGTTCAGATTAGGCCTGATTACTAAACAACTGACTAAGCGATACAAGACAATACTCACAAAACTAATATGAAAATCAAAGTAAATGTACAGTGGAACCCCAAGTTTTGTATGCCCTGAGTATCGTACGCTTTGAATTTAGACCGCTTTTTTCTGCTCAATTTTGTACCGAGTTTCGTGCTGTGCCCAGTGTTTAGTACCATGTACCAGAACCGTCCACCTGCCCGCATCCCTCGCGCAGGCGTCGTGAACCATTCTGGCTTTGTTTATGCATGAGTAAACACTAACCTGCGTGCCGATTCAAACATTTCACAATTAATTCATTGTATTTGGTGCTGGTTTATTAAGTGCGAGTGTGAAATAAGCTATGATAGGCCCGAAGAAACTTCCTAGTGGCACCCCTGTGGTAAAGAAAGTGAGAAACACCATAGAAGTGAAGAAAGAAATAGTACAAAAATACGAGAGTGGTGTGCAACTTGTGGAGCTTGCCAGGATATGTGGCAAAAGCAAATCAACAATCGCTTCCATCTTGATGAAGAGAAAAGAAATCAAGGAAGCTGATGTTGCGAAAGGTGTTGATGCGCTAACCAAAAATAGACCAAAAATAGTCGAAGAGGTTGAGAAGTTGTTACTGGTTTGGATCGACAATGAACAGAGAGCAGGTGATAGTGTTTCAGAGTCGATCATCTGTGAAAAGGCAAGGCAATTGCGTGACGATTTCATAAAGAAGCTGCCTAGAATGAGTGCTGCTCTTAGTGACTTTAAGGCCAGCAGAGGTTGGTCTGACATATTTAAGAAGCGTAGTGGCATACACAATGTTGTAAGGCATGGTGAGGCTGCCAGTTCTGACAAATTGGGGTACACAGAGATTGAAAAATTCAAACCCCAAAAAGAGTTCAATTTTTGATGAAACAGACCTGTGTTGGAAGAAAATGCCAAAGAGGACCTACATAACACAGGAGGAAAAGGCACTGCCTGGACACAAACCTATGAAAGACTGGCTAACACTAGTGGGGATTTTAAAGTGAAGCCTTTACTGGTGTATCACTTAGAAAATCCCAGAGTGTTCAAGAAAATCAATGTCATCAAGAACAGATTGTGTGTGTTGTGGAAAGCTAATCATAAGACATGGGTCACAAGGCAAATTGTCAAAGAGTGGGTCCATAAAGAGTTTGGCCCCAGTGTGAAAAAATACCTCCTGGAAAATAATTTGCCACTCAAGTGCCTCCTGTTACTGGTAGATCTATTGCCTAGGGAATTCAGTTTCATCACAGTGAAGTTCTTGTCTCTTAACACCACTCCTTCCCTCCAGCCCATGGACCAGCAAGTCATTTCTAACTTCAAAAAACTCTACACAAAAGCAGTGTATCAAAAGTGCTTTGAAGTGACCTCAGACACTCAGTTGACCCTAAGAGAGTTCTGGAGGAATCACTTCACTATCCTCCATTGCATAAGCCTTATAGGTAAGGCTTGGGAGGGAGTGACTTCCAGGACTTTGAATTCTGCTTGGAGACAATTGTGGCCAGATTGTGTCCTGGAGGGCACAATCTGGCCACAATTTTTGAAGGGTTTGAGGCTGACCCTGACCCTGCCGACCCTCTGCCTGTTGTGGAAGGTATTGTGGCACTGGGGAAGTCCATGGGGTTGGAAGTAAGTGACAAGGATGTGGAAGAGTTGGTGGACGACCACAGGGAAGAACTAGCCACTGAAGAGCTGCAAGAGCTTCATTTGGAACAGAATCAGACCACAGCTGAGGAACTTGCTTCACAGGAGGAGGAAGAGGGAGTGGATGAGGTGCCTTCTTCAGAGATTAAGGAGATTTGTACAGTGTGGAATAGGGTGCAGGCATTTGCTGAAAAATATCACCCTGACCAAGCCGAAATAAGCCATCTCTGCAACAAGTTCAGTGACAGAACTATGTCCCATTTTAGTGAAATCTTAGAGACATCAGAGACAGAGGAATGCAGACAGTTATTTTGTGAGACAGGGGTCCAGTAACTCTCAAGCTGGTCCTAGTGGCATTAACCCTTTCAGGGTCGAGAGACCCTCTCCTAAACTTGTTCTCAGGGTTGAAAATTTTTCGGAAAAAAAAATTATTTTTTCTTATGAAAAGATAAGGGAATCTTTTCCCGATCATAATGGCACCAAAAGTATGAAATTTGATGGAAAACTTACTGAATTATGCTCTCGCGAAGTTAGCGGTCTCGACGCTGTTTACGCACTGGCGATTTTGCCCACTTTGAGCCCTATTTTCGGCCAATTCCAGTGTACTAGTTGACAAAAATCATAACTATTTTGCGAAAACTCCATTTTTCTATCGAATGAGTATGAGAAACCACCCATTTACCAATTTCAACTATCCAATTAAGAGGTCAGAAATTGGCAATTTTGCCAATTTCACACAAATTTCAAAAGATGCCAATTTCCAAATAGGGTCCAGAATAAACAAGACAGACATTCCTGGCACTAAAATAACATTTCCTCTGTTCATTAGTCATGTCCCCAGGCCCCTCTTACAGTTCTTTTGCTTTCCACTTTGAAATTTTATTCTCACAAAAAATAGAAGATTTACTGTTATGCAGACTACTACATTAGTGTAGAAATGGTATAAATAATATCAGCGCACTTGTGAAAGAATGTTAGATTCACCAGTTGACGTGTACTGGACGCGTGGCATGATTTGTTTACTTTTGAACTTTGGTAAAAATCAAACATTTCTGGCCCAGTGGCCTGGTGGCTAAAGCTCCCGCTTCACACACGGAGGGCCCGGGTTCGATTCCCGGCAGGTGGAAACATTTGACACGCTTCCTTACACCTGTTGTCCTTTTCACCTAGCAGCAAATAGGTACCTGGGTGTTAGTCGACTGGTGTGGGTCGCACACTGGGGGACAAGATTAAGGACCCCAATGGAAATAAGTTAGACAGTCCTCGATGACGCACTGACTTTCTTGGGTTATCCTGGGTGGCTAACCCTCCGGGGTTAAAAATCCGAACGAAATCTTATCTTATCTTATCTTATCTTCTGCTACTTTGAGCTTAATTTCAAGATACTTTTCATTGTGAAACCAATCAAAATCATCTCAATTTCTGTACTATGTCTTCCATTCTATAAAATGAGACCAGGAAAACTAGAATACAACCATAAATACCATACAAAAGTACAGTGCAAAGTCGCTGTTTTAAACCAAGAACACGGTCAATTTTTTTTTTTCTCATTACACACTGTGTGCTGCAAGATTTTTTTTATACTGCACACACTGACCACATAGACCCATTCTTTCATATGTAGGCCTACCAGCTTTCTCTTGCTCGATTTGAAGGTGCTAGAATTTAGTCGTACTAGTACGTCAATAACCCTGGTGCATAAGCCATACTACTACATCGGAAACCCTGAAAGGGTTAAAAGACAAAGAAGGGAAGTAACCCTAGAGAGGGCTTTGATGCCTCAAGTCCGTATGGAGGGGGATTCCCCTTCCAAACAATAAGTGCTCCTTCACTCCTCCTCCCTATCTTCCAGATGCCATCAACAATCTTCAATAAAGATAAGTAAAAATGTTATTTTAAATGTTTATTTAAATGTTTATTTATCTATTACTAATTTAAGTACTCTAAGTTTGTTGTGTGTCTGTAAAACTATAATTAATCTATAAAATGTATTTTTTGTTAATATTTTTGGGTGTCTGGAACAGATTAATTGGATTTACATTATTTATTATGGAAAATATTGCTTCGACATTAGTACTAGCTCCTGGAATGGATTAACCCTTTGACTGTTTTGGTCGTATATATACGTCTTACGAGGTAACGTGTTTGACGTATATATACTCATAAATTCTAGTGGCTTCAAATCAAGCAGGAGAAAGCTGGTAGGCCCACATGTGAGAGAAGGGGTCTGTGTGGTCAGTGTGCACCATATAAAAAAAATCTTGGAGCACGCAGTGCATAATGAGGAAAAAAAAAAACTCTGACCCTTTTTTTTAATTAAAATGCCGACTTTGTGGTCTATTTTCGTATAGTATTTATGGTTCTATTCTCGTTTTCTTGGTCTCATTTATTAGAATGGAAAACATATAGAAATAGAGGTGATTTTGATTGGTTTTACTATAAAAAGAACCTGGAATTGGAGTTCAAAGTAGGGGAAATGTTTGATTTTTGCCAATGTTCAAAAGTAAACAAATGTCATTGTCCAATAAATGTCCAACTAGCCATTCTAATATGCAGTTATGAATGGGTTGACATTATTTGTACAATTATATTTTATTTATATTATCACACTGGCCGAATCCCACCAAGGCAGGGTGGCCCAAAAAAGAAAAACTTTCACCATCATTCACTCCATCACTGTCTTGCCAGAAGGGTGCTTTACACTACAGTTTTTAAACTGCAACATTAACACCCCTCCTTCAGAATGCAGGCACTGTACTTCCCATCTCCAGGACTCAAGTCCGGCCTGCCGGTTTCCCTGAACCCCTTCATAAATGTTACTCTGCTCACACTCCAACAGCACGTCAAGTATTAAAAACCATTTGTCTCCATTCACTCCTATCAAACACGCTCACGCATGCCTGCTGGAAGTCCAAGCCCCTCGCACACAAAACCTCCTTTACCCCCTCCCTCCAACCTTTCCTAGGCCGACCCCTACCCCGCCTTCCTTACACTACAGACTGATACACTCTTGAAGTTATTCTGTTTCGCTCCATTCTCTCCACATGTCCGAACCACCTCAACAACCCTTCCTCAGCCCTCTGGACAACAGTTTTGGAAATCCCGCACCTCCTCCTAACTTCCAAACTACGAATTCTCTGCATTATATTCACACCACACATTGCTCTCAGACATGACATCTCCACTGCCTCCAGCCTTCTCCTCGCTGCAACATTCATCACCCATGCTTCACACCCATATAAGAGCGTTAGTAAAACTATACTCTCATACATTCCCCTCTTTGCCTCCAAGGACAAAGTTCTTTGTCTCCACAGACACCTAAGTGCACCACTCACCCTTTTCCCCTCATCAATTCTATGATTCACCTCATCTTTCATAGACCCATCCGCTGACACGTCCACTCCCAAATATCTGAACACATTCACCTCCTCCATACTCTCTCCCTCCAATCTGATATCCAATCTTTCATCACCTAATCTTTTTATCCTCACAACCTTACTCTTTCCTGTATTCACTTTCAATTTTCTTCTTTTGCACACCCTACCAAATTCATCCACCAATCTCTGCAACTTCTCTTCAGAATCTCCCAAGAGCACAGTGTCATCAGCAAAGAGCAACTGTGACAACTCCCACTTTATGTGTGATTCTTTATCTTTTAACTTCACGCTTCTTGCCAAGACCCTCGCATTTACTTCTCTTACAACCCCATCTATAAATATATTAAACAACCACAGTGACATCACACATCCTTGTCTAAGGCCTACTTTTACTGGGAAATAATTTCCCTCTTTACTACATACTCTAACTTGAGCCTCACTATCCTCGTAAAAACTCTTCACTGCTTTCAGTAACCTACCTCCTACACCATACACCTGCAGCATCTGCCACATTGCCCCCCTATCCACCCTGTCATACGCCTTTTCCAAATCCATAAATGCCACAAAGACCTCTTTAGCCTTATCTAAATACTGTTCACTTATATGTTTCACCGTAAACACCTGGTCCACACACCCCCTACCTTTCCTAAAGCCTCCTTGTTCATCTGCTATCCTATTCTCCGTCTTACTCTTAATTCTTTCAATAATAACTCTACCATACACTTTGACAGGTATACTCAACAGACTTATCCCCCTATAATTTTTGCACTCTCTTTTATCCCCTTTGCCTTTATACAAAGGAACTATGCATGCTCTCTGCCAATCCCTAGGTACCTTACCCTCTTCCATACATTTATTAAATAATTGCACCAACCACTCCAAAACTATATCCCCACCTGCTTTTAACATTTCTATCTTTATCCCATCAATCCCGGCTGCCTTACCCCCTTTCATTTTACCTACTGCCTCACGAACTTCCCCCACACTCACAACTGGCTCTTCCTCACTCCTACAAGATGTTGTTCCTCCTTGCCCTATACACGAAATCACAGCTTCCCTATCTTCATCAACATTTAACAATTCCTCAAAATATTCCCTCCATCTTCCCAATACCTCTAACTCTCCATTTAATAACTCTCCTCTCCTATTTTTTAACTGACAAATCCATTTGTTCTCTAGGCTTTCTTAACTTGTTAATCTTACTCCAAAACTTTTTCTTATTTTCAACAAAATTTGTTGATAACATCTCACCCACTCTCTCATTTGCTCTCTTTTTACATTGCTTCACCACTCTCTTAACCTCTCTCTTTTTCTCCATATACTCTTCCCTCCTTGCATCACTTCTACTTTGTAAAAACTTCTCATATGCTAACTTTTTCTCCCTTACTACTCTCTTCACATCATCATTCCACCAATCGCTCCTCTTCCCTCCCGCACCCACTTTCCTGTAACCACAAACTTCTGCTGAACACTCTAACACTACATTTTTAAACCTACCCCATACCTCTTCGACCCCATTGCCTATGCTCTCATTTGCCCATCTATCCTCCAATAGCTGTTTATATCTTACCCTAACTGCCTCCTCTTTTAGTTTATAAACCTTCACCTCTCTCTTCCCTGATGCTTCTATTCTCTTTGTATCCCATCTACCTTTTACTCTCAGTGTAGCTACAACTAGAAAGTGATCTGATATATCTGTGGCCCCTCTATAAACATGTACATCCTGAAGTCTACTCAACAGTCTTTTATCTACCAATACATAATCCAACAAACTACTGTCATTTCGCCCTACATCATATCTTGTTTACTTATTTATCCTCTTTTTCTTAAAATATGTATTACCTATAACTAAACCCCTTTCTATACAAAGTTCAATCAAAGGGCTCCCATTTTCATTTACACCTGGCACCCCAAACTTACCTACCACACCCTCTCTAAAAGTTTCTCCTACTTTAGCATTCAGATCCCCTACCACAATCACTCTCTCACTTGGTTCAAAGGCTCCTATACATTCACTTAAAATCTCCCAAAATCTCTCTCTCTCCTCTGCATTCCTCTCTTCTCCAGGTGCATACACGCTTATTATGACCCACTTCTCGCATCCAACCTTTACTTTAATCCACATAATTCTTGAATTTACACATTCATATTCTCTTTTCTCCTTCCATAACTGATCATTCAACATTACTGCTACCCCTTCCTTTGCTCTAAGTCTCTCAGATACTCCAGATTTAATCCCATTTATTTCCCCCCACCGAAACTCCCCTACCCCCTTCAGCTTTGTTTCGCTTAGGGCCAGGACATCCAGCTTCTTTTCATTCATAACATCAGCAATCATCTGTTTCTTGTCATTCGCACTACATCCACGCACATTTAAGCATCCCAGTTTCATAAAGTTTTTCTTCTTCTCTTTTTTAGTAAATGTCTACAGGAGAAGGGGTTACTAGCCCATTGCTCCCGGCATTTTAGTCGCCTCATACGACACACATGGCTTACGGAGGAAAGATTCTTTTCCACTTCCCCATGGACAATAGAAGAAATAAAGAAGGACAAGAGCTATTTAGAAAAAGGAGAAAAACCTAGATGTATGTATATATATATGCCTGTGCGTGTCTGTGAAGTGTGACCAAAGTGTAAGTAGGAGTAGCAAGATATCCCTGTTATCTAGCGTGTTTATGAGACAGAAAAAGAAACCAGCAATCCTACCATCATGCAAAACAGTTACAGGTTTCTGTTTCACAGTCATCTGGCAGGATGGTAGTACTTCCCTGCGTGGTTGCTGTCTACCAACCTACTAACTACAATTATTACAATAATATGCAGTAGTCTGCATAACAGTAAATCTTCTATTTTTTGTTTGAATAAAAATTCAAAATAGAAAGCAAGAGTAATATCAGAGGGGCATGGAGACATGACTGATGAACAAAGAAAATGTTATTTTAGAGCCAGGAATATCTGCATTGTTCATTCTGGACCTTATTTTGAAATTGTCATATTTTTTAATTTTCATGAAATTGGCCAAATTGCAAATTTCTGACCACATTATTGGGCAGTTGAAATCAGTAAATGGGCAGTTTCTTGTACTCAGTTGATGGAAAAAAATGTAGATCTAAAGAAATAGCTATGAGCTTGGTCGACTGGAACAATGGAATTAGCCGAAAATAGGGCTCAAAGTCCTGGAGATGGGAAGTACAGTGCCTGCACTCTGAAGGAGGGGTGTTAATGTTGCAGTTTAAAAACTGTAGTGTAAAGCACCCTTCTGGCAAGACAGTGATGGAGTGAATGATGGTGAAAGTGTTTCTTTTTCGGGCCACCCTGCCTTGGTGGGAATCGGCCAGTGTGATAATAAATAAAAATAAAAGGGCTCAAAGTGGGCGAAATTACCGATTTGTAAATATCGCCGAGGTCAATAACTTCACAAGAGTGTAATTCCGTCAGTTTTCCATCAAATTTAGTTTTTTTTGGTGTCATTACAATCGGGAAAAGATTCTCTGTCATTTCATAAAATAATTTTTTTTTTTAATTTTGCGACACCAGGAGACACCTCAGGATTGGGGTTTGCGACAGTCAAGGGGTTAAGTACAAAACTTGGGGCTCCACTGCCTTATGAAAACAGATTTGAAATAAAAGGTGATATGAAAAGGACCTGGCAAACCCTCTCCAACATTTTGGGCTCTAGAAAACTGTCTAGAAATAGAGATAAACTTAACTAAACCAGATGAACTTTACATACAACCTATAGACATGGCCAACAAACTTAATGTCTTCTTCTCTACTGTAGGATTAATGCTAGAAAACAAAATTCCAAGCTTAAATACTCAGCCAAAAGACTACCTCACTGGCAACTACCCAAATACCCTATATCTAGCTCCAATTCTACTGAAGTCTCTCATGCCATTAAATCATTAAAAAACAAAGGAAATCTAAATAACTTGCCATTATTCATATATAAAAAAGCAGCTCATGTGCTGTCACCCATTACTGCAACATTGTTTAACAAATCTGTAGAGTCTTCAACCTTCCCATCCATACTCAAGACAGCAAGGGTCACCCCAATCCTCAAAGGTGATCCAACTGATCTGAACAACTATACACCTATATCAAACTTGTCCTTAGTTACTAAATTATTCAAAAAAATAATACACAAATGACTTTACACCTACCTTATATTCAACAACGTACCTAACCCCTGCCAGTCTGGGTTTAGACCAAAATAAAGTATGAATGATATGATTATAAAAATACTTGAACTAATATGTAAAGCCCTCAATAAAAATGAATATCCACTGGGGCTCTTCACTGACCTACAGAAAGCATTTGATACAGTGGACCACAATCTCCTGCACCTAAGACTAAATCATTATGGCATCAGAGGTCATTACCTAAAATCTTAACTTAACAACAGACATCAGAATGCACAAGCAAATGGAATCAATTCAGTATCCAGCCTGTAGCTGTCAGAGTGCCCCGGGGTAGTGTCCTAGGCCCACTCTTTCTCATCTACATCAATGATCTCCCCAATGTATCTCAACTCCTTAAACCAGATCTATTTGCAGACGACACTACTTATATCTACTCCCACTCAAACCCAGCTATACTTAGAAACAGTGTAAACAACAAGCTGCTAAAAATATATACATGTACTTGGATGACAGCCAACAAACTCACTCTCAACATAAATAAAACATACTTTATGCTGTTTGGAAACAGAGCCTTAAATATCCAATATCGATAAATGTTTCCACTATTACAAGACACACTGAGGGTAATTTTCTGGGTCTTCTCCTTTACTGTAATCTTAAATTTTATTCTCACATCCAGCATATATCCAAGAAAATTTCCAAATCAGTAGGCATCTTTTCCAAGATATGGTACAGGTTGGCTATCACTAATGCAGCAGCATCAGGACCTGTAGGGTGCTGGATTAGTGATTTTTGCTGGATTACAGAGCGGTTTGGTTAGAATACACTTAATCAAACGACAATATTTACACATCGGCAATTTCACCCATTTTACGTCCTATCTTTGGCCCATTCCATTGTTCCAGTATACCAAGCTGATAGCTATTTCACTAGTATTCCTTCTATTCATTCAAATAAGTACAAGAAAATGCCCATTCACCTATTTCAAGTACCCAAAAAAGTTTTCAGAAATTGGTAATTTGACAAGTTTCATACAAATTTCAAAAGATGTCAGTTGCAAAATAGGGTCCACAATAAACAATGCAGACATTCCTAGCCAGTGGCAGCTCATGTATAGGCACTGTGGAACTGCAGCACCCCCTGTTTTCAATCAATATATCGATAACATTCAATATAATTTGTCTTTTTTCTTTAATTCTTTCTTTATACAGTGGAACCTCCATTTTCATGTGACCAGGTGGACTGATGGCTAAAACTCCCGCTTCACACACGGAGGGCCCGGGTTCAATTCCCTGCGGGTGGAAACATTTCAACACATTTCCTTACACCTGTTGTCCTGTTCACCTAGCAGCAAACAGGTACATGGGTGTTAATCAACTGGTGTGGGTCGCATCCTGGGGGACAAGATTGAGGACCCCAATGGAAATAAGTTAGATAGTCCTTGATGATGCACTGACTTTCTTGGGTTATCCTGGGTGGCTAATCCTCCGGGGTTAAAAATCCAAACAAAATCTTATCTTCGTCATTAATTCGTTCCAGAAAGTGTGACGAAAACTGAATGTGATGAAAACTGAAGCAATATTTCCTATAAGAAATAATGTAAATCCAATTAATCTGTTCCACACACCCAAAAGTATTAACAAAAAATACATTTTATGGAGAATAACTATCATTTTACATACAGAAAACAATGAGAAATAAATATTAAGGACTAATGAAATGGATAAATGAATATTTAACATCACTTTTACATTTGAAGAATTGAGACACTTATGCAACACATGGGAATCTTTATTGAAGAAACATTTCGCATTTCGCCACACAGTGGCTTCATCAGTCCAATACAAAGTAGAAATGGGTAAGGAGAGTAGAAGTATGAGGTAATCAGCCCCTCAACCTGGATTCGATGTGTTCAGTCCATCACTCTTGTAGTGATGTACTGAACACATCGAATCCAGGTTGAGGGACTGATTACCTCATACTTCTACTCTCCTTACCCATTTCTACTTTGTATTGGACTGATGAAGCCACTGTGTGGCAAAACGTTTCTTCAATAAAGATTCCCATGTGTTGCATAAGTGTCTCAATTCTTCAACTTGTCGGTTTTCAAAACCATTCATCACACTTTTACATTTATTGAAGACCCTCTACCACCATCACTACCACCCTCTACCGACGAGAAACAAAGCCAGACTGACTCAGAACGCGTGGGATGCTTTGTGTGGGCGTGGGCGGACACATTCGTATGGTAGACCACTCTCAACTCGACAAAACCGAGGTGATGAACGAAAACTGGGACAAAATTTTGACGAAAAAAGTCGCTGAAAACCAAATTCAATGAAAACCAGGGCAAACAAAAACCGAGGTTCTACTGTATGTACTTGTACATTATATAATCCTCAAACTTAAAGTCATTAGCCATCCCCAAGTACGTGAAAAAATTACAAAAATCCTCGTATGGAACTGTGCTCTTCACAGTTCCAGCAGCTCCATGTTTGGCTGTTGTGTGCATGTTCACATGTCCAAGATAAGACACTGCATGCTAGCTAGAGAGAGCATTGTCACTGACACAGTGCCGAACCTATTGTGCAAGTGTAAAGTAGTTTTTCTTTTTGACTCAGCAACGTGTGTTGTGCTTAAAAACCATGTACCATATATTGAATGTGATAAAATACAGAATTAGATGATTATCATGCTTCCAGCTATTTTATTTAATTCATAGTTTTTTTTGGTTCTTTTATTTTACACAAAATTTAAATAATTCAATCATGGCCTCCTTGCATCCCAAAGAAATAAGTTTTGTGACTAAGTGAACTCCAACAGCTTAAGTTTTCACTGCTGTCTCTCCAAGAGAAAGTTACAGTTAAGAAAAGAGGCCATTCAACACCAGATATTCAAATATCTCAGCCAGGAATAAGCAACGACAAGAAGTATATTCGAAGCATTAATTTTGAATGGTACCAATGGAAAAGTTGGCTTTGTGTTGGCTGTGTTTGCTGTCTGGAGGTGATGTAACGTGAACAAACGACAGTTTTAGAAATATAAACAAAATGAAAGAAAAAAAACTGAAAAACATGGGAAGTCAAAGAAGCAAGATGAAAAAGTGGTTTCACTGTCACTATTAGGAAACGTAAATATTAAGGAGAAACTTAGTGAGGCATACAGACTTTCAATCAATGAACATAACATAAAGAATAAAAAGGAACCATGAAATTTTATTTATTTAGTTATTTATTTATTTATTTATTTATTTAATAATTTGCACATGCAGAGGAACAAAAAAAATACAGGTAAGAGCAGTACGCCAAAGCCACTTGTATGCATAGCATTACGGGCAGGCTTAAAATTAACTTAAGATTATCTAAGCAATGATGTAATCAGTGATAAAACATTATTGTAGACAGATAACAATAAAGCACAAATGAGTATTACAAAGACAGGTCATATGGTCGCATGCATTGCTGTACATTCAGTAGAATGGAGTATTCTGTTAGGGAGTGTCTAAAAAAAAATAACAAAGTTAGATTGGGTCTTAGGTTTAACATTTATGTGATATAATTGTGAGAAACATTTAAGATATACAATTTACAAGGTTCAGTTATTCAGTATTTATTTGGTTTTGGGTGAGTAAGTGATCTTTGAGAAGAGACTTGAATTTATAAACAGGTAGTGTTTCTTTTATATTTACAGGTAATGAGTTCCAGATTTTAGGGCCTTTTATGTGCATTGAGTTTTTGCATAGCGCGAGATGGACACGAGGAACATCAAAGAGTGATCTGTGTATTGTGTTATGGTCATGTGTTCTGTTGAGGTTGGCAAGGAGATGTTTGAGGGGAGGGTTAATATCAGAGTTAAGTGTTCTATGTATGTTATAGGTGCAGTAATAAGTATGGATGTTTTGTATGGTGAGTAGGTTTAGTGTTTTGAATATTGGTGGAGTGTGCTGCCTGTAGTGGGAATTTATCATCATTCTGACTGCAGCCTTTTGTTGGGTAATTAGTGGTCTGAGATGGTTAGTTGTTGTTGAGCCCCATGCACAAATTCCATAGGTGAGATAGGGGTAAATGAGAGAGTGATATATGGCCAGGAGGGCTAACTGTGGAACATAGTACCGTATCTTCGATAGTACGCCTATGGTCTTGGAAATTTTCTTAGAAATTTGTTGTATATGTGAATGAAATTTGAGTCAATTATCAAGGTGGATTCCTAAGAATTTTCCCTTTGTTAGCTTTGTGATAGGTGATCCGTTTATCATTATGTTAAGAGGGACATCTGCAGCTCTGTTACCAAACTGAATGAAGTAGGTTTTGTCAATGTTTAGTGTAAGTTTGTTAGTCCTCATCCAGGTAGATATTTTCCGTAATTTGGTATTTACAGTATTGGCTAGCATGACTGGGCTCAGGTGAGAGAAAACGTATGTAGTGTCATCTGCAAATAGTGTGGGTTTGAGTAATTGCGAAGCATTTGGTAGGTCATTTATGTATAGGAGAAAGAGAAGAGGGCCAAGGACACTTCCCTGTGGGACACCAACTGTAATTGGTTGTGCAGAAGAGTTTGCCCCATTTTTTTTTTTTTATTATCACACTGGCCGATTCCCACCAGGGCAGGGTGGCTCGAAAAAGAAAAACTTTCACCATCATTCACTCCATCACTGTCTTGCCAGAAGGGTGATTTACACTACAGTTTTTAAACTGCAACATTAACACCCCTCCTTCAGAGTGCAGGCACTGTACTTCCCATCTCCAGGACTCAAGTCCGGCCTGCCGGTTTCCCTGAACCCCTTCATAAATTACTTTGCTCACACTCCAACAGCACGTCAAGTATTAAAAACCATTTGTCTCCATTCACTCCTATCAAACACGCTCACGCATGCCTGCTGGAAGTCCAAGCCCCTCGCACACAAAACCTCCTTACCCCCCTCTCTCCAACCTTTCCTAGGCCGAACCCTACCCCGCCTTCCTTCCACTACAGACTGATACACTCTTGAAGTCATTCTGTTTCGCTCCATTCTCTCTACATGTCCGAACCACCTCAACAACCCTTCCTCAGCCCTCTGGACAACAGTTTTGGTAATCCCGCACCTCCTCCTAACTTCCAAACTACGAATTCTCTGCATTATATTCACACCACACATTGCCCTCAGACATGACATCTCCACTGCCTCCAGCCTTCTCCTCACTGCAACATTCATCACCCATGCCTCACACCCATATAAGAGCGTTGGTAAAACTATACTCTCATACATTCCCCTCTTTGCCTCCAAGGACAAAGTTCTTTGTCTCCACAGACTCCTAAGTGCACCACTCACTCTTTTCCCTCATCAATTCTATGATTCACCTATCTTTCATAGACCCATCCGCTGACACGTTTCCCCTCCCAAATATCTGAATACATTCACCTCCTCCATACTCTCACCCTCCAATCTGATATTCAATCTTTCATCACCTAATCTTTTGTTATCCTCATAACCTTACTCTTTCCTGTATTCACCTTTAATTTTCTTCTTTTGCACACCCTACCAAATTTATCCACCAATCTCTGCAACTTCTCTTCAGAATCTCCCCAAAAGCACAGTGTCATCAGCAAAGAGCAGCTGTGACAACTCCCACTTTGTGTGTGATTCTTATCTTTTAACTCCACGCCTCTTGCCAAGACCTCGCATTTACTTCTCTTAAAACCCCATCTATAAATATATCAAACAACCACGGTGACATCACACATCCTTGTCTAAGGCCTACTTTTACTGGGAAAAAATTTCCTCTTTCTACATACTCTAACTTGAGCCTCACTATCCTCGTAAAAACTCTTCACTGCTTTCAGTAACCTACATCCTACACCATACACTTGCAACATCTGCCACATTGCCCCCCCATCCACCCTGTCATACGCCTTTTCCAAATCCGTAAATGTCACAAAGACCTCTTTAGCCTTATCTAAATACTGATCACTTATATGTTTCACTGTAAACACCTGGTCCACACAACCCCTACCTTTCCTAAAGCCTCCTTGTTCATCTGCTATCCTATTCTCTGTCTTACTCTTATTCTTTCAATAATAACTCTACCATACACTTTACCAGGTATACTCAGCAGACTTATCCCCCTATAATTTTTGCACTCTCTTTTATCCCTTTTCCTTTATACAAAGGAACTATGCATGCTCTCTGCCAATCCCTAGGTACCTTACCCTCTTCCATACATTTATTAAATATTGCACCAACCACTCCAAAACTATATCCCCACCTGCTTTTAACCTTTCTATCTTTATCCCATCAATCCCGGCTGCCTTACCCCTTTCATTTTACCTACTGCCTCACAAACTTCCCCACACTCACAACTGGCTCTTCCTCACTCCTACAAGATGTTATTCCTCTTGTCCTATACACGAAATCACAGCTTCCCTATCTTCATCAACATTTAACAATTCCTCAAATATTCCCTCCATCTTCCCAATACCTCTAACTCTCCATTTAATAACTCTCCTCTCCTATTTTTAAACTGACAAATCCATTTGTTCTCTAGGCTTTTTAAACTTGTTAATCTCACTCCAAAACTTTTTGTTATTTTCAACAAAATTTGTTGATAACATCTCACCCACTCTCTCATTTGCTCTCTTTTTACATTGCTTCACCACTCTCTTAACCTCTCTCTTTTCTCCATATACTCTTCCCTCCTTGCATCACTTCTACTTTGTAAAAACTTCTCATATGCTAACTTTTTCTCCCTTACTACTCTCTTTACATCATCATTCCACCAATCGCTCCTCTTCCCTCCCACACCCACTTTCCTGTATCCACAAACTTCTGCTGAACACTCTAACACTACATTTTTAAACCTACCCCATACCTCTTCGACCCCATTGCCTATGCTCTCATTAGCCCATCTATCCTCCAATAGCTGTTTATATCTTACCCTAACTGCCTCCTCTTTTAGTTTATAAACCTTCACCTCTCTCTTCCCTGATACTTCTATTCTCCTTGTATCCCATCTACCTTTTACTCTCAGTGTAGCTACAACTAGAAAGTGATCTGATATATCTGTGGCCCCTCTATAAACATGTACATCCTGAAGTCTACTCAACATCTTTTATCTACCATACATAATCCAACAAACTAACTGTCATTTCACCCTACATCATATCTTGTATACTTATTTATCCTCTTTTTCTTAAAATATGTATTACCTATAACTAAACCCCTTTCTATAACAACGTTCAATCAAAGGGCTCCCATTATCATTTACAACCTGGCACCCCAAACTTACCTACCACACCTCCTAATAGTTTCTCCTACTTTAGCATTCAGGTCCCCTACCACAATTACTCTCTCACTTGGTTCAAAGGCTCCTATACATTCACTTAACATCTCCAAAATCTCTCTCTCTCCTCTGCATTCCTCTCTTCTCCAGGTGCATACACGCTTATTATGACCCACTTCTCGCATCCAACCTTTACTTAATCCACATAATTCTTGAATTACACATTCATATTCTCTTTCTCCTTCCATAACTGATCATTCAACATACTGCAACCCCTTCCTTTGCTCTAACTCTCTCAGATACTCCAGATTTAATCCCATTTATTTCCCCCCACCGAAAACTCCCCTACCCTCTTCAGCTTTGTTTCGCTTAGGGCCAGGACATCCAACTTCTTTTCATTCATAACATCAGCAATCATCTGTTTCTGTCATCCGCACTACATCCATGCACATTTAAGCATCCCAGTTTTATAAAGTTTTTCTTCTTCTCTTTTTTAGTAAATGTCTACAGGAGAAGGGGTTACTAGCCCATTGCTCCCGGCATTTTAGTCGCCTCATACGACACGCATGGCTTACGGAGGAAAGATTGTTTTCCACTTCCCCATGGACAATAGAAGAAATAAAGAAGAACAAGAGCTATTTAGAAAAAGGAGAAAAACCTAGATGTATGTATATATATATGCATGTGCGTGTCTGTGAAGTGTGACTAAAGTGTAAGTAGGAGTAGCAAGATATCCCTGTTATCTAGCGTGTTTATGAGACAGAAAAAGAAAACAGCAATCCTTCCATCATGCAAAACAGTTACAGGTTTCTGTTTCACAGTCATCTGGCAGGATGGTAGTACTTCCCTGGGTGGTTGCTGTCTACCAACCTACTACCTACTACCCCATTTGTGTACACATATTGGCTTCTGTTGCTGAGGTATGACTTGAGGTAGTTGAGGGAGTGCCCTCTTATACCATAGTGTGACAGTTTTATGTGGAGCAAGTCATGATCAACTGTATCAAAAGCTCTACGTAAGTCAATGAAGATCCCCAGTGGGACTTCTTTTCTTTCAATTGCAGTGTATATATGTTCTAGCACGTGTATAATAGCATCATTAGTATTTTTATTAGGCCTGAATCCAAATTGGCAGGGGTTGAGTATGTTTTGGGAGATGAGGTAGGAGTAGATTCATTTATGAATTAATTTTTTGAAGATTTTTGAGAGAGGGTGTAAGTTGGATATTGGCCTACAGTTATTCAACTCTGTTTGGTCTCCTCCTTTATGGATCGGGGTGACCCTTGCTATTTTGAGAACTGTAGGGAAGGTAGAGGATTCAATGGATTTGTTAAAGAGTGTTGCAATGATTGGTGATAGCACTTGTGACACTTTTTTGTATATAAAGGGTGGTAAGGTATATTTAAATCTACTGTCTTGTTTTTCAGTGTGTTGATAATAAGGGAGACTTCGTATGAGTTAGTCGGAGCTAGGAACAGTGTGTTCGGGTAGTTGCCAGTGAGGTAGTCATTTGGTGGGGTATCTGAGCTTGGGATTTTATTGGCAAGGATTTTTTCCTATAGTGGAGAAGAAATCATTGAGTCTGTTTGCTGTTTCTGTTGGTGGGAGTTGGGGTTCATCTGATTTTGCTAATTTAATTTCGCTATTTCGTGATATCTTTTTTGTTCCTAGGACTTCTGATAGGGTTTTGCAGGTCTTTTTTATATCACCTCATAAGTTGGATAATCTGTTCTCATAATACAATTTTTTTGCCTTTCTTATCAGGCTGGTTAGGACTGACGAGTAACGTTTTGTTTGGTCCCTGGTTATGTGACCCATTCTGTACTGTTTTTCATATAGGTGTTTTGTATTGTTTATGGATTTGAGGATGCTGGGTGCTAGCCAGGGACTGTTCAGTCTCTTAGCTGTCATCTGTTTAGTTTTTTTAGGGCAGTGCTTGTTATAGAGGTATTGGGTCTTTTTTATAAATTATTAATACATTCGTCAATATCTGTATAGATTTCTAGCCCAGTGTGCCAGTCAATGTTTCTTACTGCTGTTGTGAAGTTATTAATGGCTGCCTCATTGTGAAGTCTGAAGGTGACTTTAGTAGTGTCTTGGGGTAATTTACCAAGAGTTGTTATGAGAAAAGTAGGGTAGTGGTCTTGGTATTATCTGTGATTATGCCTGATTTTAAAGGGGATATGGTGTTGGTCCAGATGTGGTCAAGTAGGGAAACACTAGACTCTGTAACTCTTGTAGGTTTTGTTACTGTTGGTAGCAACATGCAGTTACTCATTGTGTTTGTGAATTCAGTAACATGTGGGTCCTGGTCTTGCAGGAGATTTATACTGAAGTCACCTGAGAGTAGTAAGTGATCTTTGTTCATGCGTGCATCAGTTATCATACTTCCTAGGTTTTGACTAAATCGGCTAATGTTTGATTGTGGAATTCTGTAGATGTTTATCAATGTGAGAGGTTTTTGTAGGTATTTGGATTTAAATTTAGCTATTATATATTCCCCATGTTCATCCCTTGTGCAAGTATTAGTGATACATTCTAGTTGGTCTGAGTAGTATATAGCTGTGCCACCCCCTTGTTGGTCTGGCCTACAGTTGTGTATGGCTGTGTAACCAGGAATGGCATAGACATCTGTAGTATCAGGCTTTAGCCAGGTTTCAGTTAGTGTAATGATGGACATATTGGCATGCAAGGAATTTAGTAATGCTAGGAGGTCATCATAATGCTTGCTTAACCCTTTGAGGGTTTTGGTCGTACTAGTACGTCTTACGCGTAGGGGTTTTTGACGTACTAGTATGCATAAATTCTAGGCCTCAAATCCGCAGGAAAAGGCTGTAAGCCCAGATGTGAGAGAATGGGTCTGTGTGGTGGGTGTGCGCAGTAGGAAAAAAATCTGGGACCCAGTGGTGCATTGTGGGAATGCCATCATAGTACACAATTTCCACCATGCCCTGCGGTAAGAAGTTCCTCACTCCTCGGCGAATTGGGACACTTTTGTTCCCCAGTGACAGTTCTAATACAGATGGAAGTGACAGTGAAGATGAGTTTCAAGGTTCTGGTGAGGTTTTGACCGAAACTAATGACCATAATATGGGTAATAGTGAGGAAAACCCAGACAACCCACAGCCTTCCACCTCTGGTGCTGGGCCGTCGTTCAGTTGTACCAGAATCAAAGAGGAAACCATTTTCCAAAATCCCAGACCAGATTGGGGCTTGGTGATGAAAATGATAGTATTATGA
>NC_069482.1:1761264-1817644 GCF_026875155.1 Cherax quadricarinatus | reverse complement strand
TAGGGGTCGCATGCATTGCTGACATTCGTAGAATGGAGTATTCGTTAGGGAGTGTCTAAAAAAAATAACAAATTTAAATTTGGGTCTTATTTTAACATTTATGGATAAAATTTGTGAGAAACATTTAAGTAAACAATTACAAAGGTTCAGTTATTCATATTTATTGGTTTTGGGTGATAAGTGATTTTTGAGAAAACTTAATTTAAAAACAGGAATGTTTCTTTTATTTACGGGTAATGATTTTCCAAATTTGGGGCCTTTTATGTGCATTGGTTTTTGCATAGCGCGAGTGGACCGAGGAACAAAAAAAGGGTGATCGTGTATTGTTTTATGGTCATTGTTTGTTGAGGTTGGAAAGGAATGTTTGAGGGGGGGTTAATATCAAGTTAAAAGTGTTCATTTTAGTTTTAGGTGCAGTAAAAGTAAAAATGTTTTGTATGGTGAGTAGGTTTAAATGTTTTGAATATTGGGGGAGTGTGCTGCCTTTAGTGGGGAAATTTTTCACATTCTGACTGCAGCCTTTTGTTGGGTAATTTAGTGCTGAGATGGTTAGTTGTTGTTGAGCCCATGCACAAATTCCAAGGTGAATAGGGGGTAAATAAGAGGATATAGGCCGAGGGCTAACTGGGAACAATACCGTATCTTCATATACGCCATGGTCTTGGAAATTTTTCTTAAAAATTTTTGTATATTAATAAATTTGAGTCAATTATCAAATGGATTCCCCAAGAATTTTCCCTTTTTTACTTTGGATAGGTGATCCTTTATCATTATGAAAAAAGGACATCTGCAGCTCTGTTACCAAACTGAATAAGAAAGGTTTTTTTCAAATTTTTGTGTAAAGTTTGTTTGTCCCATCCGGTGAATTTTTCCCCAAATTTTGGGATTTACAGTATTGGGTCCCCTGACGGGCTCAGGGGAAGAAAACGATGTAAATTCACTGCAAAAAGTGTGGGTTTTTAGTAATTGCGAAGCATTTGGTAGGTCATTTTAGATAGGGGAAAGAGAAGGGCCAAGGACCTTCCCCTGGGGACACCAACTGAAATTTGGGTTTGGGCAGAAATTTTGCCCCCATTTTTTTTTTTTTTATTATCACACTCCGATTCCCCCACCAGGCAGGGGCTCGAAAAAAAAAAAACTTCACCATCATTCTCCTCCATCACCTTGCCAAAGGGTGATTTAAAAACACATTTTTTAAAACTGCAACTTTAACACCCCTCCTTCAAAAAGTGAGCACTTATTTTCCCACTCCAGGACCAACCCGGCCTGCCCGGTTTCCCCTGCCCCCCCTTCATAAATGTTACTTTGCCACACTCCCAGCCCCGTCAAGTTTTAAAAACCTTTTGTCTCCTTTCACTCCACAAAACGCTAAAGCATGCCTCGGAAGCCAACCCCCTCGCACAAAAAAACCCCTTCCCCCCCTCCCCCTCCAACCCTTTTCCTGGGCCGAACCCTACCCCGCCTTCCTTCCACTACAGACTGAAACACTCTTGAAGTCATTCTTTTTTCGCTCCATTTCTCACATTCCAACCCCCTAAAACAACCCATCCCACCCCTGGGACAACATTTTTGGGGTAATCCCGCACCCCCCCTAACTTCCAAATACAATTCTCTGCTTTATATTCACCCACACATTGCCCTCAGACATGAAAATCTCCACTCCCCTCCACCTTCTCCCACGCAACATTCATCCCCCATGCCTCAACACCCATATAAGAGCGTTGGTAAAACAACTCCATACTTCCCCCCTTTGCCTCCAAGGACAAAGTTCTTTGTCTCCCCAGACTCCTTGCACCCCTCACTCTTTTCCCCTCACAATTCAATTTAAAACCCCATCTTTTATAGACCCATTTCCCTGACAACTCCACTTTCCCCAAAAACTGAAAACATTAAACCCCTCCATACTCTCACCCCCAATCTGATATTCAATCTTTCATCCCTAATCTTTTTTGTTTTCCTCATAACCTTACTCTTTCCTGTATTCACCTTTAAATTTTTCTTCTTTTGCAACCCAAAACCCAAAAATTTCATCCACCAATCCCAACTTCTCTTCAAATCCCCCCCAAGACACAGTTCATCAGCAAAAGAGCACTGGCCCAACCCCCACTTTGTGTGGTGATTCTTTTCTTTTAACTCCACGCCTCTTGCCAAACCCTCGCATTATTTCTCTTAAACCCCCCTTTAAATTATAAAAACAACCAGGGTGACATCACACATCCTTGTCTAACCCACTTTTAGGGAAAAATTTCCCCTCTTTCCACATCTCTAACTGAGCCTCACTTCCCGAAAAACTCTTCCTGCTTTCAGAAACCTACATCCTACACCAAAAACTTGCAACATCTGCACATTCCCCCCTATCCCCCTTTCCATACCCCTTTTTTCCCCAATCCGAAAAATCAAAAGACCTCTTTTACCCTTTATCTAAATCTGACCTTATAAGTTTCACTGTAACACCTGCCACACAACCCCTACCTTTCCTAAAGCCTCCTTTTTTCATCGCTATCCATTCCTTCTTACTCTTAATTCTTTCAATAATAACTCTACCAAACCTTAAAAAGGGATACTACCAACCCTTTTCCCCCATAAATTTTTTTCACTCCTTTTATCCCCTTTGCCTTTTTACAAAGGAACTATTCAGCTCTCGCCAAACCCTAGGGACCCTTACCCTCTTCAACATTTATTTAAAAAATTGCACCAAACCCCTCCCCAAAAATATTCCCCACCCTTTTAACCTTTCTATCTTTTTTCCCTCAACCCGGCTGCCTTACCCCTTTCATTTTACCTACTGCCTCACAAAATTCCCCCCCACTCACAAACGGCCTTTCCCCCACCCCTACAAGATGTTATTTCCCCCTTGTCCTATACACGAAATCACAGCTTCCCTATCTTATCAACATTTAAACAATTCCCCCCCAAAAAATTCCCCCACTCCCCAAAAACCTCAACCCGCATTTAATAACTCCCCCCCCTATTTTTTAAATGACAATCCATTTGTTTTCTAGGGTTTTCCTTAACCCCCTTTTTAATTTTCCCCTCCCAAAACTTTTTTTTTATTTTCAACAAAATTTTTTGATAACACATCTCACCCACTCTCTCATTTTGCTCTATCTTTTTACACATTGCTTCAAACCACTCTCTTAACCTCTTCTCTCTTTTTTCTGTCCTCTATACTCTTCTCCTCCTTGCATCTACTTCTACATTTGTTGTAAAAACTTCTCATTATGCTAACTTTTACTCTCCTTACAACTTCTCTTTACTATCATCATTCCCACCATCGCCCTCTTCCCCCTCCCACACATCCCACTTTCCTGTTATCCCCACAAACTTCTGCTGAACACTCTAACACTACATTTTTAAACCTACCCCATACCTCTTCGACCCCATTGCCTATGCTCTCTAGCCATCTATCCTCCAATCTAAGCTGAGTTTATTATCTTACCCTGAACACTGCCTCCTCTTTTCATTTAGTTTTATAAACCTCAACCTCTCATCTTCCCTGATACTTCTATCTCCTTGTATCCCATCTACTCTTTACCTCTCATGTAGTCTACAACTAGGACAGTGATCTGATATCATCTGTGGCCCCTCTATAAACATACATCCTGAAGTCTCTCAACAGTCCCTTTTATCTACCAATACATCAATCCAACAAACTACTGTCATATTACACCCCTACAATCATATCTTGTAATACTTATTTATCCTCTTTTTTTCTTAAAAAATATGTATTACCTATAACAACCATCTCTTTCTATACAAAGTCCAAATCAAAGGGCTCCCCATTACATTTTACAACCTGGCACCCATAACTTACATACCACACACCTCTCTAATAGTTTCTCCTACTTTTGCATTCAGTCCCCTACCACAATTACTCTCTCACTTGGTTCAAAGGCTCCTATACATTCACTTAACATCTCCTCCCAAAATCTCTCTTCTCTCTTCTGCATTCCTTCTTCTCCAGGTGCATAACACGCTTATTATGACCCACTTCTCGCATCCAACCTTTACTTTTAATCCACATAATTCCTTTGTATTTTACACATTCATATTCCTTTCTCCTCATAACTGATCATTCAACATTACTGCAACCCCTTCCTTTGATCAACTCTCTCAGAGTACTCACAGATTTAATCCCATTTATTTCCCCCCCACCGAAACTCCCCTACCCTCTTCAGCTTTGTTTCGCTTAGGGCCAGGACATCCAACTAACTTTTCATTCATAACACAGTCAATCATCTGTTTCTTTGTCCATCCGCACTACATCGCATGCACATTAAGCATCCCTGTTTTATAAAGGATTTTTCTCTTCCTTTTTATTATTAAATGTCTACAGGAGAAGGGTTACTAGCCCATTGCTACCCTAATGGCATTTTAGTCGCCTCATACGAACTCGCATGGCTTCCGAGGAGAAAGATTGTTTTCCACTTCCCCATGGACAATAGAAGAAATAAAAAGAACAAAGCTATTTTAGAAAAAGGCAGAAAAACCTAGATGTATGTATATATATAATGCATGGCGTGTCCTGTGAAGTGTGACAAAAGTGTAAGTAGGAGTAGCAAGATATCCCTAGTTCTAGCGTGTTTATGAGACAGAAAAAGAAAACACAATCCTTCCATCCTGCAAAACAGTTAACAGGTTTTCTGTTCACAGTCATCTGGCAGGATGGTAGTACTTCCCTGGGTGGTTGCTGATCTACCAACCATTTACTCAACCTACTACCATCTTCCATTTGTGTACACATATTGTGGCTTCTGTGTGACTGATATATGAACTTGAGGTATTGAGGGAGTGCCCTATATACATAGTGTGACAGATTTATGTGAGCAAGTCATGATCAACTGTATCAAACTCTACGTAAGTTCAATGAAGATCCCCAGTGGACTTCTCTCTTTCATTGGCAGTGTATATATGTTCTAGCACGTCTAAATAGCATCATTAGTATTTTATTAGCCTGAATCCAAACATTGGATCATGGGGTTGCAGTATGTTTTTGGGAGATGAGGTAGGAGTAGATTCATCTCATGAATTAATTTTTGAAGATTTTTGAGAGAGGGTGTAAGTTGAGATATTGGCCCTCCAGTTATTCAACTCTGTTGGGTCTCCCTCCTTATGGATCGACCGAGGGTGACCCTTGCTATTTTGAGAACTGTCGGGAGGTAGAGGATTCAATGGATTTGTTTAAAGAGTTTTCAATGATTGGTGATAGCATTGTGACACTTTTTTGTATATAAAGGGTGGTAAGGTATATTTAAATCTACTGTCTTGTTGTTTCATGTGAGTGATAATAAGGGAGACTTCGTATGGTAGTCGGAAGCTAGGAACATTGTGTTCGGGTAGTTGCCATTGAGGTAGTCATTTGTGGGGTATCTGAGCTGGGATTTATTGAGCAAAGGAATTTTTCCTATAGTGGAGAAGAAATCATTGGAGTCTGTTTGCTGTTTTCTGAGTTGAGTGTGAGTCTTGGTGGTTCATCTGATTTTGCTAATTTAATTCGCTATTTGTGTATATCTTTTTTGTTCCTAGACTTCTGATAGGGGTTTTTCAGGTCTTTTTTATTCACTCTCATAATTGGATATCTGTCTCATAATTACATATTTTTTTGCCTTCTGTATCAGGCTGGTTAGGACTGACGAGTAACGTTTTTGGTCCCTGGTTATGTGACCCATTCTGTACGTTTTTCAATAGGTGTTTTTTGTATGTTTATGGATTTGAGTATGCTAGGGTGGCTAGCCAGGGACTTGTCCAGTCTCTTAGCTTCCATCTGTTTAGTTTTTTTTTAGGGCAGTGCTTGTTATAGAGGTATTGGGTCTTTTTTATAAATTATTATACATTCGTCATATCTGTAATAGATTTTCTAGCCCAGTGTGCCCAGTCAATGTTTCTTACTTACAGCTGTTGTATGAAGTTATTAATGGCTGCCCATTGTGAATGTCCTGAAGTGTGACTTTAGTAGTGTCTTGGGGTAATTTTACCAAAGTTTTGTTATGAGAATAAGTAGGGTAGTGTGTCTTGGATGATTATCTGTGATAAATGCTGATTTTAAAGGGGATATGGTGTTGCTCAGATGTGGTCAAGTAGGGAAAGCACTAGACTCGTAACACTTGTAGGTTTATGTTACTGAGTTTGTAGCAACATGCAGTTTACTCATTGAGTGTTTGTGAATTCAGTACAATGTGGGTCCTGGTCTTGCAGGTAGATTTTTACCGAAGATCACCTGAGAGTAGTAAGGATCTTGTTCATATTGCGTGCATCATTTATCATACTTCCTAGGTTTTGACTAAATCGCTAATTTTCTATGATTGTGGTCGAATTCTTAAGATGTTTATCAATTGAGAGGTTTTTGTAGGATTTTGATTTAAATTTTAGCTATTTATATATTCCCCATTTTCATCCCTTTGCAAGGTATTAGTGATACATTCTAGTTGGTCTTGAGTAGTATATACTGTGCCCCCCTTGTTGGTGATCTGGCCTACACAGTGGTATGGCTGTGTAACCAGTGTATGGCATAGACATCGTATAACAGCTTTAGAGCACAGGTTTCAGTTAGTGTATATGAATGGACATATTATGAGGAATGCTAGGAATTTATAATGCAGGAGGTCATCAATAGATGCTTGCTTAACCCTTTGCGGGTTTTGGTGTACTAGGTACGACTTATACGCGTAGGGGTTTTTTGACGTACTAGTATGCATAAATTCTAGCGGCCTCAAATCTCGCAGGAAAAGGCTGATAGCCTAGATGTGAGAGAATGGGTCTGTGTGGTGGGTGTGCGCAGTAGGAAAAAAATCTGGGACCCAGTGGTGCATTGTGGGAATGCCATCATAGTACACAATTTCCACCTGCCTGCGGTAAGAAGTTCCTCACTCCTCGGCGAATTGGGACACTTTTGTTCCCCAGTGACAGTTCTAATACAGATGGAAGTGACAGTGAAGATGAGTTTCAAAGTTCTGGTGAGGTTTTGACGAAACTAATGACCATAATATGGTAATAGTGAGGAAAACCCAGACAACCCACAGCCTTCCACCATCTGGTGCTGGGCCGTCGTCATTCAGTTGTACCAGAATCAAAGAGGAAACTCCTATTTTCCAAATCCCAGACTCAGATGTGAGCATTGGTGATGATAATGATAGTGATTATGAACTACAAGCTCTTCAAACTTGTTCCAAGAATGGAGGAGGAGGAGGAGGCAGAGGAGGAGGAGGCAGAGGAGGAGGAGGCAGAGGAGGAGGAGGAGAGGAGGAGGAGGAGGAGGAGAGAGAGGAGGAGGAGGAAGGAAGAGAGAGAGGAGGAGGAAGAAGAGGAGGAGGAGAGAGGAGGAAGGAGGAGGAGGAGGAGAGGAAGAAGAAGAATACGTAATGAATACAATATACATAAATAATAATAATACTAATAATAATAATAATAATAATAATAATAATAATAATAATAATAATAATAATAATAATAATAATAATATGTAATAATAAATGTTCACCCATGACAGTAACAAGATAAGGGGAGATAACATCTGATAAGTGCTGACGTTTGATGAGGGTAAATGAGGGTAGAGCTGATGCCAAAAGATGAGATGAACATCGCCCTCCCTTTGTTTTTGCTGGTATACTAACATTTCTGTCTGTCTATTTGCCTGTCTGTCAAGCTCCCTGTCTATCCGTCTAGCTCTCTGTCTCAGAGAGCCACAAGACTGCGTCATCACTTTTACTCACATCTTCAAGCAGAGTATAGCACTTTGTCTGGGTTTCTTGGGTTATCCTAGGTAATTTATACTATGTATACTTGTATTTATGTGTACCTGTGAGACAGAGATAGACAGACAGATAGAAAATGAGATGGAGAAAGATAATTAGATAGAATGGAGGAGGAAGCAGCATCCGACCCCATTGTTTTGACAGGCGGAGGGGGATGAGTAATGAGCCAATATGTCACTTTGACAGCTGCCGACTCCTGGTAATTTACACTATGGAGGAGGAGGAGAAGGAGAGAGAGAGGAAGAGTAGGGGAAGAGGAGAAGAAGAGGAGAGAGGAGGAGAGAAGTAGAGGAAGAGTAAGAGAGGAGGAAGAGGATAGTAGGAGGAAGATTAGGGGGAAAGGAGGAAGAGGAGAGAGGAGAGGAGAGGAGAGAGGAGGAAAGAGAGGAGGAAGAGAGAAGAGGTAAGGAAGGAAGGAGAAGGAGAGGAAGAGGAAGAGGAGAAGAGGAGGAAGGAGAGAGTAGGAGGAAGAGGGAAGAGGAAGAAGTGATAGGATGATAGTACTGTAGGACACTAACATTTTGTGTTATTTGTCTGAAGCTCCGTCTATCTGCTAAGCTCTCGTCTCAGAGAGCACAAGACTGTGTCACACTTTACTCACATCTTCAAGCAGAGTATAGCAGCTTTTGTCCTGGGATTCTTGGGAGTTATCCCTAGGTAAATTTATACTATGTATACTTGATTTAGTGTACCAGTGAGACAGAGATAGAACCAACAGATAGAAAGATATGAGACAGATGAAAGAGAAGAATGAGGAGAAAGATAAAACAACCCATTGTGTATGACACCATGCTATTCGAGTTTCCACAAGCTGCAGAACTAATAGGAATAAGTTCAGTGACTGTATATTGGTATATATATTATAGAACAAATAATAATAAACAATGTTTTTGTATTGTTTGTTTTTGTAAACAAGTGTTTGTAAACACTAATATTGATAATTAATGTTTTTGTGCTTATTGTGTTTATACAACGAGTGTATATATGTACATTGCACCTTACTTTGGTCTCATAGGCCAAATAAGTTATGTGAAAAAAATAAAATATGAAAAAAAACAACAAAACCTTCAAATACAAGTAAATCAAAGTTTACCGGGTGAGCGACATCGCCGCTGTTGCCGATAATTAGAACGCAAGCCTCATTTTCCTGCAAACTTCGTGCAATCCCATATCTCCGTAAAGTATTGATGGTAAATTTTTTTTGTTTACCTATAATGTTTAGAAAAAAAACTCTATTTCTTCAATAGAAAAAATAATTTTTATTTTTTGAATTTGGCCGACCCGGAAACGAGTTTCGGAGAGGGCCTGATTCGACCCTCAAAGGGTTAATAGATCTGAATATTGTAGTTAAAAGACAGTTATGTTGTTGTTGGCTCGAGAAGTGCCTTTGATTGTTCGCAGAGTGTAGTAATTACAGTACAACTGTTTTGATCTTCATTTAATTCATTAAATAAGAAGGTTGGTATCAAGAATCAATGCTTTGAGTAATATAAGATTTGTAGTGAAAATCAAATAGTTATGAATAAGTATAAAACAAGTAAATATTCTAAAACTAAAAAATAGCACCTGAATTATTTAACAAATGTAAAAAAATGAAGGAACACTGCAGCATGCCTACTGCCCAATGCAAGGCAGATCCAGATTTTGCTTCCTACTGGCTTATAGCAATGCCCTTATACCTAGTCAGGTTCCTAGTCACGATTCACTTAGGAGGAGCACAGCATCTGAACCTAGACACAGCTAGTCAGGTCCAACTCACACCCACTCATATATTTATTCAACTTATTTTTAAAACTACACAATATCATATCTTCAAATATGAATACTCAGGAGTTTTGAGTATTCCACTCACCACATCTCTATTACCAACCAGTGCTTCCTATATCCTTTCCTGGATCTGAATTTTTCCAACTAAAACATTGCTGTGAGTCCTGTCTACAGCTAGATATTTTTTCAGGCAGCTATTTATCATCCTCTTTTTAATTCCTGTTTTCCATTTATAATACACCTCAATCATTTCTAAATTTATTTTCTCTTTATCACATCACACCGCCGATTTCCCACCAAGGCAGGGTGCCCGAAAAAGAAAAACTTTCACCATACCATTCACTCCTATCACTGGCTTTGCCAGAAGGGTGCTTTTACACTACAGTTTTTAATACTGCAACATTAACACCCCCCTTCAGAAGTGCAGGCACTGTACTATTCCCATCTCCAGGACTCAGTCCGCCCTAGCCGTTTTCCCTGAATCCCTTCATAAATGTTACTTGGCTCACACTCCAACAGCACGTCAAGTTAATCTTAAGAAACCATTGTCTCCATTCACGTCCTATCAAACACGCTCAACACGCATGCCTGCTGGAAGTTCCCAAGCCCTCGCACACAGAAACCTCCTTAAACCACCCTCCCTCAACCCTTCCTAGCCGACCCCTACCCCGCCTTACCTTTCCACTACAGACTGATACACCTTGAAGTCATTCTGTGTTCGCTCCATTCTTCATCTACATGTCGCGAAAACGACACCTCACAACCTTCCTCAGACCTCTGGACAACAGTTTTGTAATCCGCACCTCCTCCTAACTTCCCAAACTACGAATTCTCTGCATTATATTCACAAAACCCCACATTGCCCTCAGACCATGACATACTCCCACAGCGCCTCCAGCCTTCTCCTCGCAGTAACATTTCATCAGCCGCACGCTTCACACCCCATAAATAGCGTTGTAAATACTATAAACTCTCATACATTCCCCTCTTTGCCTCCAAGGACAAAGTCTTTGTCTCCACAGACTCTAAGTTCACCCCACTCTTTTCCCTCATCAATTCTATGATTCACCTGCATCTTTCATATACCCATCCGAGCTGACACGTCCACTACCCAAATAAATCTGAATAAGTTCACCTCCTCCATACTCTCTCCCTCCAATCTGAAATTCAATCTTATTCATTCACCTAAATCTTTTTGTTATTCCTTCATAACCTTACTCTTTCCTGATTCACCTTTAATTTTCTTCTTTTTGCACACCCTACAAATTCATCCACCAATCTCTGCAACTTCTCTCAGAATCTCCCAAGAGCACAGATGTCATCAGCATAGAGCAGCTGTGACAACTCCCACTTTGTGTGTGATTCTTTATCTTTTAACTCCACCCTCTTGTCCAAGACCCTCGCATTTTACTTCTCTTACAACCCCACTATAATATATTAAACAATACCACGGTGAATCACACATCCTTGTCTAAGGTCCTACTTTTACAGAAAAAATTTCCCTCTTTCCTACATACTGCTAACTTGAGCCTCAACTTAAAAAATCCTCGTAAAAACTCTTCACTCTTCAGTAACCTACCTCCTACACCATACACTTGCAACATCTGCCACAATGCCCCCCTATCCAACCTGTCATAACGCCTTTTCCAAATCCCATAAATGCACCAAGACGTCTTTAGCTTATCTAAATACTGTTCACTTATAGTTTCACTGTAAACACCTGGTCCACACACCCCCCTACCTTTCCTAAAGCATCCTGTTCATTCTGCTATTCCTATACTCCGTCTTACTCTAATTCTTTCAATTATAACTCTACCATACACTTTAACCAGGAACACTCAACCAGACTTAATCCCCCTATAATTTTTGCACTCTCTTTTATCCCCTTGCCTTTATACAAAGGAACTATGCATGCTCTTCTGCCATCCCTAGGACCTACCCTCTCCATACATTTATTAAATAATTGGCACCAACCACTCCAAAACTAATCCCACCTGCTTTTAAACATTTCTATCTTTAATCCATCAATCCCGGCTGCCTTACCCCGCTTTCATTTTACCTACTGCCTCGAGAACAGAACTTCCCACACTCACAACTGCTCTTCCTCACTCCTACAAGATGTGTTATTCCTCTTGCCCTATAATCCACGAAATCACAGCTTCCCTACTCTTTGCATCAAACATTTAAACATTCCTCAATCTATATACTTCCACTTCCAAACCTCTAACTGCTCCCTTTAATAACTCTCCTCTCCTATTTTTTAACTGACTAAATCCATTTGTTCTCTAGCTTTACTTAACTTGTTAATCTCACTCCAAAACTTTTCTATTTCAACAAATTTTGTTGATAACATCTCACCCACTCTCTATTTGCTCTCTTTTACATTGCTTTCACCACCTCTTACTTCCTCTTTTTCCTCACACATTACCTTTCCTTCCTTGCAATCACTTCTATTTGTAAAAAACTTCTCATATGCTAAACTTTTTCTCCCTTACTACTACTCTTACAATCTCAATTGCCACCCAATCGCTCCTCTCCCTCCTGCATCCCCACTTTCCTGTAACCAACAAACTCTGCTGAACACTCTAAACACTACATTTTTAAACCTACCCCATACCTGTTCGACCCCATTGCCTATGCTCATCATTAAGCCCATCTACACTCCAGAAGCTGTTTATATCTTACCCTAAACTGCCTCATCTTTAAGTTTATAAACCTTACACCTCTCTCGTCCCTGATGCTTCTATCTCCTTGTACCCATCTACCGTTACTCTCAGTGTAGCCTACAAACTAGAAAGTGATCTGTTATATCTGTGGCCCCTCTATAAACATGTAACAATCCTGAAGTCTATTCAACAGATCTTTTTATCACCAATACATTATCCAACAAACTACGTCCATTTCGCCCTACATCATATCGTGTATACTTATTTAACCTCTTTTTTTCAAAAATATGTATTACCTATAACTAAACCCTTTCTATAACAAAGTTCAATCAAAGGGCTCCCATTACATGTTACAACCTTGCACCCCAAACTTACCTACCACACCCTCTCTAAAATTTCTCCTACTTTTAGCATTCAAGTCCCCTACTACAATACTCTCTCACTTGGTTCAAAGGCTCCTATACATTCACTTAACATCTCCCAAAATCTCTCTCTCTCACTCTGCATTCCTCTCTTCTCCAGTGCATACACCTTTATTATTGACTCCACTCTCGCATCCAACTTTTACTTTTTAATCCACATAATTCTTGAATTACACATTATCATATTCTCTTTCACTCCTTACATAACAGATCATTTTAACATTACTGCTACCCCTTCCCTTTGCTCTAACTCTCTCATATACTCCAGATTTAATCCCCATTTTATTCCCCACAGGAAACACTCCTACCCCTTCACTTTGTTTCGCTTTGAGGGCCAGGACTCCACATCTTTTCATTCATAACACAGCAATCATCTGTTTTCTTGTCATCCGCACTACATCCACGCACATTTAAGCATACCCAGTTTTATAAAGTTTTTCTTCTTCTCTTTTTTAGTATTTGTATACAGGAGAAGGGGTTACTAGCCATTGCTCCCGGCATTTAGGGTCGCACATACGACACGCATGGCTTACGGGAGGAAAGATTCTTTTCCACTTCCCCATGGACAATAGAAGAAATAAAAAAGAACAAGAGCTATTTAGAAAAAGGAGAAAAAACCTAGATGTATGTATATATATATATGCATGTGCGTGTCTGTGAAGTGTGACCAAAGTGTAAGTAGGAGTAGCAAGATATCCCTGTTATCTTAGCGTGTTTATGAGACAGAAAAAGAAACCAGCAATCCTACCATCATGCAAAACAGTTACAGGTTTTTGTTTCACAGTCATCTGGCAGGACGGTAGTACTTCCCTGGGTGGTTGCTGTCTACCAACCTACTATCTACACCTGTCTAGAAGGTGCAGATTCAGGGCCCTCAGTCTATCCTCATAGGATACATGGGATCAACTTTGTCATCCTCCTTTGTACATTTTCCAATGCATTTATATCCATTCTGTAATATGGTGACCAGAACTGTGCAGCATAATCTAAATGAGGTCTAACCAACTATTATTTATACTTCTTGGTATGAAGCCAAGGATTCTGTTAGCTTTATTGCGAACATTTTTGCACTGTTGTCTTGGTTTCAGATTACTGCTAACCAGAACTCCTAAATTCTTTTCGCAATCTGTAATATTAAGATCTACATTATTTAGTTTATATGTGGCATGGTTATTTTCCTTTCCAACATTTAGAACTTTGCATTTGTCTATATTAAACTGCATCTGCCACTTCTCCAACCTGCATCAGTCTATTCAAATCATTCTTGAGTGCTCTAATGTCCTCATTACCTGGAGTTTACCTGGAACAGGTAAACTCCAGGTAATGAGGACATTAGAGCACTCAAGGATGATTTGAATAGACTGATGCAGGTTGGAGAAGTGGCCTATTTTGGTGTCATCAGCAAATTTGCTTATGTCACTATTTATTCCTTCATCTATGTTGTTTATGTAAATTGTGAACAACAAGGGACCCAACACTGACCCCTGTGGAACACCGCTAGTGACGTGCCCCCATTCTGATCTCTCCCTATTTATGCAAACTCTCTACTGCCTATCTGTCAACCATGCCTCTACCCAGGAAACAAATTCTCCTCCTATTCCATGTGCTTTAAGTTCCCTCAATAGCTTTACTAAAGTTCATATACACTATTGTATTCAGTACCATGATCTACCTCCTGAAATACCATAGTGAAGTAAGTTAGTAAATTCATAAAACAGGAACGCCCCTTTGTAAAACCGTGCTCAGATTCATTAATCAATTTATGCCTTTCAAGATGGCTAGAAATTGCCTTGGCAGTTGTCTGGGCAGCTAGTACTATGCTCTGAAAAACGTCATATTGGCAACCAACACCACCTACCTGACCCATTGTCAGGTCGTCCCACTTGAGCCCACCCAGGTAATTTCTCAGTCCCATGAAGTCAGCCAAGTGAAAATTTGGCACAGAGACTTGATTGTAGTTATCTGGGTAATTCCATGATATATTGAAACTAAGTTATTTGCGATCACTTTCCCCAAGCTCATTTTTAACCTCAAGATTATTAACTAGTGATTCTTTGTTCTGACGAACCAAGTCAAACAGGTTGTTTCCTCTAGTTGGTTCTGTCACAAACTGTTTTGACCCTTTCAGGGTTGACAGGCCCTCTCAGAGACTTGTTCTCAGGGTCCCCCAAATTTCAAAAAAAAAAAAAAATATTTTTTCTTAAGAAAAGATAGAGAATCTTTTCCTGATCATAATGACACCAAAAGTATGAAATTTGATGGAAAACTTATGGAATTATGCTCTCGCGAAGTTAGCGGTCTTGACGATGTTTACGCATCGGCGATTTTGCCCACTTTGAGCCCTATTTTCGGCCAATTCAGTGTACTTGTCGACAAAAATCATAACTATTTCGCTAGAACTCCATTTTTTCTATCGAATGAGTACAAGAAACCACCCATTTACCGATTTCAACTATCCAATACAGTGGTCAGAATTTTGCAATTTTGCCAATTTCACACAAATTTTAAAAGATGCCAATTTCTGAATAGGGTCCAGAATAAACAAGAAAGACATTCCTGGCACTAAAATAACATTTCATCTGTTCATTAGTCACGTCCCCAGGCCCCTCTTACATTCTTTTGGTTTCCACTTTGAATTTTTATTCTCACAAAAAAATAGAAGATTTACTGTTATGTAAACTACTGCATTGGTGTAGAAATGGTATAAATAACATCAACGCACTTGTGAAAGAATATTAGACTCACCAGTTGACGTGTATTGGACGCATAGCATGATTTGTTTACTTTTGAACTTTGGTAAAAATCAAACATTTCTGCTACTTTAAGCGCAATTTCAAGGTAGTTTTCTGTGTAAAACCAGTCAAAATTATCTCAATTTCTGTAATATATCTTCCATTCTATAAAATGAGACCAGGAAAACTAGAATACAACAATAAATACCATACGAAAATGCAGTGCAAAGTCGCTGTTTTAATCCAAAAACACGTTCAACGTTTTTTTTTTTCTCATTACACACTGTGTGCTGCAGGATTTTTTTTATACCACGCACACTGACCACATCGACCCATTCTTTCATATGTAGGCCTACCAGCTTTCTCTCACTAGATTTCAGGGCGCTAGAATTTAGGCGTACTAGTACGTCAAAAACCCTGGCTCGTAAGCCGTACTAGTACGGCCGAAACCCTGAAAGGGTTAAAAAGCAATCCTGAACCGTATCAAGAAAGTCACTAGACTCAAGATTTCCTGTCACATTGTTCCAATTAATTTGTCTAAAGTTAAAGTATCCCATTAACACAATATTTTCATATCTAAATGCCTTACAAATTTTGTCCCATAGTAGCCTACCACACTCCTTATCAAGGTTTGGGGGCCTATAAATCACACCCAAAATTAATTTTTTACGACCTTCGAGAAACTGTAGCCAAACAGATTCTGTGTCCGATGTTTCTAATCTTGTATGTTGTCTAACACAAGAATTTAAATTATCTCTGACATACATCACCACTCTGCCATGTTTCCTGTTGACCCTATCAGTGTGGAATAGTTTATAACCCTGTATGTTGCATTCAGAAGGCATTTCTCTATCTTTCAAGTTGAACCAGGTCTCTGTTATAGCAATAATATCTATATTATCTGCACTTGCAAGTAATCATAGTTCATCTATTTCATTTCTTAGACTCCTACTATTTGTATAGTAAACCTTAAGGGAGCTAGTCACTCGTTGCCCTCTATAATCTTTGTTTGTTGAGCAATTGCTTTGCCTTTACTAGCAACTTTGTTTTGAATATTGTCTTTTAAACATATCCTTGTGGTATCCTGGTAATATCTGCTGTTTTCATCCCTAGTACTGCAGCCTGATTGTTTCCCACAAACACCCATACCTCTATAATCTATCAGTTTAAATTCCTAGACAAGTCATTGATGACCCCACTCAATCGAGATGGCTAATGCAACCACTCAAAAGCCAGAGAGATGAACCTCATGCCTTGCATACATATCATGTTTACCATAGAATTTGTCCCAGTTATCAATGAATGGGATTGCAAGTTCTTTGCAGTACCTGTCTAGCCCGCAATTTATACTAATTGCCTAGACATCCATTCATTGCCCACTCCCTTTCTAGGCAAGATGCTACATATGATTGGGATCCCTCCCTCAGACCTGACTACTTCTATGGCTGACCTATTCTTATCCAGTAGCTCCTGTCTCCTGCCCTTCCCAATGTCATTTCCACCAGCACTAAGACAAGTAATGGGCTTGTTCCCATTACCTGACATATTATCCAACCTGCTGACTAGGTCACCAACACCAGTTCCTGGGAGGCACACCCTCTGTCTGGCCTTCCTATCTTTGTTACAAAAAGCAGTCCACATATCTTACCTGAGAGTCTCCCACAATTAGAATATTACCTTGATTAGCAGGGTAGTCAGTGGTACTTTTAACCTCACTAACCAATGAAGTACATTCATCTTGGAGAACAGAGAATCGATTTCCTACCTTCACATCTTCTCTATTCTATTAACCTTCCTTGTCTTCTTCCTGAATTATGAACCACTTGCCACTTAAAGCAGCTGCAACTCTTTAGCTCACTGGTGTTATCCTTTTCCTCCTTACCAGCACCAACCATCTCACACTTACTCCCAAACCCATCTAGGTGAAGCTTCAGGGAGGATTGAGAGGTCCCGCGCGCGGAGCAAAAAAAAAATCGAAAATATATGAAAACTGAGTTATTGTTACCAAAAAATAGCTGAACTCTCTGGCTACACGCTGGTATAATTATTATCCTTGTACGATGTTTCTAAAAGGAATTACAGCCATTTATAACAGGCATGGTGACAGCGCTGACGCAACATGTTGCGTACGAAGCGCTGACTCAGCTTTGTTGACGTTTTCGTTACGTTTTTCCCCGTGTTATTTTATCGTTTTCGTACATCTTTTTATGTCTAATATAATACAAATTCACCATCTGAGATCATTGCAGAGTGGGTGGAGCTAATGTGATCAAGGAACCAATCGGGAACCCCTGGGAATAGTGCACAAAATGGCCGTCACCTCCAGCCAACAAAATATTCCATACCCACGCTAATATCAATTATAAGGCTTATTTATCTATCATAATTGATCTATTATGATATAATGCAATATAATAATAGCATATAAACATAAAAAGTACACCTCAAAAAAAATTATATAGCATAATATGACGCCCCGAGGAATAAATTTCTATCGATATTTCCCCTGAAGGTGAAGAGAGGGTCCGCCCTCTCTCATCAGCGATGAGAGAAAACGGATTTACAATGATTAACTGTAATAAACACTCGTAGGCCGCGGAAAAAGTGTAAAATAAAGCGAATTTTTCGGGAAAAAAATTGTTCCCGGGCAGCGGGGGTGCCGTGCGCTGCGGCCTATATCTCTAAAGTAACTTATTTTACCTATTTAGGGATCACCAGCCTTATTTATGATTGAATTGACTTATTTCTCACAACAAACATGGGAGAATGATTGTTTTACGGGGGAGCGTTCGTGTTTCCGAACTATCCAAAATAATTTTAGATTTATGTGGACAACAAGGCCGACATCTTCCAATATATCAAAAAGTTATGAAACTTTATTTTTTTTAGCAAGAAGATAAGGTTTATTTTAGAATTCTCATCGACAAGTGATGGAATTAGAGTTGTTCTAGCAGCAGCAAGTGTCAAAACCACTTGTCCGAGTACCACTGACAAACTGTGCCCTGCCAAATGCAATTTTTCGTAAATTTTGCATATTTCATTTCCTTTTTGGCCGATATGATTGAAACTTCAGCACAGCATACTCGATATAACCTTCTAATAGTACACCAAAAATGAACGTAATCGGTCCATAAAAAAAAGTTCGTTAAACTGCGGCCAACATCTCCCCTTCAACCTTCAATTTTCCTCCTGAAGAAGTAGAACCTCATTCTTCAACACCTGAACCTGAGATTCCAAGACACTACAGCAAGTCATGGTTTTGGTAACAACCCACACTAATTCCCAGACAGCTTAGGACAGTGACCTCATGTGACCTCTGACTGTAATGTAGTTTTATCCAAAATCATAGACTGTACAGTAGGGCCCCACTTATACTGCAGGTTAGGTTCCAGGCTATCGCTGTAAAGTGAAACACCCTTTTTTCCACTTATACTTGCATATAAATACTAGATAACAAGTTTACACTAAAATATATTAAGTTAGCAATAGAACTAGGCTTTAAAAAACAATAAAAAGTAAAATACACATATAGTACACTCATTACTTACCTTAAAATATTTGTAGTCTTAATCTAGGGTAAGATGAGTAGTAATTACTGGAAGAAATAGTGTGGTATGTATTGCAGCCAGCCAGGCTACCATACCAGGCCAACCCACTCACACATAATATTCTATGACCTTTAAGCATCCCAGAGCAATAAAAAGTGTACACAGTAGGGCCCCACTTATATGGCGGGTTAAGTTCCAGGCTATCGCCGGAAAGCAGACATTGCTGGAAAGCAGAATGCCATTTTTTCCATTTATAAATGCATATACATGTCAGACAACAAGTTTACACTAAATTATATTAAGTTAGTAATAAAACTAGGCAGTAAAAACACAAAAAAGTAAAATACATACACAGTACATTCATTACTTATCTTAAAGTATTTGTAAACTTAATGAAGGGCAAGAGGTGAGTAGTACATATTTGGAGGAAGTCAGGTGTAGGTAGACCTGGCTACCCGTCTCATACTTAATATACGATATTTAAAGAGCCCAGAGAGTTAAAATACACATACAGTACACTCATTATTTACCTTAAAATGTGTGTAGTCTTAACCCTTTCAGGGTTTTGGCCATACTAGTACAGCTTACGCACCAGTGTCCATGACGTACTAGTACGCATAAATTCTAGCGCCTTCAAATCTAGTGAGAGAAAGCTGGTAGGCCTACATATGAAAGAATGGGTCTATGTGGTCAGTGTGAACAGTATAAAAAAAATCCTGCAGCACACAGTGCATAATGAGAAAAAAAAAAACTTATGAGTGTGTTTTTGGATTAAAACAGCGACTTTGCACTATATTTTTGTATGGTATTTATTGTTCTATTCTAGTTTTCCTGGTCTCATTGTATAGAATGGAAGACATATTACAGAAATGGAGTTGATTTTGACTGGTTTTACAATGAAAAGTACCTTGAAATTGAGCTCAGATTAGCAGAAATGTTTGATTTTTACCAAAGTTCAAAAGTAAACAAATCATGCTAAGCGTCCCATACACATCAACTGTTGAGTCTAATAATCTTTCACAAGTGCACCGATATTATTTATACCATTTCTATACTAATGCAGTAGTCTGCATAACAGTAAATCTTTTTTTTTTTTTGTGAGAATAAAAATTCAAAGTGGAAAGCAAAAGAAATTTAAGAAAGGCCTGGGGACATGACTAATGAACAGAGGAAATGTTATTTTAGTGCCAGGAATGTCTTTCTTGTTTATTCTGGACCCCATTTGGAAATTGGCATCTTTTGAAATTTGTGTGAAATTGGCAAAATTGCTAAATTCTGACCACTGTATTGGATAGTTGAAATCGGTAAATTGGTGGTTTCTTGTACTCATTCGATAGAAAAAATGGAGTTCTAGTGAAATAGTTAAAATTTTTGTCAACTAGTACATTGGAATTGGCCGAAAATAGGGCTCAAAGTGGGCAAAATCGCCGATGCGTAAACATCATTGAGAACGCTAATGTCACGAGAGCATAATTCTTTAAGTTTTCCATCAAATTTCATACTTTTGGTGTCATTATGATCGGGAAAAGATTCTCTGTCTTTTCATACGAAAAAATTATTTTTTTTTTTTTTGAAATTTGGGGGACCCTGAGAACAAGTCTCTGAGAGGGCCTGTGGACCCTGAAAGGGTTAATGTAGGAAGAGAGGTGAGTAGTATTTATTTGTACAAAATCAGTGTAGGTAACCGGTAGGTGTAGCTGGTATGTGTAGCCCGCCTGGGCTACACCTACCGGCTACCTACACTGTGGCCCAGAGCCATATTATTAGCATCAACATAACTTGTTCACTGAATTTAATCATTTCTAACAACTACCTTTAGATGCCATCATAAACGAAGGGAGAAGTAATGAATAATTCATGCCGAAAATTGTAAACAAAAGATGGAGTGGCTGGGCCAAACGCAGATTCATACACATTTTCTCTGGTGCCTGACCAGAGAAAACATAATATTGTCCCTCTGCCCGGCTACCACACAGGTCCACAATTATTATTATCAGAGCACATATAAAATATGCAATAAATGCAAGACAACAAGTTTACGCTAACTTACATTAGGTTAACAATAGAAACAGGCATTAAAAACATGATACAGTGGACCCTTGGCTAACAATATTTATCCTTTCCTGACAGCTCATCATTAGACAAAATTATCGTTAGCCAAATTAATTTTCCCCATAAGAAATAATGGAAATCCAATTAATCCGTTACAGACAGCCAAAGGGAGCCCCACTCCACAAAGAGGGCAGTAAAGCAACAGCAAAGAACTACAGACCGATAGCACTAACATCCCATATCATAAAAATCTTTGAAAGAGTCCTAAGAAGCAAGATCACCACCCATCTAGAAACCCATCAGTTACACAACCCAGGGCAACATGGGTTTGGAACAGGTCGCTCCTGTCTGTCTCAACTATTGGATCACTATGACAAGGTCCTAGATGCACTAGAAGACAAAAAGAATGCAGATGTAATATATACAGACTTTGCAAAAGCCTTCGACAAGTGTGACCATGGCGTAATAGCACACAAAATGCGTGCTAAAGGAATAACAGGAAAAGTCGGTCGATGGATCTATAATTTCCTCACTAACAGAACACAGAGAGTAGTAGTCAACAGAGTAAAGTCCGAGGCAGGCACGGTGAAAAGCTCTGTTCCACAAGGCACAGTACTCGCTCCCATCTTGTTCCTCATCCTAATATCTGACATAGGCAAGGATGTCAGCCACAGCACCATGTCTTCCTTTGCAGATGACACCCGAATCTGCATGACAGTGTCTTCCATTGCAGACACTGCAAGGCTCCAGGCGGACATCAACCAAATCTTTCAGTGGGCTGCAGAAAACAATAAGAAGTTCAACGATGAGAAATTTCAATTACTCAGATATGGTAAACACGAGGAAATTAAATCTTCATCAGAGTACAAAACAAATTCTGACCACAAAATAGAGTGAAACACCAACGTCAAAGACCTGGGAGTGATCATGTCGGAGGATCTCACCTTCAAGGACCATAACATTGTATCGATCGCATCTGCTAGAAAAATGACAGGATGGATAATGAGAACCTTCAAAACTAGGGAGGCCAAGCCCATGATGACACTCTTCAGGTCACTTGTTCTATCTAGGCTGGAATATTGCTGCACACTAACAGCACCTTTCAAGGCAGGTGAAATTGCGGACCTAGAAAATGTACAGAGAACCTTCATGGCGCGCATAACGGAGATAAAACACCTCAATTACTAGGAGCGCTTGAGGTTCCTGAACCTGTATTCCCTGGAATGCAGGCGGGAGAGATACATGATTATATACACCTGGAAAATCCTAGAGGGACTAGTACCGAACTTGCACACGAAAATCACTCACTACGAAAGCAAAAGACTTGGCAGACGATGCAACATCCCCCCAATGAAAAGCAGGGGTGTCACTAGCACGTTAAGAGACCATACAATAAGTGTCAGGGGCCCGAGACTGTTCAACTGCCTCCCAGCATACATAAGGGGGATTACCAACAGACCCCTGGCAGTCTTCAAGCTGGCACTGGACAAGCACCTAAAGTCGGTTCCTGATCAGCCGAGCTGTGGCTTGTACGTTGGTTTGCGTGCAGCCAGCAGTAACAGCCTGGTTGATCAGGCTCTGATCCACCAGGAGGCCTGGTCACAGACCGGGCCGCGGGGGCGTTGACCCCCGGAACTCTCTCCAGGTAAACTCCAGGTATACATTTCCCTATAAAGAAAACAATGAGACATGCACAATAACTATATAAATAAATGTTAAAATGACACTTACCTTTATTGAAGAGTATTGATGAGTGATGAGACACTGTTTTTCTTGAACACTTTGGGATTTTCAGAGTGATACATGAGTAAAGGCTTCACTTTGCAATCCCCACTAGCATTACAATAAAACAAGGAAGTTAGCCTGTCTTTCAGAGGCTCGTGTCCTGGGAGTGCCTTTTCCTCCTGAGTAATGTAGGTCCTGTTTGGCATTTTCTTCCAGAACAGGCCTGTTTCGTCACAACTGAACACTTGTTGGGGTTGGAATTTTTCAGCTTCACCATGCCTTATTGCACTGTGTATGCCACTACGATTCTTAAATCTCTCAAACCAACCTTTGCTGACCTTGAATTCACCAATATTAGCACTAGTTCCAGGCATTTTTTCCTGTTTACCTGGGTGTTGACTGGTGTGGGTCGCATCCTGGGGGACAAGATTAAGGACCCCAATGGAAATAAGTTAGACAGTCTTCGATGACTCACTGGCTTTCTTGGTTTATCCTGGGTGGCTAACCCTCTGGGGTTAATTGTTTCTCAGTAATCGTTTCTAGTTAAGCCACACCAACAACAGTCTCTCCACATCTTCGAGTAGTACAGCTGACGGTGGTGCAGCAGCAGCTGACCATGGTACGATAGTATTTTAATAGTATTTCTCACCCTTTTCACCACAGGGTTGGCACTAGAAGCTTTTTTTGGGCCCATGATGGCTTATTTAACAGTTACAAGCACTATAAACAATGGAATAATACAAAATGTATCAAATGTATGCACAAAACCGGCCACTCTGGCTTGTAAACAATGACGGAAGGGCAGCTGAGGCGCCCAGGCTGGACAGACAGGTTCGGGACGAATCACGTTGGGCGAGTTTTTTATTGTCAGCCAGGTCAAAATTTTTACGCCCAAATACTTTCTTGGGTGGATTTAACATTATGTGATGCGTTTGTTAGCCGAGGGTCCACTGTAAAAGGTAAGATACACACAGAGTACACTTATTACTTACCTTAAAATATTAATATTAATGTGTGAGTGGCAAGGTGTTTATTGAATAAAATCAGAATGGCACACCATCATCTTCTAACTTGGCACTTAAAGCAAGAGTCTTACAACTTCTCTTTTCATGACAGCTAGACGCCATCGTCAATGAGAGCCAACTAGTTAACGAAAGAGTAAACGAGAGAGAGAGAACGAGATACAGAGTTCAGACAATGTAAGAATACAAACTGAACCGGTAGTGGGTGATCACTTGGTCAGGCGAAATAAATGCGTGTTAATATGTGTCTACTTTCAGTTCTTTCACGTACGTTTGTAAGAGTTTGTAAAAAAATTATCTCACAATACTTTTTTATTATAATAATATTTATTATTATTTTTTTATTATCACACTGGCCGATTCCCACCAAGGCAGGGTCGCCCGAAAAAGAAAAACTTTCACCATCATTCACTCCATCACTGTCTTGCCAGAAGGGAGCTTTACACTACAGTTTTTAAACTGCAACATTAACACCCCTCCTTCAGAGTGCAAGCACTGTACTTCCCATCTCCAGGACTCAAGTCTGGCCTGCCGGTTTCCCTGAATCCCTTCATAAATGTTACTTTGCTCACACTCCAACAGCACGTCAAGTATTAAAAACCATTTGTCTCCATTCACTCCTATCAAACACGCTCACGCATGCCTGCTGGAAGTCCAAGCCCCTCGCACACAAAACCTCCTTTACCCCCTCCCTCCAACCTTTCCTAGGCCGACCCCTACCCCGCCTTCCTTCCACTACAGACTGATACACTCTTGAAGTCATTCTGTTTCGCTCCATTCTCTCTACATGTCCGAACCACCTCAACAACCCTTCCTCAGCCCTCTGGACAACAGTTTTGGTAATCCCGCACCTCCTCCTAACTTCCAAACTACGAATTCTCTGCATTATATTCACACCACACATTGCCCTCAGACATGACATATCCATTGCCTCCAGCCTTCTCCTCGCTGCAACATTCATCACCCATGCTTCACACCCATATAAGAGCGTTGGTAAAACTATACTCTCATACATTCCCCTCTTTGCCTCCAAGGACAAAGTTCTTTGTCTCCACAGACTCCTAAGTGCACCACTCACTCTTTTTCCCTCATCAATGCTATGATTCACCTCATCTTTCATAGACCCATCCGCTGACACGTCCACTCCCAAATATCTGAATACGTTCACCTCCTCCATACTCTCTCCCTCCAATCTGATATCCAATCTTTCATCACCTAATCTTTTCGTTATCCTCATAACCTTACTCTTTCCTGTATTCACCTTTAATTTTCTTCTTTTGCACACCCTGCCAAATTCATCCACCAATCTCTGCAACTTCTCTTCAGAATCTCCCAAGAGCACAGTGTCATCAGCAAAGAGCAACTGTGACAACTCCCACTTTATGTGTGATTCTTTATCTTTTAACTCCACGCCTCTTGCCAAGACCCTCGCATTTACTTCTCTTACAACCCCATCTATAAATATATTAAACCACCTCATAATACAAATACTCTTACATTGTGTACAAGTTAGTTCAGAATAAACAAACAGCAACACTCCCATTCTCATGCAACACACCATTTTTAGAGTGAATGAAGATATTATTATCATAATAAAAAAGTGCTAAACCCACAAAGGTCGTGAATTGCTATATACAGAGTGAAGGCATATGAAAGGAATATTTTTCTACAGTTATCCCCCAGAGTTTGACTAGAGAAAATGTAATTCTTCCCACACTACCTACACAGCCGCTTTGTAAACAAATCTCATATTTACGTAAATTTTTATTCTGCGAGTACATGTGTCATGTTTATATGCTATGTGACGGGTTTCATATATAATTCTGAGGAAACTATCATAGATGGATTAATGAAAATGTCTATATTAATGTAAAATAAGACATTTAATGTGCCCAAGAGTGATTATTGTTATGTAGTATTGTCATCATGAGAAGAGAGACTCTTAGCAATTTTAATGTGTACCTGCACACCAGCACAGTGTGTAAGTATGTATATTTAGGTACAGGTACACATAAGTATAATTATCAGAGTACATATAAAATATGCAATAACTTTAAAACACTTGAAATTTTGGAAAGTTTCCTGACATAATAGATGTGGTCACAGAGAATGTAAACAAATTGGGTGGGGCACACCGTATTTGAAAGACCGCTTGCCGTATAGCAAATTTTGGTCATAATTTGACATCTCCGTATTAGCGGAATGCCGTAAGGAGAAATGCCGTAAAGCGGGGCCCTACTGTATACAGTTCACTCATTACTTACCTTAACCCTTTCAGGGTCCGTCCCGTAGATCTACGGCTTTACGTTCAGGGTCCAAACCGTAGATCTACGCCAAAATTCTAGCGGCATCAAATTTAGCACGAGAAGGCTGGTAGGCCTACATCTGAGAGAATGGGTCTGGGTGGTCAGTGTGCACACCATAGAAAAAATCTGGACACCAGCATTGCATTGTGGGAACGCCGGCAAAGTAGCTTTGTTCATCGTGCCTGGTGGCAAGGAAGCTCTCACTCCCCTCACTCTTTGGGCGAATTTTGACTCTCCTCTTCACAACTTACAGCTCTAAGACTGATGGAAGTGGAGCTGAAGATGAATTCTATGGTTTTTTCAACCATATGGAACCATTGTGCCATATGGTACAATGGTGCCATATGGTACAATGGTACCATATGGTACAATGGTGCCATGTCATACAATGGTATCATATGGTACAATGGTATCATATGGTACAATGGTACCATATGGTACAATGTACCATATAGTACATTGTACTGTATGGTACATTATACCATATGGTACAGGGTACAGGGACCCTAATGGAAATAAGTCTGTCTGACTTTTTTGGGTTATCCTAGGTTCTCCAAACATATGCTGCTAAGTATGATATTCTATGTAACTTTATTTGTGTATAACTAAATAAATTTACTTATGATGCCACATGCACTTAGTAAGTTTATTCAGGTGTACAGAAATACAATTACATAGATTATCATACATAGCAGCATACGTATAAAATCCTAGGATAACCCAAAAAAGTCAGGGTGACTTATTTCCATAGTTATCCCTGTATCTGTACCATATGGCATCCTGTATGGTACCCTGTACCATATGGTATCCTTCACCATATGGTGCCCTGCACCATATGTTATCCTGTACTGCATGGTACCCTATACCATATAGTACAATATACCATATGGTATCCTGTAACATATGATACCGTGTACCATATGGTCAATAGGTGTTGGTGGCATGAGACACCAGCCAAGACTGAGTGAGTGGCGACGCAAGCTAGCTACTGACTCCGCAGTTTCCAAGACAAAGTGCTTTGTCATCCACCTTAAGGAACACGTCAAGTTCCTGTACACTTGTAAATACAGGTCCGCCATCACAAATCCAGCAATCAGTTGTTTGGTTCCTTCAGTTATTCGGCACTAATTTTGGCTAGCATAATTTCAAATTTCCAGGGTCGCCACACCAACCTGCTGTACTGTTTGGTGGCGCTACTTGCTGCAGAAGTCATTCCAATTTCTTTTTCTCCATTTATTGTTTTAACCTGCTTACTTTTAGCCCTAGCCATGGTTCCAATGAATAAAAGAAATGCTTCTCATTATGTAAAGCACCTACACTGTACATTATCCATTAAAGATAAGGTGGCTTTGAAGCCACTGTCGGTTGCCATGAGCTGAGTCTCATGAAGCAGGAGAATATGCTTTATTATTACGCTAATATCAACACTACAGCTTATTTGCCTATCACAATTGATCTAATATGACATAATAAACAATATAAATAGCATAAAACATGTTAGATACTCCAGAATGAATAATATTTGGCATAATACCGAGCAGTTCGATGGAGGTATGAAGAGGATATGGTATACAAATACCATTCTCCTATCCCTGTCTTGGTGGCTTATATTAGAGAAAACGGAGTATAGCACAGGGCTGTGATATACACTCGTACTGTACCATAAACCTGAAACAAAAAAGTTATTTTCTCTCTATAGATTATCACACATAGCAGCAAATGTGTAGAGAACCTAGGATAACCCAAAAAAAGTCAACGTGGCTTATTTTTAGTACCTGGCTTGGGTTAGCCATATATGATTTTTGGTAAATATTCGATTCCCAGCCAGGGTAGAAACATTAGGCGTGTTTCTTTACACCTGTTGTCTATGTTTGCCCATCAGTAAATGGGTACCTGGGTGTTAGTCGACTAGTGTGGATGTTATCCTAGGTCACTGACCTAATTTTCTTGAAACACTCAGCATAACAAGCGGCTTTCTATACAGTAGTATGTCACTGATGTCAGCTAGGCCTGAGTATCTTGTACATGTATGTGTAGTAAATAAAGATATTATTATTATTATTATTATTATTATTATTATTATTATTATTATTATTATTATTATTATTATTATTATGTATATTATTATTATTTTCTCAGTTGTTTGTTGGGTTATCTTATCCAAACTTGGGCAATGTATGATAGAAAGATACTTCTTCACGTACACCAGAAATGAAAGAAATCAGACCATAAATAGCGGAGTTCACTTCTCAGCCATTAGCGGCCGCTTAGCAGTACATTTTTGTATGGTTGTTATGGTTATATTCTCATTTCTTCAGTCTCATTTGGTAGAATGAAAGATATATTACAGAAATAGATATGTAGGTAGTAGGTTGGTAGACAGCAACCACCCAGGGAAGTACTACCGTCCTGCCAGATGACTGTGAAACAGAAACCTGTAACTGTTTTGCATGATGGTAGGATTGCTGGTTTCTTTTTCTGTCTCATAAACATGCTAGATAACAGGGATATCTTGCTACTCCTACTTACACTTTGGTCACACTTCACAGACACGCACATGCATATATATATACATACATCTAGGTTTTTCTCCTTTTTCTAAATAGCTCTTGTTCTTTTTTATTTCTTCTATTGTCCATGGGGAAGTGGAAAAGAATCTTTCCTCCGTAAGCCATGTGTGTCGTATGAGGCGACTAAAATGCCGGGAGCAATGGGCTAGTAACCCCTTCTCCTGTATACATTTACTAAAAAAGAGAAGAAGAAAAACTTTATAAAACTGGGATGCTTAAATGTGCGTGGATGTAGTGCGGATGACAAGAAACAGATGATTGCTGATGTTATGAATGAAAAGAAGTTGGATGTCCTGGCTCTAAGCGAAACAAAGCTGAAGGGGGTACCTGGAGTTTACCTGGAGAGAGTTTCGGGGGTCAACGCCCCCGCGGCCCGGTCTGTGACCAGGCCTACTGGTGGATCAGCGCCTGATCAACCAGGCTGTTGCTGCTGGCTGCACGCAAACCAACGTACGAGCCACAGCCCGGCTGATCAGGAACTGACTTTAGGTTGCTTGTCCAGTGCCAGCTTGAAGACTGCCAGGGGTCTGTTGGTAATCCCCCTTATGTGTGCTGGGAGGCAGTTGAACAGTCTCGGGCCCCTGACACTTATTGTATGGTCTCTTAACGTGCTAGTGACACCCCTGCTTTCCATTGGGGGGATGGTGCATCGTCTGCCAAGTCTTTTGCTTTCGTAGTGAGTGATTTTCGTGTGCAAGTTCGGTACTAGTCCCTCTAGGATTTTCCAGGTGTATGTAATCATTTTATCTCTCCCTCCTGCGTTCCAGGGAATACAGGTTTAGAAACCTCAAGCGCTCCCAGTAATTGAGGTGTTTTATCTCCGTTATGCGCGCCGTGAAAGTTCTCGTACATTTTCTAGGTCGGCAATTTCACCTGCCTTGAAAGGTGCTTTAGATGTGCAGCAAATATTCCAGCCTAGATAGAACAAGTGACCTGAAGAGTGTCATCATGGGCTTGGCCTCCCTAGTTTTGAAGGTTCTCATTATCCATCCTGTCATTTTTCTAGCAGATGTGATTGATACAATGTTATGGTCCTTGAAGGTGAGATCCTCCGACATAATCACTCCCAGGTCTTTGACGTTGGTTTTCGCTCTATTTTGTGGCCAGAATTTGTTTTGTACTCTGATGAAGATTTAATTTCCTCATGTTTACCATATCTGAGTAATTGAAATTTCTCATCGTTGAACTTCATATTGTTTTCTGCAGCCCACTGAAAGATTTGGTTGATGTCCGCCTGGAGCTTGCAGTGTCTGCAATGGAAGACACTGTCATGCAGATTCGGGTTGTCATCTGCAAAGGAAGACACGGTGCTGTGGCTGACATCCTTGTCTATGTCGGATATGAGGATGAGGAACAAGATGGGAGCTAGTACTGTGCCTTGTGGAACAGAGCTTTTCACCGTAGCTGCCTCGGACTTTACTCTGTTGACGACTACTCTCTGTGTTCTGTTAGTGAGGAAATTATAGATCCATCGACCGACTTTTCCTGTTATTCCTTTAGCGCGCATTTTGTGCGCTATTACGCCATGGTCACACTTGTCGAAGGCTTTTGCAAAGTCTGTATATATTACATCTGCATTCTTTTTGTCTTCTAGTGCATTTAGGACCTTGTCGTAGTGATCCAGTAGTTGAGACAGAGAGGAGCGACTGTTCTAAACCCATGTTGCCCTGGGTTGTGTAATTGATGGGTTTCTAGATGGGTGGTGATCTTGCTTCTTAGGACCCTTTCAAAGATTTTTATGATATGGGATGTTAGTGCTATTGGTCTGTAGTTCTTTGCTGTTGCTTTACTGCCCTTTTGTGGAGTGGGGCTATGTCTGTTGTTTTTAGTAACTGAGGGACGACCCCCGTGTCCATGCTCCACTCTCCATAGGATGGAAAAGGCTCGTGATAGGGGCTTCTTGCAGTTCTTGATGAACACAGAGTTCCACGAGTCTGGCCCTGGGGCAGAGTGCATGGGCATGTCATTTATCGCCTGTTCGAAGTCATTTGGCGTCAGGATAACATCGGATAGGCTTGTGTTAATCAAATTTTGTGGCTCTCTCATAAAAAAATTCATTTTGATCTTCGACTCTCAGTCTGGTTAGCGGCTTGCTAAAAACTGAGTCATATTGGGACTTGAGTAGCTCACTCATTTCCTTGCTGTCATCTGTTGTAGGACCCATCTTGTTTAAGTAGGGGCCCAATACTGGGCGTTGTTCTCGATTTTGATTTGGCATAGGAGAAGAAATACTTTGGGTTTCTTCCGATTTCATTTATAGCTTTTAGTTCTTCCCGCGATTCCTGACTCCTAAAGGATTCTTTTAGCTTAAGTTCGATGCTTGCTATTTCTCTGACCAGTGTCTCCCTGCGCATTTCAGATATATTGGCCTCTTTTAGCCGCTCTGTTATTCTTTTCCGTCGCCTGTAAAGGGAGCGCCTGTCTCTTTCTATTTTACATCTACTCCTCCTTTTTCTTAGAGGAATAAGCCTTGTGCATACATCGAGTGCCACCGAGTTAATCTGTTCTAGGCATAAGTTTAGGTCTGTGTTGCTTAGTATATCTTCCCAGCTTATATCGGTTAGGACTTGGTTTACTTGGTCCCACTTTATGTTTTTGTTATTGAAGTTGAATTTGGTGAATGCTCCCTCGTGACTAGTCTCATTTTGTCGGTCTGGGGCTCCTCGCATACATGTCTGAACCTCAATTATGTTGTGATCTGAGTATATTGTTTTTGATATGGTGACATTTCTTATCAGATCATCATTGTTAGTGAATATGAGGTCTAGTGTATTCTCCAGTCTAGTAGGCTCTATTATTTGCTGGTTTAAATTGAATTTTGTGCAGAGATTTAAAAGCTCGTGTGAGTGTGAGTTTTCATCAGAGCTGCCTCCTGGTGTTATTACTGCAACAATATTATTTTGCTATATTCCTCCATTTTAGGTGCCTTAAGTTGAAATCCCCAGGAGCAAGATGTTGGAGGAGTTTCAGTGGGGGGAAATAAATGGGATTAAATCTGGAGTATCTGAGAGAGTTAGAGCAAAGGAAGGGGTAGCAGTAATGTTAAATGATCAGTTATGGAAGGAGAAAAGAGAATATGAATGTGTAAATTCAAGAATTATGTGGATTAAAGTAAAGGTTGGATGCGAGAAGTGGGTCATAATAAGCGTTGTATGCACCTGGAGAAGAGAGGAATGCAGAGGAGAGAGAGAGATTTTTGGGAGATGTTAAGTGAATGTATAGGGGCCTTTGAACCAAGTGAGAGAGTAATTGTGGTAGGGGACCTGAATGCTAAAGTAGGAGAAACTTTTAGAGAGGGTGTGGTAGGTAAGTTTGGGGTGCCAGGTGTAAATGATAATGGGAAACCCTTTGATTGAACTTTGTATAGAAAGGGGTTAATTATAGGTAATACATATTTTAAGAAAAAGAGGATTAAATAAGTATACACGATATGATGTAGGGCGAAATGACAGTAGTTTGTTGGATTATGTATTGGTAGATAAAAGGGCTGTTGAGTAGACTTCAGGATGTACATGTTTATAGAGGGGCCACAGATATATCAGATCACTTTCTAGTTGTAGCTACACTGAGAGTAAAAGGTAGATGGATACAAGGAGAATAGAAGCATCAGGGAAGAGAGAGGTGAAGGTTTATAAACTAAAAGAGGAGGCAGTTAGGGTAAGATATAAACAGCTATTGGAGGGTAGATGGGCTAATGAGAGCATAGGCAATGGGGTCGAAGAGGTTTGGGGTAGGTTTAAAAATGTAGTGTTAGAGTGTTCAGCAGAAGTTTGTGGTTACAGGAAAGTGGGTGCAGGAGGGAAGAGGAGCGATTGGTGGAATGTGATGTAAAGAGAGTAGTAAGGGAGAAAAGTTAGCATATGAGAAGTTTTTACAAAGTAGAAGTGATGCAAGGAGGGAAGAGTATATGGAGAAAAAGAGAGAGGTTAGAGAGTGGTGAAGCAATGTAAAAAGAGAGCAAATGAGAGAGTGGGTGAGATGTTATCAACAAATTTTGTTGAAAATAAGAAAAAGTTTTGGAGTGAGATTAACAAGTTAAGAAAGCCTAGAGAACAAATGGATTTGTCAGTTAAAAATAGGAGAGGAGAGTTATTAAATGGAGAGTTAGAGGTATTGGGAAGATGGAGGGAATATTTTGAGGAATTGTTAAATGTTGATGAAGATAGGGAAGCTGTGATTTCGTGTATAGGGCAAGGAGGAATAACATCTTGTAGTAGGAGTGAGGAAGAGCCAGTTGTGAGTGGGGGCAAGTTCGTGAGGCAGTAGGTAAAATGAAAGGGGGTAAGGCAGCCGGGATTGATGGGATAAAGATAGAAATGTTAAAAGCAGGTGGGATATAGTTTTGGAGTGTTGGTTGGTGCAATTATTTAATAAATGTATGGAAGAGGGTAAGGTACCTAGGGATTGGCAGAGAGCATGCATAGTTCCTTTGTATAAAGGCAAAGGGGATAAAAGAGAGTGCAAAAATTATAGGGGGATAAGTCTGTTGAGTGTACCTGGTAAAGTGTTGGTAGAGTTATAATTGAAAGAATTAAGAGTAAGACGGAGAATAGGATAGCAGATGAACAAGGAGGCTTTAGGAAAGGTAGGGGGTGTGTGGACAGGTGTTTACAGTGAAACATATAAGTGAACAGTATTTAGATAAGGCTTAAAGAGGTCTTTGTGGCATTTATGGATTTGGAAAAGGCGTATGACAGGGTGGATAGGGGGGCAATGTGGCAGATGTTGCAAGTGTATGGTGTAGGAGGTAGGTTACTAAAAGCAGTGAAGAGTTTTTACGAGGATAGTGAGGCTCAAGTTAGAGTATGTAGGAAAGAGGGAAATTTTTTCCCAGTAAAAGTAGGCCTTAGACAAGGATGTGTGATGTCACCGTGGTTGTTTAATATATTTATAGATGGGGTTGTAAGAGAAGTAAATGCGAGGGTCTTGGCAAGAGGCGTGGAGTTAAAAGATAAGAATCACACACAAAGTGGGAGTTGTCACAGCTGCTCTTTGCTGATGACACTGTGCTCTTGGGAGATTCTGAAGAGAAGCTGCAGAGATTGGTGGATGAATTTGGTAGGGTGTGCAAAAGAGAAAATTAAAGGTGAATACAGGAAAGAGTAAGGTTATGAGGATAACAAAAAGTTAGGTGATGAAAGATTGAATATCAGATTGGAGGGAGAGAGTATGGAGGAGGTGAACGTATTCAGATATTTGGGAGTGGACGTGTCAGCGGATGGGTCTATGAAAGATGAGGTGAATCATAGAATTGATGAGGGAAAAGAGTGAGTGGTGCACTTAGAGTCTGTGGTGACAAAGAACTTTGTCCTTGGAGGCAAAAGAGGGGAATGTATGAGAGTATAGTTTTACCAACGCTCTTATATGGGTGTGAAGCGTGGGTGATGAATGTTGCAGCGAGGAGAAGGCTGGAGGCAGTGGAGATGTCATGTCTGAGGGCAATGTGTGGTGTGAATATAATGCAGAGAATTCGTAGTTTGGAAGTTAGGAGGAGGTGCAGGATTTACCAAAACTGTTGTCCAGAGGCTGAGGAAGAGTTGTTGAGGTGGTTCGGACATGTGAGGAGAATGGAGCGAAACAGAATGACTTCAAGAGTGTATCAGTCTGTAGTGGAAGGAAGGCGGGGTAGGGGTCGGCCTAGGAAGGGTTGGAGGGAGGGGGTTAAAGGAGGTTTTGTGTGCGAGGGGCTTGGACTTCCAGCAGGCATGCGTGAGCGTGTTTGATAGGAGTGAATGGAGACAAATGGTTTTTAATACTTGACGTGCTGTTGGAGTGTGAGCAAAGTAACATTTATGAAGGGGTTCAGGGAAACCGGCAGGCCGGACTTGAGTCCTGGAGATGGGAAGTACAGTGCCTGCACTCTGAAGGAGGGGTGTTAATGTTGCAGTTTAAAAACTGTAGTGTAAAGCACCCTTCTGGCAAGACAGTGATGGAGTGAATGATGGTGAAGGTTTTTCTTTTTCGGGCCACCCTGCCTTGGTGGGAATCGGCCAGTGTGATAATAAAAAAAAAATAATAATAATAGATATGATTTTGATTGCTTTCATGACGAAAAGTACCTGGAAATTGCGCTCACAGTAGCGAAAATGTTCAATTCTTTAGCGAAGCTCAAGAGTAAACAAATGACATCACCGTCCAATACCTGTCCACCTGCCAGTCCAATACCTGTCCACCTGCCAGTCCAATACCTGTCAACCTGCCAGTCCAATACCTGTCCACCTGCCAGTCCAATACCTGTCCACCTGCCAGTCCAATACCTGTCCACCTGCCAGTCCAATACCTGTCCACCTGCCAGTCCAATACCTGTCCACCTGCCAGTCCAATACCTGTCCACCTGCCAGTCAGTACCTGTCCACCTGCCAGTCCAATACCTGTCCACCTGCCAGTCCAATACCTGTCCACCTGCCAGTCCAATACCTGTCCACCTGCCAGTCCAATACAGAGTCAATGATGGCTTGACATTATTTATACAATTATTACAATAATGCAGCAGTCTGCATAAGAGTAAATCTTCTATTTTTGTGTGTGAATAAAAATTCCAAATGGTAAGCAAGAGTAATATAAGAGGGGCCTGTAGCCATGACTAATGAACAGAGAAAATGTTATTTTAGTGCCAGGAATGTCTGCATTGTTTATTCTGGATCCTATTTTGAAATTGGCATCTGTTGAAATTTGTGTGAAAACAGCCAAATTGCCAATTTCTGACCACTTTATTGGGTAGTTGAAATAAGTGAATGGGCGGTTTCTTGTACTCAGTTGACAGACTAGAAGTAAATAAGTTTATTCAGGTATACACAAATACAGTTACATAGATTATCATACATAGCAGTGTATGTATAGAGAACCTGGGATAACCCAGATGTTGAGAAATGGCATTACCAGCTAAGTTTAAAGAGTTTGTATGTAACTTAGAAAGACAGCTCATCGCCTGCACAGCCGCCCCTGCAGACGAGGTCTTGAGAAGCTGTCGAAGTCATCTCTCAATGGGCTGTAAAGAGCTATAATTTGTAAGATTATAAATTACCCCTAGGGGGTGTTATGTCAGCATATTTCATTCACTGATTGCTGACAAATTACATACTTGTTTGGACTCAAAAGTCCGCACCTTACTGCCGACTATAGGTTGATTACAAACTCCTTGTGACTCAAGAACTGCGCAGTCCCCCATACTACAAGAAATTCGTAACCTACCTTGCTCTTGTAGCGTGAGCTATGGTGTTCTTCACACCTTCGACAGATATCGGTGACTTGATAGAAGCTGAAGTGTCCTTGGATGTCCACGTCTTCCATAGTCTAGGAATGCGCACACTGGTACACTATGTTCCACAAGATTTGTCTTTATTGTTCACAATCTTATCACTAAAGAAGCTGATCACACTTCTCTTAAGTGTTTATTGTGTTTTATGAGATACTTTGTTCACACTAATGCACAGATCAGTGTTCTTTGCTGTTTATCCTGGCGTCAGTGTCACTCTCAGTAGAGTCAAAAGAAATCTGAAGACGCCACAGCACCCCATGCCGTCACTCCCCTAGCACAAAGAAAGAGCTGACCTAGTACTTTTGCTTCCTTGCCACTTCCTCGATGAAGTAAAGCAGAATGTTTGATTCTTGCTCTCTTAAGCATAGACAACAATGTCCACTATCTATACTATGGTAATAAAGAGGGAGCAGGATTTTTCCTTAATTGTCCTGCTAAAGTAAGAGATGTACTGTCTCTTATTAAACTACACTTTGCAACAATGCACTGCAAGGAGCAGCGGTCGCTTGACCACGTCGCATACTCGTACAGCATCTGCGATCAATTACTCACTGTAGCAGTAAACAAGACGCTTGCCCCTTCTGAGAGGGCTGGGCCCCTCAGGGCTGAAAGGGCTGAAAGGGGCTGAAGGGGGCTTATAGCCCCCTCCTGGAGAAAATTTCTCCACACTGGGGGGCAGTGGAGGTTCGCTGCAGGTGAACTATTCATCACTTAACATTAATTTGATTTTCTCACTCGCCACCACTGCTGCTTGTCTTTTCTGAACAGCTTTAGTCTGTGTGGTTTCTGGAGAATCACTAATTTTGTTTTCAACACTGTGTAATTCTAACGGTACTAGTTTATTTATTGTCCGCTTATTCACTACACCTTTGCTCAAAACATCAACTGTCCTGATGATTCCATTTGCATCAGGATATATGGTCACAATTTTTCCAAGTGGCCATTGGGACCTCGGACCATCATTGTCAATAATCACTATGTCACCCGGTCTTAAGGACTTATGATTTTCAGGAACACCAGCTCCATAGAAGTGTTCTCTCAATGAGGTGAGATAGTCTTCTCGCCAAATTTTCTCCCAACTTTCAATCACTTTATTAAGGTGTTTGAATTTACGTCTGAGTTGCTCAGGTTTGAAATAAGTAGGATCCTCTATGATTTCTTTATCATTCATGGGAGGAACAGGTTCGAGCCTTCTGCCATGGAGTAAATGAGATGGACTTAACACTTCTAAATTGTCCAGATCATCGGTAACATAAGTTAGAGGTCTGTTGTTGACTCTATTTTCTAATTCAGTCACAACTGTACGGAATTCTTCTAAGTCGATTCTTTGACGATGAAGAGTCTTCCTTAAACAACGTTTTACAATGCCGATCATTCTTTCATAAAATCCGCCGTGCCATGGAGATTTAGGAGGAATGTATCTCCAATGACAACTGCGTTGATTCAGCATCTGTTGTACTTCCGGTTGATCAAAGATCTTGCTTCTATAAGCAGCACCAGCAACAAAGTTCGTTGCATTATCTGAAATCATCAGTCTGGGACATGCCCTTCTGGCTGCAAATCTTCTGAATAATTTGATAAAGGTTTCAGCAGACATGTCAGTGGCTACTTCTAGATGTACTGCTCTAGTTGTAGCACAAGTGAACAAACAGATGTACACCTTGATGGGAACTTTGTCAACTGTTTTGGTTAAAATTATTGGTCCAGTGTAATCTACACCTGTCACCTCAAACGGAGTGATATGACAAACTCTTTCAGAGGGATATGGAGGTGGACCTGGATACTGACATACTCGCATATCGTAGTGACGACAAGTAATACAGTCCTTTATTTGTTTTTTTCACACTTTGTCGACCTTGAGGTATCCAGTAGGATTGTCGTATATGACAAAGTGTGTCAGCTACCCCACCAAGTAATACGTTACTGTGGGCGTTTTGCACAATCAGTTTTGTTAGCCAATGATTCTTGGGGATCAATATTGGATGTATAGCTTCTTTAGGTAGTGAAGAATTATGAATTCTTCCTCGACATCTTATAATCTTTTCTGAGTCGAGATAAAGTCCTAAAGAATTAATCATGACAGGTTTCTTTGGGGATTTATCTTGTGTTTCTAGAAATTTATATTCTGTAGAGAAAACATCTTTCTGTATTAGTTTCATCCAGTATTTAATGGGTTCAAGATATTGTTATGGGGCTATAGGACCCAACATGTATTTATAAGTAACAGTTACTCTGGAATACCTAATTATATTGAATTGATGGGGACTCAGTTCTAAATGTCATAAGGGCTGATCAACCTTATGACTGAGAGGCAGCTGGGTCAAGCCTATTTTTCTCAATATAATAGGTTATACTATAGACACATAAACACACAATTTAAATAAGTAGCTTATAAAGTTGTATTTCTTTTTGTAAAAGTAAAATTAAGGGTGGTAGAATTGTGGTAACTGGAGAATTGTGCTTGGCAACAGTCTTTTGTTTTGGTGGGAGGAGCTTAGCTAGTCTTTCTCTCTCTCCCTCTCACTGAGGCTCTCTCGGTGGCTGACCTTCAACCTGGCAGGATCTCTGGGTTCTTCTTCTATCTTTTGGGGCAGTATGTGTGCTCCAGGGGTGAGTTTTTATAATTTAAGTTGTGGCCACCATACCCAGGGTGACTAAAGTGTGTCAAAACACTGGTTAGCCCAGAGTTATGTCAAGAAGAGAGAAGGACAAAAGTTGTTGGAATACACCATGTGGAGAACAGCTATGGAGTGTGTAGATCTTGTTTTGAAAATGTGAGGCTGTAATTGTATATTCTGTACATATCTATTGAGAATACAGTTATATTTTTATAGTAGTAGTTTACATAACCTGTGAAGAGGGCTGGTGAGAGGATATCAGAGACACTCAAGATGATCAGCCATGATGTAAGTATTACCCCTAGACAGATAAGGCCATTAAGTAAAAAGCTACCCCACACTAGAACATGTAGTGAGAACCTTACTATCAAAGTAATAAGGGACAAACCAACGTAACACGGGGGCTTGACCGGGAGAGTTATTTGACTGCTAAAAAAACTCAAAACATTCTTTGAACTATATGTACTGGTATGGGGTAATAACAGTTGCATGTTTCTGGTAGAAGTTTACCAAGGTGGTGTCAGTGGAAGTGTTGTTTTCATATATTGGTTTACAGGTTGTTTTTCTCCTAAGGTGGCAGAAAGGTTGAGTAACACATTTTTGTTGTGGTTATGGTAAGTGCTATGTGCATAGTTTGCATTCAATTTGTGTTATTTTATGTGCCTGTGGGAAAACTTTGTCCACTGATACTGTAAGAGGGAAGCAAGTGTTTAAAGATAAAACTATGTCAGAAGTTGAGTCTTTCAACTTCTCAGGCTTCAGGGAGGAAGGTAATAATTCATCAGTAAACATGCCTGTTAACAGTGAACATGAGGGATCACCTACCCCAGGTGTTACAGAAATGGAATGGATGAGACTGAAATTAGCTGTGCTAGAGGCTGAAATGAAATTAATGAAAGCTAAAGAGGAAAGGCGTCAAAGGTTAGGAGGTTCAGGAACAAGAGCCTGAGCAGTACTTTAACATAACTAAAGCTGCAAATTTTGTCCCTAAGTTTACAGAGAGTGACCCAGATAGATATTTTTTCTTTTTTTGAGAAGACTGCTCTGGAGCAAGGATGGCCCAAACAGAAGTGGGCTACCCTAGTTCGCACACAACTTGTGGGTAAAGGATTCCAGAGAGTAGAGACTCTGGAGGGGCAAAATTTTTCTGATTATGATAAGATTAAAGAGGAAGTATTGCTTGCATACCAAATGATACCTGAGAAATATAGACAAAAGTTCAGGAATCAAAAATTTCAGGATGAGCAGACCTTAACTGAGTTTGGGAATGAGAAACTGTTCCTTTTTAAGAAATGGGTTTGTTCCAAAGGAGTTAATAAAGACTATAACAAATTAGTAGATCTGATGGTTCATGAGGAATTGTACAATGCAATCCCTGTTGACCTCAGAGAGTATCTGGAGGACAAAAACCCAGATAATCTTTCAGAAGCACTGGATCTAGGTGACAGATTCTTGGCACGCAGGGAATTGGTAAGTAAAAACAGTCGTGCTGCTTCTGAAAATTTCCCCACTCATTCTAAACCTTATTCCAAGTCCTATGTCCATAAAGGTAAGTGGGACAAGAATTTTCAGGGACAAATGAAGGCTGAGGTGCCCTCTAAAATAGAAGGAAAAGGTAAGTCAGCTGGAGTTCAAAGTTTACCTAGACAATCAGATAATGTTTCAGGTCCTCGAGTAAACAGTACCAGTCCTACACCAAATGGTAAAAATACCTTTAAGAGTTATGCCTGTTACTACTGTAACAAAACTGGACACACACAAAAGTTTTGCTGGTCAAGGCGGCGAGATCAGGAAAGGGAGGAAGCACCCCAGGGGACCCTAACTGAAGAGATACATCCAGTTGCCTGCATTAGGTCTTCAAGGCAAGGTGAGGAGGAACCTTTGGATCTAGACCCAGGTGTGTATATTTTCTAGTAGGTCCACAGTTGGTTTGCAAAAGAATGTAGGCAGAGTTGAGAACATATTGTCCTTGAGAGATGGATGTAGCACCTACTCTTTGCTACGTGCTGGAGTGCTGCCAGTGTCTAAGGATACCTATACTGGGGTAGATATATTGTTGAAAGGTATTACGGGTTCAACCATAAGGACACCTGTACACAAATTATCGGTAGAATCTGCATACCAAGTTGGCTATCTCCCTGTAGGTATCAGATGAATTCCTTCGAAGGGGTCGACCTCTTATTAGGGAATAATGTTATGGGCCTGTTAGACAGTGAAGAACCATAGTATGGGGGCAACCAGGCCCCAAAGTTTGGGAAGAAGAAGCTAGGGGGACCCTGCCAGACCTTTTCCTGTTGGTGCCTCACAAGAAGTATGTCTCGTGACCAGGATACCAAGGGTAATCCTTATATTTCTCATGAGATGGCGAGGATTAGGTTTGGAAACTCTATTTTCTGATGTTGAACTGCAGTCAACTAAAGAAAAGAATACCACAAACCGAGTGAGCCTAATCAGTGCAGAGATCAAGGAAGTAGTGTGAGGGAGATTGGGCCTACTATTGATGCAGTTAATTGCTGCACAGGGGTGTGATGACACATTTAAGTCGATCAGAGCCTCAGCTGTGACTGAGGAGGAATCTTTACATTTAAATAAATGCTTCTATTTCAGGAAAGGTATACTAATGAAGAAGGCACCTTCGGTTGCAGTACCAGTAGAAGGAGAGCCAAGTTTTTGTCACCGGGTCGTGGTGCCTGAGCCTTATAGAAACCATGTTCTTAGCTTAGTGCATGACACACCTCTAGGTGGACACCTAGGTATTGCTAAAACAGTATCCAGGGTTTCCAGGCACTTCTTCTGGCCTCGGCTGTGGGAGACGGTGGGAGATTATATAAAGACCTGTCATGCCTGCCAAATTATAATGAAACCTAATCAAAGTATTAAACCTGTTCCCCTTCAGTCTATTTCAGCACCAGGTAATATTTATTTATAACATACGTATATGTTAGTAAATACCACTGCCTCTATCACTGCCTCTATCACTGCCTCTATCACTGCCTCTATCACTACCTCTATCACTGCCTCTATCACTGCCTCTATCACTGCCTCTATCACTGCCTCTATCACTGCCTCTATCACTGCCTCTATCACTGCCTCTATCACTGCCTCTACCACTGCCTCAACCGCTGAATTATTGTGAAATGTTTGGAAGAGCAGGGAGACTATGTTCACTCCAGCATAAACAAGCTCACACTGACGATGGTCAACCACTCCTCGTATTTTTGTACAATTTCCTTCTTCAATTATATCGTATTATTATTATTATTATTATTATTATTATTATTATTATTATTACTATTATTATTATTACTATTGTTATTATTAGAAGTAGCAGAAATGTTTGATTCTTTGCTGTGTTCAAGAGTAAACACATGATGTCACCATCCAATACCTGTTCAAATAGCCATTCCAATATGCAGTCATGAATGTGTTTACATTATTTATACTGTAGTTTAATAGCAAATAATGAACAAACAAAACACTCACCACACTGAGTGGTGGGAGGGCTGGCTGCCAGTTGCGGGGGTCGGAGGGAGGGTAGTAGGGACTGGCATTGGTTGAGGAAGTGGTGGAGGCAGTGGTGGAGTCTGTGTTATTTAATAACATTTTATTTTTTTTTATTATCACACTGGCCGATTCCCACCAAGGCAGGGTGGCCCGAAAAAGAAAAACTTTCACCATCATTCACTCCATCACTGTCTTGCCAGAAGGGTGTTTTACACTGCAGCTTTTAAACTGCAACATTAACACCCTTCCTTCAGAGTGCAGGCACTGTACTTCCCATCTCCAGGACTCAAGTCCGGCCTGCCGATTTCCCTGAACCCCTTCATAAATGTTACTTTGCTCACACTCCAACAGCACGTCAAGTATTAAAAACCATTTGTCTCCATTCACTCCTATCAAACACGCTCACGCATGCCTGCTGGAAGTCCAAGCTCCTCGCACACAAAACCTCCTTTACCCCCTCCCTCCAACCTTTCCTAGGCCGACCCCTACCCGCCTTCCTTCCACTACAGACTGATACACTCTTGAAGTTATTCTGTTTCGCCCCCATTCTCTCCACATGTCCGAACCACCTCAACAACCCTTCCTCAGCCCTCTGGACAACAGTTTTGGTAATCCCGCACCTCCTCCTAACTTCCAAGCTACGAATTCTCTGCATTTTTATTCACACCACACATTGCTCTCAGACATGACATCTCCACTGCCTCCAGCCTTCTCCTCGCTGCAACATTCATCACCCATGCTTCACACCCATATAAGAGCGTTGGTAAAACTATACTCTCGTACATTCCCCTCTTTGCCTCCAAGGACAAAGTTCTTTGTCTCCACAGACCCTAAGTGCACCACTCACCCTTTTCCCCTCATCAATTCTATGATTCACCTCATCTTTCATAGACCCATCCGCTGACACATCCACTCCCAAATATCTGAATACATTCACCTCCTCCATACTCTCTCCCTCCAATCTGATATCCAATCTTTCATCACCTAATCTTTTTGTTATCCTCATAACCTTACTCTTTCTGTATTCACTTTCAATTTTCTTCTTTTGCACACCCTACCAAATTCATCCACCAATCTCTGCAACTTCTCTTCAGAATCTCCCAAGAGCACAGTGTCATCAGCAAAGAGCAACTGTGACAACTCCCACTTTATGTGTGATTCTTTATCTTTTAACTCCACGCCTCTTGCCAAGACCCTCGCATTTACTTCTCTTACAACCCCATCAATAAATATATTAAACAACCACGGTGACATCACACATCCTTGTCTAAGGCCTACTTTTACTGGGAAATAATTTCCCTCTTTCCTACATAAATCTAACTTGAGCCTCACTATCCTCGTAAAAACTATTCACTGCTTTCAGTAACCTACCTCCTACACCATACACCTGCAACATCTGCCACATTGCCCCCTTATCCACCCTGTCATACGCCTTTTCCAAATCCATAAATGCCACAAAGACCTCTTTAGCCTTATCTAAATACTGTTCACTTATATGTTTCACTGTAAACACCTGGTCCACACACCCCCTACCTTTCCTAAAGCCTCCTTGTTCATCTGCTATCCTATTCTCCGTCTTACTCTTAATTTAATAACATACATGTTATTAAAGCATAACATGTATATATTTAGTACAACTTACGACGTTTTCATGTATTTTATGATTGTTCATGGTTCAACAAGTTAAGCAGTATTGTATTATATTTCCCTACAATATATTGGGGCACCAAACATTCACGGTTTTTCAACATTCGCGAGGCTCTTGATCCCCTAACCCTCGCAAATGTTGAGGGACACCTGTATTTAGATCCATCAATAACTATTTCTGTTGTGTCTGCAGTATTTACACAACTTATTTCTGCTGTGTTCAAGCAGACTGTTTCTTCTGGCATAATGGGAGCTTTTTGCTGAGGCCAGTTATTTTCATCAGAGAGCCAGTTCGGTCCGTGGATCCATAATTTATTATCCACAAATTTCTTGAGTGGGACACCACGTGACAACTTGTCAGCTGGATTCTCTTGGGTAGAGACGTGGAGAAAGAGATAATCTCTCCATCTCTTTTATTTCTGCTACTCTGTTCTGTACATAGACCAGCTTTCTCTTATTATTTCTTAACCACTGGAGAACTGCTTCATAATCACTCCAGATCACGGTTTTTTCAATAGTGAGATGATCAAGTATTATGTTGAGATAGACAGCTAATTTTGTACCTACATAGAGTGCTGTCAGTTCCAATTGTGGTACTGTTCTGACCTTCAAGGGTGCTACCCTGGCCTTTGAAGTAATTAGTGTACTTCCTTCAGCATTACTCATGTGAGCTACAGTGCCATAACCTCTGGTTGACGCATCACAGAACACATGTAATGTGTACTTGTTTCCTTCTTGACCTATTTGTCTGGGAAGTTTAATTTGATGAAGTTGTTTAAACTCCTTGGATATTTCATCCCATGCTTGACTCATTTCTAGAGGCAAGTTCTCATCCCATCCAATTTTGAGTTTCCATTCATCTTGCATAAGCATTTTACCTTTTATGGTAATTGGTGAGACGAGTCCTAGAGGATCAAAACATTGAGATACCTCTGACAGTAAACTACGTTTGGCGAGTGTACTGCATGATTTATTGTTTATCTTTTTGAGACTCAAAGTATCTTCCTGTGTGTTCCAATTAAGTCCCAGCATATTGTTGCAATCAGGAATTTCAGCTTCAGGGAAATCTTCTTTGATAAGTTCCCTTAATTGCTTTGAATTTGTATTCCACATCCTTAGAGGCATATTTGCTTCTTTCCTCTCCTTGTTAGCTTCTCTGTATAAGGATTTCAAATTCTCCTCTTTATTTACAGTACCTTGAAGATTGTCCACATAGAAACTTTTCTTTAAGATTTCTTTGAAGGGACTTTCAGATTTCTTCAAATGTGTATTTAGAGTAGCTTCTAGTAAGAATGGAGAAGATGTTGCACCAAATAATACTGATTTGAAACGATAAGTTTTCACAGGACTTTGAGGATCATGTGGATTTTCAGGCCACAAGAATCGAGTATAATCTCTATCTATTTCTTGTAGTCCTACTCTTAAGAAAGCTTTGGAAATATCAGCCGCGTAGGCATATGGGTTTGTGCGAAATTTCATAAGCACGTCTCCAAGCTTCTAATTTGGGAGGGCCGGTATCAAAAATCATTAAGATTTTTCCCACATCTTTATTTGCACTTTGCGCTGAAATTATAAACAACACGTAGTGGAGTGGTTTCAGAATCTTTTCTGACCCCATGGGGGGAGATAATGAGTTCTGTCTTCAAACTTTTTCTTCGATTTATTTTCCTCAATGTTTTTTGCCCAAAACTGTTCTTGTATGAATTTCAAAAACCCAGTCAGTAGCTTGGTTCTTCCTGAGCCCCAGTATTTGTGCTTTCATTTGCCAAAAACCCAAGCAAAAATTCCCTAAGAAATTTGGGGGTTTTTTTAATTTTTCATGGTAAACCCCCCCAAAATACGGGTCCACCCTTTATATTTGACAGTGTCCAAATATTGGTTAAAATTTGGGAAAATCCTGTGGGCTTTTTTTATTTACATCAATACCTATCGCTTTTAAACCCCACAACTTATCAACGGGTTTTATTCTTTTCTTCCATAATGACAATTTTTGCGGGTGTACATGATCCCCGGGTTATTCTTGTAACTAGTACATTTTCCCTGAACCCAAAAACAGTTTCTTTCCCACTTTGAGGGGAAAGGGGGGCCCAAACATATCATGTGGCCTCCGCTTTTTTCCAGCAAGTGAACATCATGTTTACTTAACTATTTTTTGCACAAAACAGGATAATAATCCTTCCAATGATAAATAAATTGGGAAACTAAATTGTTTTCTGTCTGTATGTCAGGACGGGTTAACTTGACCTTAGCTGCTTTCATTGCTCCCAAACTTTTTCCCTTTTAATCCCGGGATCCCCAAAGTTTTTAGGCAAATAAACTACTACCACAGCTTCAACGTTTTTTTCCGTTTCCTAGACCAACAGTGATTCGGGCCCCTGGGTCAAAAGGCCCTGTTTACCAAAACGGGGGAAAAAACCCAGTTTAATCAAACCTGTATTTTGGCAAAAGGGTTTGGTTTTTTATTTTTCTGCAAAACTGTTCTTTTTTTTTTTATGAAGGACCTTTGTGAGCCTTGACCCAAATAGTGTTAGAAAATTTGGTTTTGTGTAATTTATTAGAAAAACTCAACTGAGCAATCGGGAGGGGGGCATTGCTTTAAACTTTTCTTTTAAAATTTAAATTTGTGTTGCTTGTTGATTTCCCTGATTCTGGGGAAGTCTTCTGCTGTTCAGAAAAATTTTTTTGGGGCCCATAATGCTGTATGAGCACCCCCCTTTGGGCTTTTAAAAAACACTTTTTCAGTAAAAGGGAATTTTTTCCTCCCTTGTTTTCCCCTAAAAAACTTGAGGCACCCTTTTCAGTGATGACACGTTTACGGGGCCTCCTTTGTTGTGAATTGACTACAAAAAGGGTCCCCAATGTTTTCCATCACAAAGTCCCTTTTTTGGGGAAGTACTTTATGTGTGACAGTCTTTTTTAATGATGTTGTATTCACAGCTTGATAAATGCCTTAAAATGGGATTTTCCATTCTGTGGGTTTTTTGGGGGTAGTTTTTTACTCTTTTTTTAATGAGTTGAAAGGGTTTTTATCCAATGGATTTGTGGATTTTTATCTTGTCTCCCTTGCTTGCATATATGAAACCCTTTTTTTTGTAACCATTGCTAATTTTCCCCCAAGTGAAAAAAACGTTTATTTAACATAATAATTTTTAAAGTTTTTAGTTTGTGGGGGACAACTTTTCTTGGGACAATACCACGATAAAAAACCAAAACCCCATTGCCTTTTGGGATATTTTGCACCGGAGATTGAGACTATTGTTAATGTGAAATTTTAAAATGCCTTAAGTTGAAAAACAATGTTTGGGTGGCTTCAAGCTTTTTTATATTAAACTGCATGTCTAACTCTACCTTGTCAGCATCGAAAAATATTTTTTTTTTGCTAAGACTGTAAAGGGGTATTTGATAATTCCCTTTAAACCCCCGGGAAATGACTTAAACATTCAAAGGGGTTTTCCCCTTTACAAGGCATTTAAATAATTGAAATTTGCAATCCATTAAGTCATTTTGTTTAATTTACAATGGTTTAAAACCACTAATAAAAATTTTTCATAATTTTTGACCTTGGAAAATATGTAATGACAAAGTAGGTAAGGTTGGTAATGGGAACCCCTTGGTTTTTGTTAAAAGGTGTAACAGGTGTTTGGGCCACTAGTTAAAGAAGGGCTCTGGGGACAGATTTTGCGGCAGATTTGGCCCGTACTCCTGTCCACCTTTAAATTGGTTTGATTTACTAAAAATATCCAAAACATTTTTAAAATTTTATCCTCCGATGGGTTTAAACCCAAAAAATTTATTTTCTAAAAGTGTATAGTCGGGAAATTTTAATTTTTAGCATTTCAAAATAAAAATTTAAACTTTGGGGGCCCCAAGATCATATTTTTGTATTTGGGGTTAATCCTATACAGACGAAAAATTTGATTTTCAAAAATTTTGTAATCTTAGTCGGGGAAAGAATGAAAATGAGTTTTTAAAAAAGCCATTTTAAAAGGAATAATTTAAAAATTTTAGCACCCCACTTAGTTTTTTAAATAAACACATGTGCAACTTTGGGTAACTTTATTTAGGAAAGTTTCGCCACACAGGGCTTCATCAGTCCATACGTAGGAGGGAAAATTTAAGAACAGGAGGAGAATGAGGAAAAAAATCCCTAACCCGAGTCATGTGTTCAGGCCATCAATCCCCTTTAAAAGAAAACGGCAAAAGAGCTGAGAAGCACTTTTAAACCCTGACAGGTAGGGCAAACAGCGTAGATGGGGTCACATTTGCCAAGGGGGAAGTAGGTCGTTTCCCAAGAATTAAGGAAGCGAAGAATTCCTAGTATTAAAATCCCAAGAAGTTGCAGTGTTTACAGGTTTTTAGATGAATGGTTTTAGAGAAACCCAAAAATGGGTTTTTAAATAAGACACATGTGGGAACTCTTGGTATCTTTTTTGAGGAAACGTTTCCCCCACACAGTTTGGGTTCATCACCCTGAGGGACCCGAAATTTCCCCCTTCTCCTCCTTTTCCCTTCCCAAATTTCTCCTACGTAGGGGCTGATGAAGCACTGTGTGGCGAAAGTTTTCCCCAATAAAGATACCCCAAAAGTTGCCAAAATGTGTTTATTTAACCCAAATTTTTGGGTTTTCTTTAACCATTCATCAAAAAACCTGTCAGACACTGCAAAATTCTTGGGATCTTAATACTTAGGGAAATTTTTCGCTTGCCTAATTCTTGGGGCCCCGGGCCTTAAAAAATTCCACATTGGCAAATGTGAAACCATCTACGATGCTGACCCCCCTGTCTACGTTTAAAAAGCTGCTTCTCAGCTCATATGCCGGGATTCTATTCAAAAATTTATGGGCCCGAACACCTCGACTCTAGGTTGAGGGACTGATTACCCCCCAAAAATTCCCCCCCTCCTGTTTTCAAGTTTCTCCCACGTATGGACTGATGAAAAACCACCCGTGTGGGGAAAATTTCCTCAATAAAGTTTCCCAAGAAATTTTCACATGGTCCCTTTTTTAAAAACAAAAGTCGGGTTTTTCTGAACCATTTTAACTACAAACCACAAATTAGTGTTTTTAAAAAAAAATGTAAAAGTAAAAATCAAACTGATTTTTATTATGCTTTAAGTCAGCAATAATCGAGTCAGACACTTTCTGAACCCCCAAGCTTATCCTCAGGGTCAATGACCATGAAGGGTACACAGTACATGTGGCTAGTGCTTATGGCTTGAGTTTGCTGTGTCAGCCTGACCACGATGATTAATCGTAAATAACGATGTTATACACTTCATTCGCTATACACTATAAATGTCACTGTATAACTGTAAATCACACATGAATATTACTTACACACATATAAAGGTCACTGTTAATATGTATTTGAAAGCTTACACTTTATATACAGTGGACCCCCGCATACCGTACGCATCGCATAATGTTCAATCCGCATACCGCACGCTTTTATCGCAAAAATTTTGCCTCGCATACCGCTCAAAAACCCGCTCACCGCTCTTCGTCCGAGACGCGTCCAATGTGCGCCCTTAGCCAGCCTCACATGTGCCACCGGTGGCGTTGTTTACCAGCCAGCCTCCGCGGTAACATCCAAGCATACAATCGGAACATTTCGTATTATTACAGTGTTTCTGGTGATTTTATCTGGAAAATAAGTGACCAAGGGCCCCAAGAAAGCTTCTAGTGCCAACCCTACAGGAATAAGGATGAGAATTACTATAGAGATAAGAAAGAGATCATTGATAAGTATGAAAGTGGAGTGCGTGTCCCCGCCCTGGCCAGGTTGTACAAAAAACCCCAAATCACCATCGCTACTATTGGGGGCAACAGAAAGGCAATCAAGGAAGCTGTTCTTGCCAAAGGTTTAACTGTGTTTTCGAAACAGAGATCCCCAAATGATGGAAGATGTTGAGAGACTCTTATTGGTGTGGATAAATGAAAAACAGCTAGCAGGAGATAGCGTCTCTCAAGCGATCATAAGCGAAAAGGCTAGGAAGTTGCATGAGGTTTTAAATTTAAAAAAAAATGCCTGCAACTAAGTGATGATGTGAGGAATTTAAGGCCAGCAAAGGTTGGTTTGAGAGATTTAAGAAGCGTAGTGGCATACATAGTGTGATAAGGCATGGTGAGGCTGCCAGTTCGGACCACAAAGCAGCTGAAAAATATGTGCAGGAATTCAAGGAGTACATAGACAGTGAAGGGACGAAACCCGAACAAGTGTTTAATTTTGATGAAACAGGCCTGTTTTTAGAAGAAAATGCCAAGCAGGACCTACATTACTGAGGAGGAAAGGCACTCCCCGGACATAAGCCTATGAAAGACAGGCTTACTTTGGTTTATGTGTTTTCCCAAAGCTACTGGTGATTGCAAAGTGAAGCCTTTATTAGTGTATCACTCTGAAACTCCCAGACCGTTCAGGCAAAAGAATGTCCTTTAAGGAGAATTTGTGTGTGCTGTGGAGGGCAAACAGTAAGGCATAGGTCACTAGGGACTTTTTCTATGATGGTTACACCATGCATTTGCCCCCAATGTGAAAGTTACCTAACTGAAAAGAAATTAGAACTTAAGTGCCTCCTGGTGTTAGACAATCCCCCTGGTCATCCTACAGACGTGGCAGAGTGACTTTAGGGGGACATGAAATTCATTAAAGGGTGAAGTTTTTGCCTCCTAATACCACTCCTCTCCTGCAGCCCATGGACCAGCGGGTTATTGCAAACTTCAAAAAACTGTACACAAAGCTCTGTTTGAAAGGTGCTTTGTAGTGACCTCAGAAACTCAACTGACCTAAGAGATTTTTTGGAGAGAGCACTTTAATATCCTCAATTGTGTAAACCTTATAGGTAAGGCTTGGGAGGGAGTGACTAAGAAGACCTTGAACTCTGCTTGGAAGAAACTGTGGCCAGAATGTGTAGACAAAAGGGTTTTTGAAGGGTTTTGAGGCTAACCCTGAGGGGATTATGCCAGTTGAGGAATCCATTGTGGCATTGAAAAAGTCCTTGGGGTTGGAGGTTAGGGGGGATGATGTGGAAGAGTTGGTGAGGAGGACAATGAAGAACTAACCACTGATGAGCTGATAGATCAACTTCAACAGCAAGAGGCCAGACCTGAGGAAACTGGTTCAGAGGAGAGGAGAGAGAAATTGAAGAAGTTGCCTACTACAAAGATTAAGGAAATCTGTGCAATGTGGCTGAAAGTGCAAACCTTTATGGATGAGAATCACCCTCACACAGCTATTGCAAGCTGTGGGTGGTGATTATTACACTGACAATGTTGTGAAACACTTTAGGGAAGTCATAAAGGAACGAGAGGTACAGGCCCCTATGGACAATATGTTGTGCGAAGAAGTCCAGTGACTCTGAAGCTGGTCCTAGTGGCATTAAAAGAAGAAGGGAAGTAACCCAGAAAAGGACTCGACACCTCAAGTCTTAATGGAAAGGGGATTCCCCTTCTAAACACTAACACTCTCTCTCCCCTCCTCCCATCCCATCAATCATCACCAGATCTTCAATAAAAGTAAGTGTCATGTAATTGTGCATGCCTTTTTCAATTTGTGTGTATTAAAATTAACATTTCATGAGGTAAAATTTTTTTTTTTCATACTTTTGGGTGTCTTGTATGGATTAATTTGATTTCCATTATTTCTTATGGGGAAAATTCATTCGCATACCGATCATTTCGCATAACAATCAGCCCTCTTGCACGGATTAAAGTCGCTATGCAGGGGTCCACTGTATAAGTTCCTTTAATATAACAGGTATATCTATAAGAAATAAACTTTAACACAATTTTGTCTCTTAATTTCTGTCTATAAACATTATAAACACTATGTGTATATACACTCAGACAAACCGAACATCACTTGGGTTGTTGTTGTCTTAATCAGCACTTCTTCGAGCTTGGAGCAGTGGATGCAGGGTGCCATCCCCCGTTTTCTTGTTGGGTGAGTCACCCAGCTCCCGTTTTCTTTGGGTGAATGCTGGGTGAGCGCCTGTTTTCTTTTGGCTGCCCATTCTCTGTGATTGAGTCTGGAGGGACTCATTTATACTGATTTAAATTGTAAAACACTAGTTTTACAGCTTTTTTCGAAGGACCTTGGCTCGTAGGTTATTTGTACACTGTAGTACAACATATTTGGACCACAGTGTGGCCTTTATCCGGTTCGAGCACGACCAATATGTTGAGAAATGGCATTACCAGCTAAGTTTAAAGAGTTTGTACGTAACTTTTAAGACAGCTCATCGCCTGCAACAGCTGCCCCTGCAGAGGTTTGAGAAGCTGTCGAAGTCATCTCTCAACGGGCTGTAAAGAGTTATAATTTGTAAGATTATAAATATCCCTAGGGGGTGTTATGTCAGCATATTTCATTCACTGATTGCTGACAAATTACGTACTTGTTTGGACTCAAAAGTCCGCACCTTACTGCCGGGCTATAGGTTGATTACAAACTCCATGCGACCAAGAACTGCGCAGTACCCCGTACTACAAGAAATTCATAACCCACCCTTTCTCTGTAGCGTGAGCTATGGTGTTTTCACACCTTCGACAGTATTGGGTGACGATAGAAGTAAATTGTCCTTGGAGTCCCGTTTTCCCATAGCCCTAGGAAACCCACGGGTACCTATGTTCCACAAGATTTGTTTTTTTGTTCACAATTTATCACAAAGAAGCTGATCACACTTCTCTTAAGTGTTTATTTGTGTTTTATAGTATTTTTGTTCACAAACCACAGATCAGTGTTTTTTGCGTTTTCCTGGCGTCGTGTCACTCTCAGAAGAAAAAAGTAATTGAAGACCCCACAGCGCCCCATGCCACACTCCCCGCACAAAGAAAGAGCTGCCCTGTACTTTTGCTTCCTTCCACTTCCCAATGAAGAAAAGCAAAAATTTTTGATTTTGCTGTTTAAGCATAGACACATGTCACTATCTTTACTAAGGGGAATAAAGAGGGAGCAGGGTTTTTTCCTTAAATTGTCCCCTAAAGCGAGAGTACTGTCTCTTATTAAAAAACTTTTCAACACTGCAAATGCAAGGAGCAGCGGCCCCCTTGACCACGTCGCTACTGTACGGATCTGGATCAATTACTCGTAGCAGTAAACAAAAAAAGTTGCCCCTTTTGAGAGGGCTGGGGCCCTCAGGGCTGAAAGGGTGAAAAGGGCAAAAGGGGGCTGTGCCCCCCTTTGGAAAAATTTTTCCCCACACCAGGGAAAAAATTTTTTATTTTCCATTCCGGGCGGGGCTTCCCTTACATGATTTTTTTAAATTTTTTTTTTTTGGTGTTTGTGGGCTTCTCATTAACCTTTCGGGGTCCAGGGGCCAAAAAAACTGAAGCGGTGCCCCAGGCCCAAGAATTTTCAAAAAAAAATTTATTTTTTTTTTAAAAGGGTTAGAGAATCTTTTTGTAGGGTAAAAAAAAAAAAAGTACAAAATTTTGATGGAAAATTGAAAAAATTATGCTCTCGCAAATTTGATGTGTCAGCGCATTTAAAAACGGCATTTTGCCGACTTTGCCCCCATTTTGGCCCAATTCCCTTTATTCCATTCCCCCAAATCTTCTATTTCACTTGTTTTTCCCTCTATTCTATCGATTGAGCCAAGAAATCCCCAAAGTCAACTGTTTCAACACAAAATAAATGATAAAAATTGGAAATTGGGCCCATTTAACACAAAGTTAAAATATTCCAATTTAAAAAATAGGGCCCAAAAAAACAATGTAGGTATTCCGGGCACTAAACAAACATTTCCTCGCTCATTAGTTTGCTTTGGGGCTTTACAAAAAATTCCAGATTTTTTTTTTCACATATGAATTTTTTATTCAAACCCAAAAAAAAAGAAGTTTTACTGTTTGGAAATTTTGTAATAATTGTAAAATTCATCACCACTTTTTGTGAAGTTATTGGAAACCCACCGCTGGGTGAAATTAACATGGAGGTCTTTTTTTTACTTTTGAAACAGGGGAAAAAAATTTAACATTTCCCCCACTTTGACTCAGTTTCAAGCCATTTCCAGTGCAAAAACCAATCAAAATCATCTCTATTTCTGTAATATGTCTTCCATTCTAGCAAATGAGACCAAAAAATCGCAAATACAACTATAAAAAACATACGAAAAAGCACTGCAAAGTCGCTGTTTTAATCGAAAATCACAGTCTCTAGTTTTTTTCCTCTCATTATACACAGTGTGCTGCAGGATTTGTTTTATGTGGTGCACACATACCACATATATGTATTCTCTCATATCTAGGCCCAAATTTACCACTCACAGTTTATCAGAGTAAGCTGAGCTCATGGTGTAGATCTACGGTTTGGACCCTGAACGTAAAGCCGTAGATCTACGGGACGGACCCTGAAAGGGTTAAAACTTGGGCAATGTATGATGGAAAGATGCTTCTTAACGTACGACAAAAATAAAAAAGACAGACGGTAAATAAGGGAGTTAACTTCTCAGCCATTAGCCGCCTCTTTGCAGTACATTTTCGTATGGTTTTCATGGTTGTATTCTCATTTTTTGGACTCATTTGATAGAATGGAAGATAAATTACAGAAATAGACATAATTTTGATTGCTTTCATGATGAAAAGTACCTTGAAATTAAGCTCAAAGTATGAGAAATGTTCGATTTTTGCCGATGTTCAATGAACTGTGTAAGTCAAGTTGGTTAATTTTATTAAGTGTATTCTAACCTAACCACTTTGTAATCTGGCAAACTCAGTAATCCGGCACACTACAGGTCCCAATGATGCCGGATTTGTGATGGAGGATCTGTATATAATAGGACATTACTAATATACAACATTTTTGCATATTTTTGTTGTAAACAACTATTGTAAACAAAATAATAATGAAAATATTAGTGTGTTTATTGTGTTGAATACAATAGTACCATATAGTACCATATGGTACAATGAACCATATGGTATCACTGTACACTAGGTACAATGTAACCCTATGGTACCATTGCATCATATGGTACCATATGGTACTTTACACCATATGGTACCATAAGGTACCATTGTACCATATGGTACCATTGCACTCATGGCACCATTGTACCATATGGACTATATGATACCATTGTATTCAACACAATACTGCACTAATATTTTCATCATTTTGTTTACAATAACCCTTGTAAACAAGTTTTGTAAGTAATATAATGATAACAAATTAGTGCAGGTATTGTGTTTGAATACAATGAGTGTACACTTATACAATATACATTATACTGGCTCACAGGCCACAAATGTTATTAGAAAAAGAAAACAATTAGAAAAGAAAAAAGTATAAAAAACGTAAAATAAAAAAATGGGATTTTGCGGAAAAAAATCACTGATGTTGCCGCCACCCGGCCCCCTTTTGGGTCAACTTCCGCCACTGTATCTCGGTAAGTACTGATCAGAAAATTTTTTTTTTTTGTTTTATTACCTTCACAAAAATATTATCTTTAATCCCGTAAAAAAATAATTTTTTCTTTCAAAATTTCTTGGACACTGGGGCACCCCTTCAGATTTTGGCCTTGGACCTTGAAAGGGTTAAAATATCTATAGTCTTAATGTAGGGTCAGAGGTGGGGTTTAAAAAAGATAAATGAATAAATGAGAGAGAAAGAGAGTACATGAGAGAGGACAGATGGGGAGTTATGTAAACAAACCAGGTATACGCGAGTTTTGTAAGCAAACCAGGTGAACACGTCCGGTTTGTGTACAAGTTAAATTTTGTACAAGTTGTCTCTACAATGATACAGTAAAAAAATAAGGAACACTAACCCTTCTCATGTAACACTATTTTTAAAAAAAATGAGGGCTGTGAGTGAAGGGATACAAAAAGAATAATTTTCTATTTTATCCCCAGTAACACATTTTCTTTATGTTGAGTAGAGAAAATGTTATTCTTGCCTCACTTGTACAAGTTGTCTGGCTACCACATCTCCCTACAGTGGAACCTTAAATATCGAACTTTAAACCGTTCCAGGAGCTAGTTCTAAATTCGAAGTCTGAAAAGCAAAGCAATATTACCCATAAGAAATAATAGAAATACAATTAATCCGTTCCAGAAGCCCAAAAATATTCACAAAAAAATACATTTTATAGAGATTAATTACAGTTTTACATACACACAACAAATATAGTATTCAATTATGTATTAATAAATGTAAATAAAGTTTTTCTTCTTCTCTTTTTTAGTAAGTGTCTCCAGGAGAAGGGGTTACTAGCCCATTGCTCCCGGCATTTTAGTCACCTCATACGACACGCATGGCTTACGGAGGAAAGATTCTTTTCCACTCCCCATGGACAAAAGAAGAAAAAGAAGAACAAGAACTATTTAGAAAAAGGAGAAAACCTAGATGTATGATATATATATGCATGTGCGTGTCTGTGAAGTGGGGACCAAAGTGTTAGTAGGAGTAAGCAAGATATCCCTGTTACTAAACGTTTATGAGACAGAAAAAAAAAACCAGCAATCCTACTGTCATGCAAAACATTACAGGTTTCTGTTTCACAGTCATCGGCAGGACGGTAGTACTTCCCTGGGTGGTTGCTGTCTACCAACCTACTACTACTACTACTACTGGTTTGGACTGTAGAGAGAATGGAGCGAAACAGAATGACTTCAAGAGTGTATCAGTCTGTAGTGGAAGGAAGGCGGGTAAGGGTCGGCTAGGAAAGGTTGGAGAGAGGGGTTAAAGGAGTTTGTGTGCAGGGGCTTGGACTTCCAGCAGGTAGCATGAGTGTGTTTTTATGGAGTGAATGGAGACAAATGGGTTTTAATACTTGGGTTGTTTGGAGTGTGAGCAAAGTAAA
>NC_069482.1:1678243-1760764 GCF_026875155.1 Cherax quadricarinatus | reverse complement strand
ATATAAAATGTTTTTCATATCATGAAATTCTTTTAGGAGCCCCAAACCCGGTTTGGGTTTAAGTATAGGATGGGGGAAAGCGGGAAAGGGGGGGGGTTTTTGTCCCCCACACGGAGTTTTAAGTGTGGGGGGTGTAATTTAGCTTAGGGAGGATTGTTTTAAAATTTATAGCCCTTAAAAAGAGTTTTACATTTTAAAATTTTTGTAATGTCATGTTTTAAAAAAAAAATATAAAAAAAAAAAAAAAGTCTCTGTAACTCTTGTGGGGTTTTTGTTACTTTTGGTAGCAACATGCAGTTACTCATAGTTTTTGTGTTTTCAGTAACGTGGGGGTTCCGGGTTTCTTGCAGGAGATTTATTTTTAAGTAAACCTGAAAATTTGTAAGGATCTTTTTTTCATGCGTGCCCAGTTATCTTTACTTCCTAGTTTTGACTAAATTGGCAATTTTTGGGATTACCGGGAATTTTTACCTGGAGAATTTCCCGGGGGGTAAAACCCCCCCGGGGCCCGGCCCTGAGACCGGGTTTCCTGGGGGAAATCAGAGCCTGATCAACCAGGTGTTGCTGCGGGCCCTCCCACGAAAAACCAAACATACGAGCCACAGCCCGGGCTGACCCGGGGGAAACTGACTTTAGGTGCTTTTTCCAAAGCCAGCTTAAAGGGACTGCCAGGGGTCTTTTTGGAATCCCCCTTATGGGGCTGGGAGGCATTTGAACAGTCTGGGGGCCCCGACACTTATTGTAGGTTTCCTCTTAAGTGCTAGTGACCCCCCCTGTTTTTTCATTGGGGGGATGGTGCATCGCCCGGGCAAGTCTTTTGCTTTCGTGGGTGGGTGTTTTTTCGTGTGAAAAGTTGGGTTTACTATTTTCCCCTCTAGGTTTTTTCCCAGGTTTTATATAATCAGGGTATCTCTCCCCCCCTGCTTCCGGGGGAATACGGGTTTTTGGGAAACCTCAAGCGCCCCCAAAAATTTGAGGTTTTTTTTATCCCCGTTATGCGCCCCTTTGAAAAAGTTCTTGTAAAATTTTTTTAGGCCCGGCAATTTCCCCCTGCCTTAAGGGTGCTTTTAAAAAGGGGGGCCGCAATTTTTCCCCCAGCCTAATAGAAAAATGACCTGAAGAGGGTCATTGGGCTTGGCCCCCCCTATTTTTTTAAAGGGTTTTCTCTTTAAACCCAAATCCTGTCATTTTTCTAGCAGATGCGATTGATACAGTGTTATGGCCCTTGAAGGTGAGATCCCCAAACATGATCACTCCCAGGCTTTGAACGTGTGTTTTTTGCCCCTATTTTTTGGCCAGGGTTTGTTTTTTTACTCTGATGAAGATTTTTTTTTCCTCATGTTTACCCTTTCTGGGTAATTGGGAAATTTTTCATCGTTGAAATTCATATTGTTTTCTGCAGCCCCCCTGAAAGATTTTGGGTTTATTTCGCCTTTGGGGGCTTTGAGTGTCTGCAATTTGGGAAAACACTTTTTCTTTAGATTGGGTTTTCCTTTTGCAAAGGAAGACACGGTGCTGTGGTGATTCCTTGTCTATGTCGGGTATTAAAAAAATAGGAACAAAATGGGAGCGGGGTACTGTGCCTTGGGAAAAGAGCTTTTTACCGTGCGCCTCGGACTTTTCTCTGTTTAAGGGCTACTCCTGTGTTCCCGTTAGTGAGGAAAAATTAAAAGATCCATCGACCCAAATTTTTTCCCTTTTATTCCTTTAGCACGCATTTTTTTGCGCTATTACGGGCCCTGGTCACACTTGTCCCAAGGCTTTTGCAAAATCCCCGTAATTTTTACAAACCTTTCATTCCTTTTTGGGCTTCTAGTGCATTTAGGACCTTGTCGTTAGTGGTTTCCCAAAAGTTGAACCCGACAGGAGCCCAACCCGTTTCTAAACCCATGTTGCCCTGGGGTTGGGGTAATGAGGGGTTTTTAGATGCGTGGTGGGCTTGCTTCTTAGGACCCTTTCAAAGATTTTTATGATATGGGGGGTTGTTTGTGCTATTGGTCTTGGTTTCTTTGCTTTTTTGCTTTACTGCCCCCCCCTTTTTGGAGTGGGGCTTGTGCAGTTTTTGTCCGTCCTTTGAAATCAAGGGATTCACTTTAGTCGGAGTGTGTATGTTCTGATTCCCAGTCCTTGCTTGCTTCTTCAACCTTCATATTTGTTGTAGTTAATGTGTTCGGTGTTGACTGGCTATAGCTGCGTTCAGAGTATTTTCTGTGTCAACACTTCCCGTGTAATCTTCCTCTTCAGGTTGTGGATCTTGTTCTCGAGGTTCGTTATCTGGATTCTCGTCCGCTCGAGTGGTTTTGCTTTGTTTAAATTGTAGAGGACTTACATGTCTGTTGATTTTGAGACTAATTATCTTAAATTGTTTTGGTAGTAATATTGTATGTCTTTGACTTTTCTATATCACCATTGTTTGTAATACATATTGTTATGTAACTGAACCATTAGAAAAATTATAAAATTAAATTGTTTTGATCATTGCTGTGTGACATTAGATTAGCAACATTCTTTTGATTATAGCAATTAGTTGTAAATAGTGGGGTGGTTGATAACCACGGGGGGGGTAATATTCGTATAATATTTCAGTGCAATGCATGCAGGTCGCTGTGGTCGAATTATAAGTACCATTTCGAGGATGTGTATATAAAAGTCTTGTTCAGTATCATGTAATTCTGTTGAGGAGCTCCAACAGGTTGGGTTAAGTTGATAGGATGAGGGAGCAGAAGGGGGGGGGGGTGTACCGCACACGGAGTTGTAAGTGTTGTTAATGTTAGAGCTGTAGGGAGATTGTGTTTTATTTAGTAGACTTAAATGAGTTTTATGCCTCATATTAGTATTTTGTAATGTCATGTTTTAAATAAAATATAAAAAAAAAAAAAAAGTCTCTGTAACTCTTGAGGGTTTTGTTAGCTGTTGGTAGTCAACATGCAGTTACTCATAACTCATAGTGTTTTGTGGAAATTCAGGTAACGTGTGGGTCCTGGTCTTGCAGGAGATTTAATTGAAGTCACCCTGAGAGTAGTAAGTGATCTTGTTTCATGCGTGCATCAGTTACATCTCCTAGTTTTGACTAAATTGCTAAGGTTTGATTGTGGAACTCTGTAGAGGTTTTTTCATTGTGAAGAGTTTTTGTAGTATTGGGATTTGAATTTAGCTATTATATATCCCCATGTTCACCCTGTGCAAGTATTAGTGAATACATATTCATTGGTCGGAGTGGTATATCGCTGTCACCCCCTTGTTGGTCTGGCCTACATTTGTGTATGGCTGTGTAACCAGGAAGGGTATAGACAACTCATTGACCCTCATCGCTTTAATTCCGTGAGGTTGTGCTGCGCACGCCCCTGTTGAGAAGGCCTTCCTGCGCTGATTGATTTTTCACAAGATAGGGCGCAACTTATCAGAAGTCGCGTCAACACGTGTGGCTTTGATTTAATGCGGGGGTGTAGTTACGCCTCAGTCCGCACAGGTGCTTCTATACCTTGATTATTTCGCAACACATACGGCATTGGATCAAGATATGTATGGAGTAATCGCTCAACGGCCTTAACCGAAGATTCGATAAAGCGACGATCGACGGCAGTGTTATGAGCGCCTGGTGGAGCAGTATCAAGATGGCCGGGGGACGTAAACACGGCAATACGAGTTCGTTTAATTTGACGTGTCGCGACACTACACTTGGTGAAAGGTACGCAACATGCCTTTCTGAAGCAGACGAGGCAGATAAAGAACGTTTTGAACGTATGGTACGGTGGCTTCTGGCAAAGGCAGGTACCTGGGTGATGGGGCGTACGCCCGCGGGCCGAAGGGTACGTTCACCTAAAGATGACGCTGAGGCTTCCCTCCCGTCGTTTGTCCAACCTGGACACTTGTCGACGCAAGTGATGGTGTAATACGCAGGGCAGCGCAGACCTGCAACTATGTGGTGCTATGTCCATATGCAGCACAGTGTGGAGAGCAAAGCAGCAACGACAGGGTTTGCAGACAGAAGGACGTAGCGAGGGCCTGACCCGAAGCGGGGTGGGCGCTGCCAGCGGGACGCCCTGTAAAGGGGCCTTAGTTCGTCTGAGCAAGGATGTGAGAGAGAGTTTTTCCCGACGTGGGGTCGAGCCCATCATGCCTGCGGATTCTACAGTCTCCGCTTTGGTGGAAGGGGAGACCAAGATGAGTGGAGGAGAACGAGCACGGATGTGGCTTGGAGCAGTTGGCGAAAGGTTTATTGGAGACAAGAGAGCTGGAGATGATGTACAATCGGTGGTGGGACCTGAGGAGAGTGAGACGAGAGGATAGACAGCCACCCTTTTTGACTGCAGTGCCTCTTCTACGGAATGGTTGACCGGGTCGAGGTGGCGCGAGGTGCATTGTGAGGCATCCCCCCGACCAGACCATGATGCAGAGAGAGTTCGGGGCGGAAGAGGCGGCAATGCACTCTGATTCCGCGATGATGTCATGACCCAGGCACAAAACCGGGAAGAAACCGTGGCTGATGTGTGAGTGAGGCAACCACAGGTGTGTCCGGTCAGGTGTTCGACCGGGAGGGAATAGAGCTCACTCTGTGGTGAGCACTGGTGGGAAAAATAGGAAGCTGGTGACTGACCTAATGAAGGAGTTACAGGGAGCGTGTAAATCCCTTCAAGAGGTTTCAGTGTATGACTGTGAATTAAATGGGTTTGTATGACTGTGAAGCGTTTGTGGCTCCAGGGGTTTCGGAGCTCAGCCCATAGATAATGTATCATGCAGGAGCATAATTTAAGCGGTCGATTTGAATGTGGACGGATATCGTTTTTGTGGCATATCGGATCGTTGAAAGGTGGGTTGGAATTCTGATCGGGAGACCAAGCCCTTTGTTGTAATTAGATTGAGGGAGGGGAGAGGGTAGTACTCCGGGAGATGGTTGTGGAGAGGTGAGCGACTGCATGGTTTTTGTGTGTAGCGCCGTCGGAGCGTGAGTACGAGAAGAATGAATTTGCTGATGTGTGGGTTTAGTATTATGAGATCTCTTCCCTCGGAAACAATCGTGGGCGTGATTGGAATTGTAGAGTACTATCAAAGGATTAGGAGCCACGGGGGGCAGGGAGGTTTTTTGGTTAGCCTAAGGGATCTTTGCTGGGGTGGGGTTAAGGGATGTTATTGGAGGTGGGGACCTAATGGTTGAGCATACCGTTTCAGAATCAGGAATACGGCGTGCCAGAGCTTCGATAGTTATAATGTGACGAAAGTGGCGAGTGATGTGTGTGCGTACGGTGGAAGCTGTATACAACGGATCATAAGCGTTTATAAACGGGGACTTGACTTTGGCCAGCTTACCTAAGAGGTATCCTGGGTATTGGAAGTTAAAAATGTGAGACTTCTTGGGGTGGAGGAGGCGTGGTTAGATGTTAGGACAAGGTGGGAGAATTTGTGGGAGAGGTAGGATTGTGGGTGACTTGCTGGGGTGGTGGGATGGTAGCTAAGGAGAGGATCCGGCGTTTTATGTGCGATGGGGGAAAAGTACCAGGTTGGATGACGTACGGGTTGCAGCAGTATTTCGGAGGGTAGGTTGCAGAGTTGTTAGAGAGGGGCGTGCAGGCAGGCAGTACCATGAGGAAATCGAGTTGTTAAAAGGAAGGATTCCGTGATTGCAGAATGATAGATTTGGATGGCGGTGGAAGTGCAAGGTGGAATTGAAGAGGCGTGTGTGGGTACCGACCATCGGCCTGTGTGTTAAGGGGACAGAGGCAGCGATGTATCTATGGAAATTGATGTAGGCTGGTGACATGAGGACTTAGGGATATATGGCGGACATGAGTTAATAACACGAGGCAATGAGTGATTACGTGGATAGGTTTGGAAAAATTACTGAGTGTAGGGGGATGGGGAGGGCTTTCGGAGGAGGGGGAAAGTATCTCTGTGTGCTAAGTAGCAGTTGATCGCATGGCGTTGGGGGGGGGAATATTTGAAAGAAGGGGAGGTTGGAGGGCTTTGGGAGGGGATGGCCACGTTTGTAAGGCTCCAGGTCTGGAAGCTTGCCCTCAGGTTTTATGTGACCTTTGAATGGTTGAAGTCCTTCTAGTAGAACTATTGAATACGATGAAAAGGGAGGGGAGGATGGGCAGGTTGCAGGAACTGCGTTGTGGTTTTAGTGCCAAAAGGTAAGAACAGACACGGTGCGGGACTTAGGATAATATCATTGCTTGTGCAGATTATAGAGATTTTTGCAAAAATTGAGGAAATAGATGAAGTGTGTGGTGGATAGAGTGGTTGCGAAGGTACTATATGTGTGTCTGGGAGGAACGATGTATGACAGCATAGTATTATTAAAGAATTTTGGTGGAAGGATCGAGGAGCAGGGGGGGGTGTCCTTAGCGCTAGATGGCAGGCGGCATATGATAGTTGTAGAACGTGAGGTATTGAATGTGGTACATATTAATGAGGCAAGGGTTTTGGGGAGGAGGTGGTGCGTTGGCAGAGACATTGTATACAGGTGTGGGGAGTGTGTGACATGAAATGGGAAGTTGGGGGATGGGATCCATGGTCGGGGTATAGCAGGGTTGTCCCCTGTCCTCAATGGTTTTTTGTTTGCCTGTTTAACAACTCTTCTATAAAAAGGTGGAAGCGGTATGGAGGTGGTTGGGAGTAGGAAGTGGCGTGCAGAAAATAGGGTATGTGGATACATACAATACTCGTGCGGAACGCTTAGGAGTTTAGCGTCGGTTGGCGATGTTATTGATAATTTCGCGGGGTACCCACCGTGTTAAGAGTTAATGTGGAAAAATCAAAATTACTGGTCTTATGAGATGGGGTGGGAAGAGAGAGTTGGGGAGGGAAAGTACATTTGGAATTAGTGGACAGATAAAAGAGTAGTGGAATAGTGTATAGGCGAGTGCGAGAGAGGCGAGGAATGGTTAATTCTGGACTTGTTGTGGATCGAATGGTGGGGGGCGATGGGATGGTTTAGACCAACTCATTTGACAGTACATCAGCGTGCGATGTGTGACTGTGTTGTTGTGATACGTAAAGTCCTGGCACGTGGCTTGCGTATATCCGGATAGCATGTTCCGATGTTACGAGGCTGTATTTAAAGAGGGTTTTCCATTTTCTTTGGGGTTCCGGTGTGAAGGTTGAGGAGAGGTGGTGTACTTTTACCGTCACCGAGGAGGATTGGGTTGATTGATTTACGGTTAAGAGTCAAGTGCATTTATTTAAGTGGGGGTTACGCCGTTGCGGGTCATGCAGGAGGGCGTGAATGGCTTGCATGAAAGGTGCGAAAGTTGTGGGGAGGTCGGAGATAAAGTGTGTGAAGACGTGTTGCGGGCGTTGCTGCAATGTACGGGAACCGCTAATAAAGTTCGATGGTGTTTTAGAGCGCGTGTTGTAGTGGCGAAGGTAGTCGTGAAGCTGGAGAGGATGTCTACCCTATGTTATGCGTGGAAGGATATATGAAAGATTACGGGTTTGATGCGCGTGCGTCCAAATGTGCGAAGGTATTTTTGTTCCGTTTTCCTCCATGTATAACTGCCGTCGGTGCTGCACATATGGAAAGAGGGTTGATGGTGGAGGGCGCGGGTCCGGGTGGTGGTGAGGAGACTGCGTTTCCAAAGTAGTGTATTTTTGTGATAATTTGGGGGATATCAGGGAATGGATGGTCAGGTGCTGAGGACAGTGGGGAGGAGGCGGGATATTAGTATTGAGGGCGTTAATTGGGACGTGGAGGCGCGAGGCCCCTGTGATTTTTTTTTTTTAGATTTTTGCACTGGAAAGTGGCTAGTTTATTGTGCACCCCATACCATCCTGTGGAGCGGTAGCGCGCGAGCAATAGAATACACAAAAGGCCCCTAGGAACTAGGCCCCCCAAAGGTTAACAGGAAATACATATGGATTTATATCACAATTATCTATAGTTCACTTATCTGTTTTACACGCAAATTTTAGGAAATTTGCTTAGTATATCTGGATCCTTAGTTTCAGTAATAAGATATCTTGACAATGTCACATCGGTTATTATACTGTCTGTCTCTGTAATCCTCAATAAGTGGACAATAAGCACATATGTTCAAGAGAATGACCATAATCTGATCACAGCATATTTACATTTAGTTTGATCATCATCTGTGTCTCCCGAAACTGCCAGAAACTTATACTAAACCAAGCCTAACCTGGCCACTACAACAATCAGTCAGTCTGTCACATGCAAGTTGCCTCCATAAACATACTTAAGCTACGATCATGTTTTACATAGTGGGTTATAGACTACTCAGAGGCGTCTAACTGCATTCCTATAACAAACATTTTCATATTTACTTCGCTCCTAATATTATTCCTTTTGCTAGACAAGTTATATCCAAAGTTATATTACTACATTCTCCCTTCTCGATACTCTTGCCTTGCTAACATATCACTTTATCATGAAGAGGAGTATCCAAGGTGTGATGGATCCATAGCAATTGGACATTAATTCCTTGTCCCTTAATTTTTTGAGTATCAATACCTGCGTCCCCAATGAGCATGTTGTTGGAGTCATATATGAGCCAAGAGTCCTTCAATGATGACATAGAATCAAATGATATAGAGTCAAGCTCATTGTCAAGTGGTTAGCTTTAGCGCCATTAGGATTGCAAACAATTTCATTTGCAGTGTTGAACGCCCAGGTGTGTGAATTCTTATGCCTAACTCAACAAAGTTATTATCGTTCTGTAACTAGAGGGGCAACAAGAGCGGATGCAGCCCTGCCAAAGACCCTGTTTAGATCCATCGGGGTATAGAGACTTTGTGATAAACTTGTTACTACCACTAGGTGAGAATGTCTTCTTGTGCAGTTGCACTAACAAGAGATTTAAGGGAAGGGATTACTAGCAATGAGCTTCTTGGAGGGACTTTAGGGATGTGATATTAAAGAAAACATCTTCCATGGAGTTGAAATGCTCCTTGTTGCCTACATGAGAACAGTTCAGCAGGTTATAAAACTTTAATGCAAAATTTTTGCACTTTTCCACAATCCATTTAGATCTGTGTGGTATTTACACTCTAGACACTTTGGTAAGATTCACTGTGACAAGTGTCTGGTTTCGTTTCTCACATTCTAGACCGAGTACAGTGTTTTAATTTCAACAATCCTTTCATCTGATACTAGAAATACCACCAAAGCTCCTTCCGCAAGTTAAGAACTTTGTAGAATCTGGGACAGGCAAGAATCACTGAGAGCTTTCATTTTGCTTTAACTCCAAGGGTCGGAGAGAACTTTCTCTAGCTAATATCAACAATGGGAGCAGCATAATCACTTAAGGACCTAATCATAGCTATGTACATCATTCTCACGATCTCAACATTTGCAATCCCATAGTTGGGATTGTACCAGCAACAGCTTTGAGAGCATTAGCCTAGCCTTTACATTTCTTGTTTAGTTGTGGTATAGTGGATTTGTAACGGGTACAACTACAACCAAGATATCTGTAATTTTTAACGTACTAATGATTTCACCACCCTGCAAAAGATGGGTGGGGATGTCGTTTGCTTGTTAATATCTAGTTTTAGAGGAAGATATTATTGATCCTAGTCGATTACAAATTGCTTGAACTTATCCTAAGAATTGGTATTCATCTTCTTATGGCCCTGTTGTATGGATCATTGATATCACCACAAGCTTTATAGCTATAATGTTTAGGTGAGGAGCCTCCCCCAGGTAGAGCATTTAGGAGAGCATTTATCAGAATATTAAAATTAGCATGGACTAGAACTCCTCCCTGGCGTGTACCTAAAGAAATTCTTTTAGAAGCACTTCTGAAGCCTTGGTAAAGGACAAGGATCTCTATTGGACAGGTATCCTATTATCCACAGAGTAAGCTAACCACCAATATTCATTTTGTGCTATTCAGTAGTATAACGGTTCTGTTCGCAATATCATATGCAGATTTAGAATCAAGAAAAGTGGGCAAACTAGTAGAGGGTGCTAGGGAGAAAGGTGAAATACATTCGGCACACATTTAACCTTTCATGAACCCATAGAGGTAGGGGGAAAGTTGAGGTCTGATTCTGTAGTACAGTCTGTACGCATCCATTTTTCAAAAGTTTTACAAAGACAACTAGTTAAGGAATCGGCCTAAATGAATCAGCTGTTGGGGCTTAGGGATAGCACAATGAACGAGTGGTCCAGGAGTAAGGGGGGGGGGGGGGGAAGAACGCCCTCATGTAGACTGAGAGTATTCGAGTGCCAACAAAGGGTTATCAGGCACGTGGCCTTAGAGTTCTGAGAATATCATAAGGTTATACCATCCTCTCTCAGGAGCATTTTTGATCGACCTTTTGGGTTAATGCATTATTCTTATTCTACTCGGTAAGAGTCAATCACTCTCAGCAATAGTTTGGCTCATAAAATTAATCATTTCAACATTTCTTCAGAAGTACTCTCTAAATTTTTTTCTAATATGAATGGAAGGCTTTTCATCCGGGATGTTTTGGACCAGTCATTTATGGGTCTTTTTCGTTTTTCAAAGGAAAGGGATAGCAACATTGCCAGCCTTTTTTCCCGTTTATTTTATTTATATAAACCTTTCCAACCAACTCAAAAGGGGTGGACCTATATAATCCACTAACAAACTGTTCCATTCCGTTGCCTAAGTTCTTCCTTTCCTATTCCTTGCATTTGTTAGTGCAGCTTGGAACGTTCTGAGAAGGTCTGGGTTCTACTTCACGGTATGCTTTACCATCCGCCTAGCTGCCTGTGTTTTAGATTGCGCAGTTGTGGCTCATTATAGGTATTTTACATTTGGTTTTTATTGTTATTTAGAGTGGAGGGTTTTTTGTTTCCTAGTGCCTGCCCACTTGTTTACTGTGATAACACTCTCAATAGTGTAATTAAATCATCATTAAATTTTTGTGTGCCAATGGGCTCGTAATTCTTATAACCATGAATCCAAGTGGTTAATAAAGTTGTCTCTGTGTTCTGGTTTGAAAGAAGTTTCCGCTTCTTATTTGACTCCTTGATTGCTGGAGATGGTGATCAAGATTGACAGTTGTTGAGTCTTGGGAATGATCAGATAGAGATCATCAACCTATGACAAGATCATTGCATCTAATATATGTAGTAAATCCAAGACACAGATCTAGTATGGCCACCAATATGTGAGTAGGCTCAGTAGCGCCCACATTCGAACATAACATGCTCATTTTAGCAATCTCACTAGTTGAGTTCCATTGGGTTTGTTATAGACCCACCAATAACTTAAGTCTGGCTTTTAAAATCTCCAAGAAATTATGGTAGGGGGTGTCTCTATTGATGCGATCTGGTAAAGCATCAGTCGAAGCTGGGTTCGCGTTCGCTGGTCATTGAGATTACAAATGTTGATGGAATAAATCGGCCTGCATATACTTTGACACCATGATACTGCCTGTTAACTCGACTCTGCAAGGAAAGGAGTGAATGTGGCAAGCTCTTTCTGACATACATCACACTACAGTTTGGGTGACCTTAGTTATACCAGCATATCAGGCAAGTTTGGTGAGGTGCTCATCTTCAATCTACATTCCTGCAAACAGATGACATCAATATTCTTGTTGCACTAATATGATTAAGTCCAGGCACCGCTTCCTGATGGAAGCAATGTTCCATGAAAAGGATTTGTAATGTAATCCATTGTATGAGGTATTACAATCTCTTGCTCATAAGATAGGTAAAACTACTATGCTTTGACTACAGTGTGCCTGATACTTAAGATGCAAATAGCATTGTTGTACGTCTTTATCTTCAGGACCCTTTATTTGTAAGCATTTTTTCGGCATTTTGCAGCCATTGACTAAAGGCAAGTCTAGAAGGCAATAGTTGCGCACTGTGCAACGTGCAATCACGTATATAATGCGGATTTGTTTTTTTGTATCCTGGCAATGAGAAGGAATGGGGATTGGGAGGTGCCAAAAGGTGTTGGCGGGGACCATTAGAAACTTGTGTTAAATCGGAAAGATATGGAGTCGCTTGGGACCAGCTTTGCAGCAGGTACCGTAGTATGAGTGTGAGAGCAATTGTTAAACGTTGTAAAGGGGGGGGAGTGAAGTTCAGGGCTGGAACGGCTTGTCTCCGGTTGGTGTATGCACAAACACCTGGTTACTGTGTGTAAACTGTGTAATGCGTGGTTGAGAAAATGTGGTTGTGTGAGTGAATGTGTGTGAAGTGATATGTGTTATAGATTCTTAAGTCAATCCTACTACTGCCTTCTTCTTTTTGAAGTACTGATGTACCTTTCGCTATGGCCTGCTAAAACGGGGTTTTATGGGTTTGTAACTGAGCATTTTATTGCTATATTATATAATGTGTATAGCCTTAGATAGTGCGGAATGCTATGGCTAGTCTAGCTTTTGTGGCTGACTCGTAAGACTTGTGGTAAGGCGAGTATGTGTGACTGATAGGGAACTTATGTTAACTGGAGTTAGGTGAGTAATGAAGTATGTACTTTGGTATAATCATAATTTGTGATGGTAGGTTCTTTCGGTTGTAAAATCGATTATTTGTGTTGTTGTGAGGTATCCGTATATATTTATAAATGTAATCATAATATTCATCTATTGTAGTTGTATATGCAATGGCAATATGTCCCAGTATATTATGTAAATAGTGTAACCCGAAGGGATTATGGTTTATTTAATAATATTGAACCTGCACAGGTCACCTACATGTATGTTCTTGTTGATGTTCTTGTGTACATAGGGTTAAGATTGCCCATCTATCTTAAAGTTTATGTTTTAGTCACAAAGCGATATTTCCTAGTAGAATTTGTGTAACCTCTTGTGTTGTTAAGAGTGTGTTTGTTATGTGCTATTGTACGGTCTGAGAGATTGGTTTTCAAAATGTGTTATTACAATTGGTGTTATCAAACCCCTAGTTTAAGGGGTTTTTATGTTAAGCTTTGTATTGTATTTTAAATCAAATAAAAAAAAAATTGGGGGTTATAAGACATCTGTAGTACAGGCTTCTTAGCCAGGTTTCAGTTTAGTGTAATGATGGACATATTGGCATGCAAGGATTTAAAATGCTAGAGGTCTCATAATGCTTGCTTAAAGAATCTGATATTGTAGTTAAAGATAGTTATGTTGTAGTTTAGGCTCGAGAAGTGCCTTGATTGTTCTGCTGTGTATAATTACAGTAACTGTTTGAATCATTTAAGTCATTAAATAAGAGGTTGGTATCAATCAATGCTTGTAAACAAAACTGTAGTGAATCTAATTAGATAGAATTAAGTAAAACATACAGTAAATATTCTAAAGCTAAAAAAAATAGCACGGGAGGGGGGGTGGCGGAAATTATTTAACAAAATGTAAAAATAAAAGCTAAGTAGTTTTTGTAAAGCTAAGAAATAAGGGAACAATATAAAAGGGGACTAAAATAATTTGTAGTGAACAAATAAAAGTGAATGATCAAATAATGGAGCTTGGGGACTTAATGATAGTAGGAGTACTTTAAAGGTAAATCTTTAAAGTTAGAATTTATAAGATAAAATTATAATATAAAAGGGACTAATATAAGTTTGTGGTGAACAATAAAGTGGTATGCAAAAGAAATGAGCTTTGAGTAATAGTGGCAAAATAGTGTCTTATAACTTAGCACCTGAGAATAGCACCTTGAAGTATTTAAACAATTGTGAATATAAGAGCCTAAGGTAGTTATATAAAGTTTAAAATAAAGAAAAAAAAATATAAAGGACTGCAATTTAGTAATGGTAAACAAGTTAAATGGACAGATAGTCACTTTGAAATAATATTGGTTTAGGAGTAAGATCTGATTTGTAATATTAAATAAGTTGAGCAGTTTATTGCACAATAAAAATAAAAAAAAAATGAGGTAGTTGGTACTAGCTAGCAAAAGATAGTTTTGGTACTTGCAAAAAAGTAATTGGAAGTTAGTTAGTTAGTTTAATATGTTTATTATGCACCCCATACCCATCCTGTGGGCGGTCAAAAGATACAGAGGTACATAAGGGTCCAGGGACTGGGCCTCAAAGTTTTGATAGCTAGCAGTTACAAGGTAATGAATTCACAATTTACAAAGGTAATGAACTCACAAATTTTACAAAGATAATGAACTCCAGGTAGGTCTAGTCACAATCATGACAAGTTACAAAGGTATTTACAGATTACAGAGGTACACAATGGGTCGAGGACCGTCTAGGTCCAAAGGAGGTTATGATGGCTGATCTAGGTACAAGGTAATGAACTCACAAGTTACAATAGGTAATGAACTCACAAGTTACAAAGTATTGAATTACTGGAAGATGGTTCTTACGTTTATACATGGCTGCAATCATGAACAAATTTTTCAGAGTAATGAAATTCACACTTCCACCACCCGGACAACAACTGTAGTGAGTTTTTTTGGTGGCAATTGATTCTGGAGTCTCTCGCCTCACACACACACCCACAACACAAACATACAAATTCATACTCACACACACATAACACAACACACACACACACACACACACACACACACACCACACACACACAACACCCACACACACACAGCACACACACATACACAAACTCATACACACCACACCGCACACGCAGTATGTCAGGCCCATACTGAGTATGCAAGCACCTGTTTGAACCCGCAAGTAATAAAGCACGTCAAAAACTAGAGAAAGTACAAAGGTTTGCGACAATTTAGTTCCAGAGCTAAGGGAATGTCTTAGAGAAAGATAAGGGAAATCGGCTGAACCACACTGGGAGACAGGTGGGTCAGGGAGACATGAGAACGACATATAAAATACTGCTGAATAACAATGACAAATACAGGATGGTTTCAGGGAGGGACACAGAAACAAGAGGCCACAATTGAAGTTGAAGACACAAATGAGTCGAGAGATTGTAGAAGTATTTCTTTCAGTCATAGAGTTGTAGAGGCATGGAAGAGCCTAGAAAATGACGTAGTGGAGGCAGGAACCATACACAGTTTTAAGACGAGGTATTGATAAAGCTCATGGGGGGGAGCGGGAGAGAGAGCTAGTGCAACCGGGTGAAGAGCGGGGGGCCGGAGGAGCAAGACTCGACCCCTGCAAAACACAAATAGGGTGATACAAATAGGTAGTACAACACACACACACTCATCCACACACACACACCTCATACTCACACATTGCACAACACACCCCACAACGACACACACACACACTATACACATACACACAAACACAAACACACACCCACACACGCACTCACACACACACACACACACACACAACATACACTCACACACACACACACACAACACACAAACACACACACACACACACACACACATGCCACTATGTGGTAATGCTTTATTTACAGCTAGCAAAGTACAGGTCTTTTCTCCAGAATAGGTCCCTGTATTATACCACTGTGGATAAAATACTTAGCCATTTCTTGAACACTTCTGAGTGGAGTTGTTTCTAAATGCATTAATTGTATCGCACTCCCAGTACTAAGTGACGCAGGGTTACAATAATCCTTCTGGCAAAGTTTACATTTCGTTTGGTCTACCTTCTGGTGGTGGTGAGTTAACCTGCAAAGATACTTGTAACCCAGCCGAGCCGGGCGGTAGTGACATCCAAGAGTCTGCCTTATTTTGTTTGGATGCACATAGACATGTAGGCTCCTCCTGCATGATAGAAAGATGATAAGTTTGACTCACTGGTGTCAATCTCCCTGAGCCTTGAATTCCATAAAACAGCTGAAGTTTTCTTTTCGTATATTGTTCTCAACTACTACCTGACAAGCCAAGAGTTGTAATCTACTCCCTCTTTGAAAGCATACAGCCTACCAATTTATCTGTTCTATCAGGCATCTGAAAGACCATAGTAATGAATCGCACAGCCTGTGCAACTCCGACCCACTGTCCACAATCCTACCATACACTGTGTCTGGCTTCTGACACAGCAGCCAACAATTTTATGCTTTAATAGTTGAGTCATTTAGATGACAGAGAATCAGTTTACAATTAAACTGGTCCAATCTTGATACATAGATGCATTTCAGTGCAAAGGATATGGCAAACAGTTCTGTCAGAGGGTAGAGGCCCAAATTATTGATGCGGGTCTCCAATTTCTTTAAGTGAGAGCCTTCACTCTGTACGAAAGCAAGCAGCACTACCACTGCACCAGTGGATTGGTAACAGAACCATCACGTAAATAATTTGCGAGAGTGTGTGTGTGTGACTAAGTATCAATGACAGCTTAGGCCTCATGTTTGCTTCAAGCGAAGTTTTGTTGGAATTAGAAGTTAGTTTGGGGGAAATGGAGGAAATGGTTAGTTTGGAGAATTGGGTAATATTCCATGGAGCGGAGATGTGCCGTCTGTGCCTTACTGGACATAGAACATGTACTGATTCATTCGGAGGCCGGTTCAGTCTTTTCGATCCATCTGGAGGAGTGGTCCCACCAGTGCTGAGGAAAAGTTTGGAGGGCTTCTGTGCAGGGGTTGAATGATCTTTGCCCTGAGCATATTAACCCCAATTAGGATATTTCTTTCAAGTAACATGAATCTCTGATGCTTGGAATATCAAGTTCTTTTTTGCATAATTAAAATTTTTGGGCACGTAAACAGGCATCCTAGGATGATCCTCATTGCGTCGTTCTCTGTGTTTTTTTTCCAGCCCCCCAACTTCCAGTCAGACACAAGACAAGTCTGGCGAAGCATAATCAACCAATGATCTTATATAAGCAAGATACAGCATTTGCACAATTTAACATTAGCACCAACCTGGGTGAAGCCCTGCCACAACTCTAAGTGCTCTTAGTCTTCTTTGTATGGCAAACAAACTTGTTTACAACAGGTCCGAAGTATGGAACCTCAAAGCCTAGATACCTTATCTGCCGTACATTAAGTCTAGAAGAGACCCATCATGGCAATTGGATGACGAACTGTGCTCTCCTGTCGAGGAGGACGCCTATTGATATCGTTGTTTTATTCAGTAAAGATACAAACCCCAGTCCTGACACGAGGCTAGTACATGATAAAGATGTTTTGGGTGTTGGCGAATCCGTGTGTTGATCCGTATCTCAACAGCAAAAACTAATCCACATAATGTATGGGGCTGACTAGCATACATTAAGTAATGCATTAATTAGAATAGTGAATCAGTGTGGGACTGAGCACACTCCCGTTGGGGTTCCTAATTCAAAGTCTTCGTTAGCACTTCTAGTCCCTGGAACAACAAAGAAATACGATTTTCTGTTGGACAGGTAGCCTTTAATCCACGGAGAAGCCATCCTCCAACATCCATTCTGGCTAGTTTCACTAATTATTACATGTCGGTTGGCTACAATCGAAAGAGCGGATTATGTCAAGGAAGGTAGTGTAGGAGCTTCAGTGTGCTGGGTGAGAGAGGTGGCTAGTAATGATGCACGCTCCTTCCATGCATGAAACCGTTGTTAACCGGGGAGACAAAATTGGGTTTTGATTCTGTACATGAACATTAAGAATCATTCTCTCAAAAGTTTTACACTAGCAGCTAGAAGAGATATTGGGCGATAATCATTTGTTGATTGGGCTTAGAATTGGAACGATGAGGCTGTTGGTCCAAGATTGAGAGCTTCCCCAGTTACATACTCATATTATATCTCAAGTAATGGATTACCTGGTACTCGACACAGCAAATCTGAGTTGTTGTAAGTAATACCATCCTCACCAGGCGACGCGGAGTTTCCCTTATTTACGTCGCTGCATCAAGTTCATAATAGGAAAGGAATATACAAGCACAAACAATAAAAAAGTGACTAAAATAACACGTAGTGGTGTACTAAATTAAATGGGACAGTAAGAAACAATGAATAATATTAATTTTGGAGTAAGATTTGACTGTGTAACATAAAATTATGAGCAAGTTAATAGCAGTAAAAGAAAGAAGTAAAAAATTGAAGTATAAGCAATAGCTTGTGAATGAAAAATAATAAAAAAATAATGCCAAAATAATAGTAAGGGTACACTATATGCACCACACGGATAATGTATTTAAGGGCACCTATCTAATCTGTTACAGAAATCGTCACCTTTTCTAGAGGAAGAAGAGAAATGGTGTTCGTTTGAGATTGGTACATTGTTGTCCTGTTGATGTCTTTTCCTTACTATATTTTCCCATCTCGCGTGAAACACTGAGTGTTTTGTTTTCCTGTTTAAGTTTATCTCAGCCTGGAACAGAAGGTTATTTGACATTTCTTGTTAGACACACATTTTTTATGTAACACTTCCATTTTTCAGTGGTAATTGGGCTGATTTAATTAGTCCTTTCTTTTATCGTATAATGATGTTCTGATCATTATACTGGTTTTACTTTCCGGGTTTTCATAAAACTAACGGTTTCTTTGATTTCATTTGTTTGCACGATACTTGTACGTGTTCCTGTATTATCCTGACAGCATTTCTTTGCACTGAGCTTGTGTTATGTCACTGGAATGAGAGTTGTGACCGTTATATAACTGCATCAGACAACTATCTTGTGCAGTTTTTGTCCGTCCTTTGAAATCAAGGGATTCACTTTAGTCGGAGTGTGTATGTTCTGATTCCCAGTCCTTGATTGCTTCTTCAACCTTCATATTTATTGTAGTTATTTGTTCGGTGTGACTGGCTATAGCTGCTTTCAGAGTTTTTTTCTGTGTCACACTTCCCGATGTAATCTTCTCTTCAAGGTTTTGGATCTTGTTCTCGAGGTTCGTTATCTTTGGGTTCTCGGTCGCTCGAGTGTTGCTTTGATATCTTTGATTTCGTTTTCTAGAGCAACGATGTAGTCCTTGATATTGTCAGGAATAATCATACCTGAGTAACATGGGGGGAATCCTTTGAAAGGGGGTGGGGTTGGAGGGGGGGTCAGCCATGTTTTTTTTGTTGTTGTTGTTCCCTGGGTGGCGGCGGTGAGGGGGGGTTGATGATACACCGGCGTCCTGCTGGGTAGACAAGTTGAGTTCTAGGGTCCTTGCTGTTATTCTTTTATTACTGATTTTTGTTTCTTCTGCGATATCCTTTCATAGTATCACTGAAGTAATACTGTGTAGCAATGGAGAAGGCTTGTTTTCTCGGAGCTTGGGTTAAGTGGTTGTCTGGCAGCGGAGGCAGTGTTTGGGTTAGCAGGGCTGTCTTCCTTAGATCTTCTATTTTTGTCAAGATTTGGGTTACATTCTTAGTATTCTTGGGTCATTTTGTGGTCTACGTGGGTTCATGTAGTTGAACTTTCACTTAGGCCATCACAAGTTTAGATGAGCGATGTTTTTTGAGGAAGAAGAGCTGGTAGGATGCCGCTGCTGCCACTGCCGCTTCAAATGATTTAATATGGAAGATAACGCTGACCAAATGATGCCGGAAGATGAAATCATAGTAAGACCTACTAGGAGAACAGCCACTCAAGCCAGAACCGGCTGGAATCGTCTCCTAAAGGAAGGAGCAATTTGAGTCATTTAGCAATGAACTCCACCCGGCCGCAGTGTGGAAAATACTGTATATTTTCCGGAAATACAGTAATTTATATGTAAATAGATGCCCTATATTGTATTTAATAAAAGTGTATTTTTAAAAAGAGGAGTCGCCATTTTGGTTTGAATGAGCCAAGTAAACGTTAGTGTAATGGGAAGAATTTTTCGTGCTCTAGAGGTTAAAATGGGCTGACACCTCTCAAATAGGAGGCAAAATTGTTGGATGTGCATTCCTGCATAACTTGAGATATCAGGCGACTTGACAAGACAGCTCCAGGAACCTCAGATAAGTCTGTTATGTTATAACTCTGGCCAGTTGTTATTTTCATGTATAGACAGTGAGGTTTTCTGAGTATGATACACATTAATCTCCAGTCAAATTGGTGAGTGTTATGATTAAGATATATTCTCCTTCTGTTGTATAAATGTGTGTATATATATATATATATATATATATATATAAATATATAATATATATATATAATATATATATATATAATATATATATAATATTTTTAATATACAGTCCACAAATTTATATATTTACCAGAATTCCTGGTGATGTATCTTTTATTTATTATTAATAGGTCCAGAGCAACTTGTGGATATGACAGTGGAAGGTATCGAAGGGGGACATTTTTTTGCGACCTAGGTGTCCCAAATTCCTACTTGTCTAACTTATAAATAATAATTATCTTTGTTTATTTACTGTTATGTATTTAATGATACATTCAGATAAATGCAATTTTTCCACAACTGTATTTCTGGAAAATATATACAGTATTTTACACATATGTACTGTTTTGCTTTGTGCATACAGTGCATCTGATTAATGTGAGTTTCTGAAACATTTTGTGTGTACGTGTGTGTGTGAGTGTGTGTGTGTGTGTGTGTGTGTGTGTGTGTGTGTGTGTGTGTGTGTGTGTGTGTGTGTGTGTGTGTGTGTGTACTCACCTAGTTGTACTCACCTAGTTGAGGTTGCAGGGGTCGAGTCCAAGCTCCTGGCCCCGCCTCTTCACTGGTCGCTACTAGGTCACTCTCCCTGAACCATGAGCTTTATCGTACCTCTGCTTAAAGCTATGTATGGATCCTGCCTCCACTACATCGCTTCCCAAACTATTCCACTTACTGACTACTCTGTGGCTGAAGAAATACTTCCTAACATCCTTTTGATTCATCTGTGTCTTTAGCTTCCAACTGTGTCCCCTTGTTACTGTGTCCAATCCTGGAACATCTTGTCTTTGTCCACCTTGTCAATTCCTCTCAGTATTTTGTATGTCGTTACCATGTCCCCCCTATCTCTCCTGTCCTCCAGTGTCGTCAGGTTGATTTCCCTTAACCTCTCCTCGTAGGACATACTTCTTAGCTCTGGGACTAGTCTTGTTGCAAACCTTTGCACTTTCTCTAGTTTCTTTACGTGCTTGGCTAGGTGTGGGTTCCAAACTGGTGCCGCATACTCCAATATGGGCCTAACGTACACGTGTAACAGGGTCCTGAACGATTCCTTATTAAGATGTCGGAATGCGTTTCTGAGGTTTGCCAGGCGCCCATATGCTGCAGCAGTTATTGGTTGATGTGCGTTCAGGAGATGTGCCAGGTGTTATACTCACCCCAAGATCTTTTTCCTTGAGTGAGGTTTGTAGTCTCTGGCCCCCTAGACTGTACTCCGTCTGCGGTCTTCTTTGCCCTTCCCCAATCTTCATGACTTTGCACTTGGTGGGATTGAACTCCAGGAGCCAATTGCTGGACCAGGTCTGCAGCCTGTCCAGATCCCTTTGTAGTTCTGCCTGGTCTTCGATCGAGTGAATTCTTCTCATCAACTTCACGTCATCTGCAAACAGGGACACCTCAGAGTCCTATTCCTACGTCATGTCGTTCACAGATACCAGAAACAGCACTGGTCCTAGGACTGACCCCTGTGGGACCCCGCTGGTCACAGGTGCCCACTCTGACACCTCGCCACGTACCATGACTCGCTGCTGTCTTCTTGACAAGTATTCCCTGATCCATTGTAATGCCTTCCCTGTTATCCCTGCTTGGTCCTCCAGTTTTTGCACCAATCTCTTGTGTGGAACTGTGTCAAACGCCTTCTTGCAGTCCAAGAATATGCAATCCACCCACCCCTCTCTCTCTTGTCTTACTGCTGTCACCATGTCATAGAACTCCAGTAGGTTTGTGACACAGGATTTCCCGTCCCTGAAACCATGTTGGCTGCTGTGTGTGTGTGTGTGTGTGGGTGTACTCACCTATTTGTACTCACCTATTTGTGGTTGCAGGGGTCGAGTCCTAGCTCCTGGCCCCGCCTCTTCACCGGTTGCTACTAGACCCTCTCTCTCCCCGCTCCATGAGCTTTATCAAACCTCGTCTTAAAACTGTGTATGGTTCCTGTCTCCACTACGTCATTTTCTAGGCTATTCCACTGCCTTACAACTCTATGACTGAAGAAATACTTCCTACTATCTCTCTGACTCATTTGTGTCTTCAACTTCCAATTGTGGCCTCTTGTTTCTGTGTCCCCTCCCTGGAACATCCTGTCCTTGTCCACCTTGTCTATTCCACACAGTAGTTTATATGTCGTTATCATGTCTCCCCTGACCCTCCTGTCCTCCAGTGTCGTCAGGCCGATTTCCCTTAATCTTTCTTCATAGGACATTCCCTTAGCTCTGGAACTAACCTTGTTGCAAACCTTTGTACTTTCTCTAGTTTCTTGACGTGCTTTATCAAGTGCGGGTTCCAAACAGGTGCGCATACTCCAGTATGGGCCTGACATACACGGTGTACAGTGTCTTGAATGATTCCTTACTAGGTGTGGGGAATGCTGTTCTCAGGTTTGCCAGGCGCCCATATGCTGCAGCAGTTATCTGATTGATGTGTGTTTCCCGGAGACAGGGCTCGGTGTTATACTCACCCCAAGATCTTTCTCCTTGAGTGAGGTTGCAGTCTTTGGCCACCTAGCCTATACTCTGTCTGTGGTCTTCTGTGCCCTTCCCCCTATCTTCATGACTTTGCTTTTGGCGGATTAAATTCGAGAACCATTTGCTGGCCCGGTGTCCATCTGTCCAGTCTTTTAAATCCTGCGGTCCTCATCAGATTTAATTCTCCTCTTAACTTCACACATGCAAACAGGACATTCTGAGCAAACCCCTTTCCGTCATGTCGTTCCATATCCCAAAAAATAGCAGGGTCCTGGGCCCGACTGTTTTGTGTGTGTGTGTGTGTGTGTGTGTGTGTGTGTTTGTGTGTATCCCTTTCTATTGTTTTGGCCTTTGTCAGGGGTCAGACGTTATGTAATACTTTTTATATTAGTTTCGATTTTTTTAAAAATTTTTATAATTAGGGTCTACTTTCCCTATCGCCTCCGAGCCGTGGGAGGGCGGGCGCAGACGCCCCTGTTTGAGTTTTTTTTTTGGGCCAATTTACCTGATTGAGCTCCCCCTAGCTTTGGGTTTGGTGGAAACTTTATTTTCTCCAACTGGCGCTAAATAGCAAAGAAGAATACACTGTCGCATTGGATGATCCGTGGTGCTGTCACGGGATCCAGAAAGGTTTATTATTCCCACGATCATTCGCGATACCTATGGTAAGAAAAATGAGGAGATAAGTGGTGTGCACTCAAGGAACGACAAGAATTTCTTTAAAATACGTCTGCACGAGTCTAGGGGCGGTGTCGAAAAAGTATCAGGAGACCATCATCCCGGTTAAAAGCACTGTGCGGTGAGACTCCAGGTTCCGACATTACACGGGGTGAAAATAAGGGAATGTCCTTTTTTGAGGCGCTGTTTTTTGATATTACCAGTGAACAGCGTACTTATGGGGGGTTCACGTAGCCACAGCAGGGAGATGGGAATGGACCTAGCAGGTGCGCGGGGAAGGTACAATACTGTTAAAATGACTCTTCGACAACCCATTCCTTCATATTTTGTGTTGAAGAATTACGGACTCAAGTCTATGAAAGTATGGGGGAAAACTACGTTCGGCTATGGGGGTATATGACCCATGCGGCCAGTGTGGGAAACAAGTGGGTCCCCGCACAACAGCAAAGGCAACAGCACCCAGTTGGGGCGAGGTGGCGATGCGAAAACATCTCTTGCACACCCCCCAACACGGTTGTCATGGATGAGGGGGGTGGAAAAAGAAAAGGAGTTGAATTCCCATTTGAACGCTACAAGGAAAATCTCAGCTTTGGGACATAAAGGTTTTTTGGGAGAGACTCCCTAATATGGGTGAAGAAGTGGCGGCTTTTGGTAAAGGCGTTGATGACTTGTTAGAGGAATGGGTCCTAGATCGGTGGAAGACCCGGGCTTAGTTTGGGGACGGCTGTGAATGAAGGTAGGGCGGGAGATGAGGGGTTTTTCGACGAGAGAGGGTCTAAATGGGTTGAAGGTGCATGCAGTAGAGGGGGAGGTGCTAGGACGGTGTTCAAATGTCAAAATGCAGGTGGGGGGTGGACACGAAAGAGGATGCAGCATCACGGATTCTAATGAGTGCTCACTCCTCCCAACCCCCTGGGAAAAATCTTGGGTGGGGTACAGCAAGAGGGAATGGTAAACCCCAAGGACAGGGATTCAAAGGTGTTTCCCCAGTAAAAGGGGGGAGGGACAGGGGTGCTGCAAAACGAAGGGGGTAAAGTCAATGCCGGGGACAAAAGGAAAACCCATTTTTGAATTAAAGTGTTTTATATAAATATTAAGGTTTTGAGGCTGAGAGGAACTTAAGGGGTTTTTAAAATGGTATTGGGTGCGACTTGGTGGAATGTGGTATTTTACAGGAAAAATTTTTGGGCCGGTTTGAGTTGGGGGGGTTTTTTGGTAAAGGAAAGCACAGTTTGAAAAGGGGGGAAGGAAAGGAAACACCAAAAACAAAAAAAAAAAAAAAATTAAGTGGGGGAAACCCTGGGGTAGGTTCCCCATTATTTGTATGTGTATAGGGCCCCGGCTGAGGTGACGTGAGTATTAAAAAAATTTTTTCAGGACGTAGGGGCTATTTTTTAGTGGTTTACCGAATGTTGAATAAAAGGGGAGTTTGGAATTGCGTGATAGTCGTAAAGAGTGGGCCTAGAGGGGGGGTGTTGTTTGGGGAATTGGGGGGTATATTGACCGGGGTGGGGGTTTAAAAGGGTGTGTGTGGGGGGGGAGGGATGGTAAGGGATACTTCATTAAACGAGGTTTTGCGGCAGGGTTTGGGGAATGTACATGCCTTGTCGGTTACTGGGGAGGTGAATGTGATAGTGTGGTTTTTTCGGTCTAGAGGAGTTGTAATAGTGTGATATTGGGGTGTGCCTCGGGGGGGTCCTTTTTTGGAAATTGAATGTAAAGTTATTAAAAGGAAGGGGATAGTCTTTTGTCTTTTGGCAAGTGGGGCGTTTTTGTGGTAGAAGACCAGGGATGTTGCCTGGTTTAAATTGGTTTGGGGAAAAGTGCTAAAAACGTATTAAGGGAAAATTATATTAAACGAGGGGGAGAATAAACAGTTACAAACGGTTTTCAAAATATTTTAAGGGAGTTCCAATTTAAACACAAAATAAATTAAAACCTTTATTAATTAAATTTAAAAAAATCCTTTACAAAAAATTTTTAAACTTCTTTAATTTTTATCCCTCCAATTTTTTTCCCCCTCAACACAACTCCAAGGCAATGGAGTTAAGGGGTTGAATGTTCATAGGTATGCAAGGGTATAAATAGACCGGTTTTGAGACAACTGAGGGGTTTAGTGGGTATATTGATGCTTGGTTAAGTTTAAAAGCAAAGTGTGGAATAAACAAAATACATTACGTAATTGGAAGGTTTGTGCAGTGTGAGTTTACAGAGCATGATCGATTCGTTTTGGAAAGGGGGGATAAAGGGGTGGAGACAGGGAACTTTATCCGGGGCGCAATTAGGTAAGGCAACCCGGAATTGATGGGTTGCCCAGGACTTTTATTTCAAAATTGGAGCGTTTTAAAAAGGGGTTTTTGGGAAGATTTTTCAATATCCCCTTAACGGGGTCGGGTTTTTTGGGGCACAGCAAGGATGGGTGTGGTTCAGTGCCTAAAAGGGGAGCCTTAACAGTCAAAAGCTATCATGCTATTTCGTTATTGTGTGGGTTATAAGATTTTTGCAAGAATTTTAGCTAACAGAATAAAAAAGGTCCCGGGTAAAGTGATTAATAAGGGGAATTGGGTATGGGAAATTATGTATGAGGGATGGGTTGATTAGAAGTTTTTTGAAAAAAAGTAAAATTTGGGGGGGGGGGGGTGTTGGGTATAGATGGGGGGGCAATGATAGTGAAAAGGGAAACGTTTGGAAGTTATTTAGATGGCAGGGGTTTGGAAGGAAATTATTCATGGGCCAAATTAATGTATCAGATGCATCCTTTCGGGGGCAGGTAAATGGAAGGTTTGGAAACAAATTCAGTGGAAGGGGGCTACGTCAAAGGTTTTCCCCCTTTTACAAAAATTTTTTTGTGTTTACAGGATCCCTTTTATGAGGGAAATTGGGTCTTATTGGGGAGCCAAAAAGGGGTTTTTTGACGAAAAGGGGGGGGGCTGGATTGTTTTTATATGTTGATGCACAAAGATTTTTAAGTGGTAACAGGGATTTCCCGGTGGAAAAATTTTGTAAAAGTTTTGAAAAGGTTTTGGTTGCAATTAAAAAGGAGAAAATAATATATGGGTCTTGGGATGTTTTAAAGGAGGAATGTGAAGAGTTGAAAAGGGGAAAAAAAGGTTTGGGCCCAAATTTTGAAGTGGGATCGTTTATGTAAGTGATATCAAGTTAGCACAACAAATAAATTCAGTGCGTATTGCAGATGGTGTACTGAAGCGCCTCAGTGGTTTACGAGCTGCACACTTAACTTTGCATCAAAGAGTAATTACAACGAATGTCCTATTATATAGTAAACTTTGGCATGTAGCAGCATGTTACGTTGGTTTGTCCCTTATTACTTTGATAGTAAGGTTCTCACTACATGTTCTAGTGTGGGGTAGCTTTTTACTTAACGGCCTTATCTGTCTAGGGGTAATACTTACATTATGGCTGATCATCCTGAGTGTCTCTGATATCCTCTCACCAGCCCTCTTCACAGGTTATGTAAACTACTACTATAAAAATATAACTGTATTCTCAATAGATATGTACAGAATATACAATTACAGCCTAACAAAGATCTACACACTCCATAGCTGTTCTCCACATGGTGTTTTCCAACAACTTTTGTCCTTCTCTCTTCTTGACATAATTCTGGGCTAACCAGTGTTTTGACACACTTTAGTCACCCTGGGTATGGTGGCCACAACTTAAATTATAAAAACTCACCCCCTGGAGCACACACAATGCCCCAAAAGATAGAAGAAGGACCCAGAGATCCTGCCAGGTTGAAGGTCAGCCACAGAGAGAGAGCCTCAGTGAGAGGGAGAGAGAGAAAAAACTAGCTAAGCTCCTCCCACCAAAACAAAAGACTGTTGCCAAGCACAATTCTCCAGTTACCACAATTCTACCACCCTTAATTTTACTTTTACAAAAAGAAATACAACTTTATAAACTACTTATTTAAATTGTGTGTTTATGTGTCTATAGTATAACCTATTATATTGAGAAAAATAGGCTTGATCCAGCTGCCTCTCAGTCATAAGGATGATCAGCCCTTATGACATTTAGAACTGAGTCCCCATCAATTCAATATAATTAGGTATTCCAGAGTAACTGTTACTTATAAATACATGTTGGGTCCTATAGCCCCATAACACCCCCACCTCCAGACGAAGTCTCACAAAAGCTAGCCGTGTCCCTCAGGATACGGCTAGTAAAAGGTATATTACTTAAGTCTGAAGGCGGTAAACAAGACTACTAGAAATGCTACATATTTCCCAGCACCATAACTACTCTTCACTTTACTGTTATTTACAACAGATTGCAGAATTTTTTAGAAAAGCATTTTAACCATACCCATACTCAAGGGTGTAACTATTTACAATTTTAGTGACTTTTAAACAATACACATTACAATGCAAAAATTGCACACAATGCCCACTGTGAAAGCCCGCACCAACAGGCCTGTGCCTCTGCTGCGGTAATCCAGCAAGCAACTGGTACTCCAGGGTGGCATCTTCCTGATCAGGAGACGAGAGTAGAGCCAAACCCAGAGCAGTCAGGTGTACACCAGGCAGGAAACTTCACAAAACATGTCAAGGTGTCTCTTACTTGGTGGCCGAACCAAACAGTGAGACTTCCAGTCAACACTCACGATCCTTAACATGGTCAGGCACTCAAGCCCATCTTCCGAGGTCCCACTCCACACAGATCCTCCAAACTTATGAAGAGGAGGCTGACATAGAACATGAAGGGGTCCAAGGGACCACAAAGGCAAATCGTCGGGCCGTTTTGTATATAGAGCACACCAAGACACAACATCACATACCTTCCTGAACGTCTCATGTTACCGAAGGTTGTCAACCACTGCCTCAACTCACATTTACGTACACCCTGACCCTCGTCACACTTTTGGCTCTGACTCGACTCCTTCACAGTCAGATGGCTGGTAGAGAGTACTCAGGCTCGCCGAGAGTCCACCACTGCAAAAACAACAAGGTCAGCACATGACAAACACTATGTACAAAGTACGCACCATGCATCTACATGAAACATCTAGAGAGAGCATCAGCAACCACATTCTCTGAGCCTTTTATATATTTGACTTCCAAATTAAAAGGCTGTAGGAACAAAGCCCATTTTAAGAGTCTGATTTTAGTCACTATACACAGGAACAGGATGAAGAGATTCTGAGACATGTACAAATGCTGAATAGCCAGCCCCAAAATGAAAATTTTATTTCCTGTGGTAAAATGTTGACATTTAAACTTAGAAGGTTGTTCATTGATAGTAACAGTTCTGGAACCTCTCGCAGTACAATAACAAACACCAAAGACATCTCTTTGCACCCAGGTTGGATACATCAAGTTTACACAAATACCATCACGTTCCATCTCACACACAAATTTTAAGCACACAATGAACACAATTTGCATTACACACATTAAAATGGTACTGGAACACAGGCCATGGAAATCACATCTTCCTGCCCTATATTTTAGTTTATTTAAAATGTTTGCATCTCTTAGTGCATAAGTATCAATCTTTCTAATCCTGTAAACCTTAGTTGTTAAATGTACTTTGTGGTAGTCAGTGTTTATGCCCAGGGTGCCATCTAATTTGGGAACCATGAAGCATGGAATGCCCACTGACTCTCACTAAGCACTACAAAACTGGTGTTGGAAGAATTTCACTTCTTCCTCCATCCCCAAATTTTTTTCATACAGATTTTTCCCACACAAAAATTGTTGAATTGGCTCAGCTTCCTTAACAATCTCTTCATGGAGTTTCAACTTTTCCTCATTACTGACATCCCAAACTTTTATAAAGTTCCAAGGTGGCTGAGCCAACTCTCCAACATTTTTCTCATTAAAACCAAGCATGCATTTCCCAAAATCTTTTACACACATGTTATTTCTTAAATACACTTTTGGTATTTCATACAGATTATTGTTTTGCAGCCCTTTACATTCCATTAAAACATTGGTCTCTCTGAATTTTTGACATAACTTCAAACCCTTTAACCGGTTACTGTGTACACTATACTCATTCTTTTCTTGCTTCGGGGTGTGGGTTTTATATCTAACCCCTGGGAACTACCCCCACAACATGTTCAGCTCACAGCAACATGCCATACAGATTTTCACATGAATTGGCTCCAGTATCAGCACTTCCTCTCCAGCCTCCTGAGTATCATGGTCCACATTATGGTCCCACATCATCATCCTGGTCTGGTTGATGGGCACGTTCACTGGTACCATCCACCTCATACGAGCCAAACAGTGTCTGAAACTGAGAAAAAGCTCCGAGGGGGGAGCATCACCATCCTCCCCAAGCCAATAGCTCAGAGATTCCAGAGTGCTTCCCCACTCAGCAAATACAAAGAAAGGGATCCTCTTATCCCAGTTGTTAGTATTGTCTATACCATAGGCTTGCATCATTGTCTTGAGGGTTTGATGTAATTTCTCTATTTCCCCTTGAGATGGAGAGTGATACACAGTTGAACACTGAGGCTCTACTTTTAGTCCCTTCAAAACATTTCTGAAAGACTTTGAGGTAAAGTTAGGCCCTTGGTCTTTTTGCACTGCTTGAGGAAAACAAACATGAAAAAAGAACTTCATCAAAACCCTTAAGACTACATGAGCAGTTATCTTATGCAGAGGGACTGCTTCCAGGTACCTGGTAGTGGAGCAAATTATTGTTAGTAAATAATTATTTCCCATTCTGGTCCTTGGGAGTGGGCCAACGACATCCACTAGCAGCTTGCTGAAGGGTTCACCTGGTGCTGAAATCGGCTGAAGGGTAACAGGTTTAATGCTTTGATTAGGTTTCCCTATAATTTGGCAGGCATGACAGGTCTTTATATAATCTCCCACCGTCTCCCACAGCCGAGGCCAGAAGAAGTGCCTGGAAACCCTGGATACTGTTTTAGCAATACCTAGGTGTCCACCTAGGGGTGTGTCATGCACTAAGCTAAGAACATGGTTTCTATAAGGCTCAGGCACCACGACCTGGTGACAAAAACTTGGCTCTCCTTCTACTGGTACTGCAACCGAAGGTGCCTTCTTCATGAGTATACCTTTCCTGAAATAGAAGCATTTATTTAAACGTAAAGATTCCTCCTCAGTCACAGCCGAGGCTCTGATCGACTTAAGTGTGTCATCACACCCCTGTGCAGCAATTAACTGCATCATAGTAGGCCCAATCTCCCTCACACTACTACCTTGATCTCTGCACCGATTAGACTCAACTCGGGTTGTGGTATCCTTTTCTTTAGTTGACTGCAGTTCAACATCAGAAAATAGAGTTTCCAAACCTAAGTCCTCACCATCCCGAGACATACTTCGTGTGATGGCACCAACAGGAAAAAGGTCTGGCAGGGTCTCCCTAGCCTTCTTCTCCCAAACTTTGGGGCCTGGTTGCCCCCATACTAGTGGTTCTTCACTGTCTAACAGGCCCATAACATTATTCCCTAATAAGAGGTCGACCCCTTCGAAGGGAATTTCATCTGAGATACCTACAGGGAGATAGCCAACTTGGTATGCAGATTCTACCCATAATTTGTGTACTGGTGTCCTTATGGTTGAACCCGTAATACCCTTCAATAATATATCTACTCCAGTATAGGTATCCTTAGACACTGGCAGCACTCCAGCACGTAGCAAGGAGTAGGTGCTACATCCATCTCTCAAGGACACTATGTTCTCAACCCTACCCACATCCTTATGCAAAGCAACTGTGGACTTACTAGAAAATACCTGCATCCTGGGGTCTAGACCCAAAGGTTCCTCCTCACCTTGCCTTGAAGACCTAATGCAGGCAACTGGATGTATCTCTGCAGTTAGAGTCCTCTGGGGTGGTTCCTCCCTTTCCTGATCTCGCCGCCTTGACCAGCAAAACTTTTGTGTGTGTCCAGTTTTGTTACAGTAGTAACAGGCATAACTCTTAAAGGTATTTTTACCATTTGGTGTAGGACTGGTACTGTTTACTCGAGGACCTGAAAAATTATCTGATTGTCTAGGTAAACTTTGAACTCCAGCTGACTTACCTTTTCCTTCTATTTTAGAGGGCACATCAGCCTTCATTTGTCCCTGAAAATTCTTGTCCCACTTACCTTTATGACCATAGGACTTGGAATAAGGTTTAGAATGAGTGGGGAAATTTTCAGAAGTATGACTGTTTTTACTTACCAATTCCCTGCGAGCCAAGAATCGGTCACCTAGATCCAGTGCTTCTGAAAGATTATCTGGGTTTTTGTCCTCTAAATATTCTCTGAGGTCAACAGGGATTGTATTGTACAATTCCTCATGAACCATCAGATCTACTAATTTGTTATAGTTTTTATTAACTCCTTTGGGAACAAACCCATTTCTTAAAAAGGAACAGTTTCTCATTCCCAAACTCAGTTAAGGTCTGCCCATCCCGAAATTTTTGATTCCTGAACTTTTGTCTATATTTCTCAGGTATCATTTGGTATGCAAGCAATACTTCCTCTTTAATCTTATCATAATCAGAAAAATTTTGCCCCTCCAGAGTCTCTACTCCCTGGAATCCTTTACCCACAAGTTGTGTGCGAACTAGGGTAGCCCACTTCTGTTTGGGCCATCCTTGCTCCAAAGCAGTCTTCTCAAAAAAAGAAAAATATCTATCTGGGTCACTCTCTGTAAACTTAGGGACAAAATTTGCAGCTTTAGTTATGTTAAAGTACTGCTCAGGCTCTTGTTCTGAACCTCCTAACCAATGACGTTCTTCCTCCTTAGCTTTCATTAAGTTCATCTGAGCCTCTAGTACTGCTAATTTAAGTCTCATTCTCTCCATTTCCATATCACCTGGAGTAGGTGATTCCTCATCTTCACTGTTAACAGGCATGTTTACTGATGAATTATTACCTTCTTCCCTGAAGCCTAAAAAGTTTAAAGACTCATCTTCTGACATAGTTTTTATCTTTAAACACTTGCTTCCCTCTTACAGCATCAGTGGACAAAGTTTTCCCAAAGGTACATAAAATAACACAAATTGAATGTAAACTATGCACATAGCACTTACCATAACCACAACAAAAATGTGTTACTCAACCTTTCTCCCACCTTAGGAGAAAAACAACCTGTAAACTAATATATGAAAACAACACTTCCACTGACACCACCTTGGTAAATCTTCTACCAGAAACATGCAACTGTTATTACCCCATACCAGCACATATAGTTCAAAGAATGTTTTGAGTTATTTTAGCAGTCAAATAACTCTCCCGGTCAAGCTCCCATGTTACGTTGGTTGTCCCTTATTACTTTGATAGTAAGGTTCTCACTACATGTTCTAGTGTGGGGTAGCTTTTTACTTAATGGCCTTATCTGTCTAGGGGGAATACCTACATTATGGCTGATCATCCTGAGTGTCTCTGATATCCTCTCACCAGCCCTCTTCACAGGTTATGTAAACTACTACTATAAAAATATAACTGTATTCTCAATAGATATGTACAGAATATACAATTACAGCCTCACATTTTTAAAACAAAGATCTACACACTCCATAGCTGTTCTCCACATGGTGTTTTCCAACAACTTTTGTCCTTCTCTCTTCTTGACATAATTCTGGGCTAACCAGTGTTTTGACACACTTTAGTCACCCTGGGTATGGTGGCCACAAATTAAATTATAAAAACTCACCCCCTGGAGCACACACAATGCCCCAAAAGATAGAAGAAGGACCCAGAGATCCTGCCAGGTTGAAGGTCAGCCACAGAGAGAGAGCCTCAGTGAGAGGGAGAGAGAGAAAGACTAGCTAAGCTCCTCCCACCAAAACAAAAGACTGTTGCCAAGCACAATTCTCCAGTTACCACAATTCTACCACCCTTAATTTTACTTTTACAAAAAGAAATACAACTTTATAAACTACTTATTTAAATTGTGTGTTTATGTGTCTAAAGTATAACCTATTATATTGAGAAAAATAGGCTTGATCCAGCTGCCTCTCAGTCATAAGGATGATCAGCCCTTATGACATTTAGAACTGAGTCCCCATCAATTCAATATAATTAGGTATTCCAGAGTAACTGTTACTTATAAATACATGTTGGGTCCTATAGCCCCATAACACAGCAATATATCCGATACTTCGTAGTGAGATACAAAGGTTACAAAAGCGCATTTTTAGATTCATTTGGGGTACTGGAAGCGAATGGTTAGGTAGAGTGGTTGTCACACTCCCGGTTGGCCGAGGAGGGCTGGGTCTTATAGCTGTTGAAAAGAGGATTATGAGTGTGTATTTGAAACGTAGTTATAAGCGGGAGGGGGGGCGAGGGAAGGCGGACTTCATAAGATACGTCAGGATATGCAACGGTGGTGGGTGGGTAGGGAGTTCATAATAGGTGAGGCAATGTTACGGGTCATCATAAACATGAGCGATCCTTCACATATTAAACTGGGAAACCTTGATGGGGTGGAAGGTAAGGCAGTGGTAGAAGGGGTTTATCCGATGAATGATTGGCGTAATATCTGGGGGCGTTTGAACAAATTACGTTTAAAACCTAAAGTACGAGAAGTTATGTATAGATTTTTATATGGGATCTTACCGTCTGGAATGGTTTTATTCCATAAGAGAATAAGGGAGGATGGGATATGCAAGGCTTGTGGTGGATTGGAGACTGTTTTCCATATGGTGTATTTTTGCGAATGTATTGAACTAATAAGGGTTTGGTTGGGTAAGGTAATAAGGTTAGTGGGAGGGGGGGTTTGCAGGTGTTGAGGGTTTTAAGCTTAGACATAGGTGGGGTGAATCAAATGGTAGAGAATGCGGTAGGGTATATAATTACGGATTATATTTATATGTCTTGGGCTATGAGAGGAGCGAACGTGTGTGAAAGAATTAATGCGTTAACAGCAACTTTTTATAGGACAAAGTGTAGGAATAAGGAGGTGTATGGGGGGAGATGGGAGAGGGATTTAAGTGAGGGTTATAGGAATTTCACATTACGGGATTTACGGGAGTTGAAAGGCAGGTAAGGGGGATGAAATGGGCTGGTTTCCTAGAATGGGCGGTAGCGTGATGAGTTTGTTTGATGAATGTTATATGAGGTATGTCAGGGGTGCAATTTTAACATTATTTGTTCCGAGTGTTTCAAGTACAATATTTTGTCAATCAATCAAGGACTCACAGGTAAGGACCCACGAGGGGCGAGGGGCAAGTGGGGACAGTGCGAAGAATAGACGGTGAGAGGAATGTCTTGAGTCGAAGAGAGAAGAGTCAGGACTAGACCCAACTGCTAAGCCTGGATAAACAATAACGAAGACGACATAGAAGACAGCAGGAACTCTGCGGGCGTTGACTGCAACTTGCTGGATGGAAGATTGCTGCATCTTGATGTTGATTGGCGGCTGGCAGAAGCTGGAGGCGTGGTCAAGGGAGGCTAGCTTCTTGATTGGTCAGGTGTCATTAAATTGTGAGTCAGGAGTTACTTCATTTCTTCAGTGTGGGAGGCATTCCTTATGTTGTGCAGTTGTTGGAAGGAAACGATGAGATGAGTAGTCTTGTAATCTTGGGTCGAAATGCTGGGTCGGCTTGTAACTGGTCAAGGGTCATCTTGAATGTAGTGAAGGAGCAGTGGGATCCTTTACGATTTGTAAACTTGACTGTTCTGTCGTGTAATTTCTCGTACAAAGTGTCGACATTCATGGTGGGTTCTTGGTCAGGAGTCGTATAAAAAGTTATATCTTTCCAGTGCAGGTATTGATCTCGATGTTGGTCTTCTGTATTAATACGTCGAGTGATGACTGGAGAGGTTTTTTTTGGTGGTTGCAGCATTGAAGGTTCTTTCAATGTTGGTGTCTCCGCTAGAGAGTGTGTAGAAGACTGTGGTAGAATCGTGGCTTCTGATTGGTCCATATGAGTAGTGGTGAGTGGAGGTGAAGGAGGTACGCCGCCACGACGAGCCAATCGACGAGTAGGAGGCGATCGACGAATAGGAGGGCGTAGTGCTGACTTGGATGTTATCAGGTGAACGTTGATTGGAGGATTCAAAAAAGGATGCGTCTTCATTGTCAATTATTAATTTCTTAAAGTCATCTGGCGCTTCAAAACTGACGATCTTCGGGATTATTTTCAAAATTTCAGCTGATGGTGGACTTGCAGGGAAGTTAAATGATGGCATGTTGTTGAGTGCAAGAAGTTCATTGATAGTCGTGTTGAAAGAGCCAGGTTTTGCAGCATTTTGCATGTGGGCAAACATCATGCAGTAATAAAATTTGGTAGAAATATCATCAGGTGGAGGTTGGGTAGTGAGAGGTGGTGGAGACGACTGTTGAGTAGCTTGTAGAATCTTGGATATTGTAGATTGAATCTTGGCAATTGCAGCGTATGTAGGAGAGGTTCCAGATGACTTCTTTGTTTCTTCCTTTAGTTTCTTAGAAAGGATATCCTTTCGCACTGGACACTTGGCTGCAAGAGTATGGTGATCACTCTTACAGTTTATGCAAGTGGGAGCAGCAGTGGAAGTGCAAGAACGAAAATCGTGTCCTGCAGACCCACAGGTGGAACATATCTTCTTATTCTTCACGTGGCAGTCGGCAGTAGAGTGACTGTACGAGTAACATGTCCAGCAAGGTGTTATGTACGTGAAGCGTTCAGGTTCAATCTGTCGAGGGTTGATATAGTAGTAAGAGATGGCCAGGCCATCCGACAGTGCTCTGGTCGCCATGGTAACGTCCAGGAATGTGACCTTGAGCATTGAGGAAGCGTTGGGAATCTTCACTACAGTGTCAATCTTGGCCCAAGTGATGTAGTAATTTCCTGGATTGTCATGTTCGTGATCAGCCTGTCAAGACGTTTCATAAACACTGAACGTTTTGCAAGCATGTATGGTGACGTAGAGATGGTAAAGCCTCGGTTTCTAGGTCTTCATGGCAGTAGGTGTAAGCACCTTGTCAGCTTCAGTATCATCGAGAAAAGTGACGATGAAAGCTTCCTTCAGTGACGTGATCTTGGAGAACTTTGCGTGCAGACAAGTGTTGAGAGAAGCTGCAAGCTCAAGCTTCGTGGCGTCATCGACGACAGCAGACTTGGGCTTAATTCTCACACGATGAGACATCGTGGAGATGGTAGAGGTTCCCTCCCCTCGGGGATCGTAGGGATACTGTGCAGTAAGGAGAGCTGCTATGACCTGCCAGGCGAGTCAACAGCAGAATGTTGTTGTTATATTTTGGAATTGTCGACTTATAACTATTGGCTGCAGAGATTAGTATATGTGTGTACTCACCTATTTGTACTCACCTATTTGTGGTTGCAGGGGTCGAGTCCTAGCTCCTGGCCCCGCCTCTTCACCGGTTGCTACTAGGCCCTCTCTCTCCCCGCTCCATGAGCTTTATCAAACCTCGTCTTAAAACTGTGTATGGTTCCTGCCTCCACTACGTCATTTTCTAGGCTATTCCACTGCCTTACAACTCTATGACTGAAGAAATACTTCCTACTATCTCTCTGACTCATTTGTGTCTTCAACTTCCAATTGTGGCCTCTTGTTTCTGTGTCCCCTCCCTGGAACATCCTGTCTTTGTCCACCTTGTCTATTCCACGCAGTATTTTATATGTCGTTATCATGTCTCCCTGACCCTCCTGTCCTCCAGTGTGGTCAGGCCGATTTCCCTTAATCTTTCCTCATAGGATATTCCCTTAGCTCTGGAACTAACCTTGTCGCAAACCTTTGTACTTTCTCTAGTTTCTTGACGTGCTTTATCAAGTGCGGGTTCCAAACAGGTGCTGCATACTCCAGTATGGGCCTGACATACACGGTGTACAGTGTCTTGATGATTCCTTACTAAGGTATCGGAATGCTGTTCTCAGGTTTGCAGGCGCCCATATGCTGCAGCAGTTATCTGATTGATGTGTGCTTCCGGAGACATGCTCGGTGTTATACTCACCCCAAGATCTTTCTCCTTGAGTGAGGTTTGCAGTCTTTGGCCACCTAGCCTATACTCTGTCTGTGGTCTTCTGTGCCCCTCCCCCATCTTTCATGACTTTGCATTTGGCAGGATTAAAATTCGAGAAGCCATTTGTGGACCAGGTGTCCAGTCTGTCCAGGTCTCTTTGAAGTCCTGCCTGGTCCTCATCAGATTTAATTCTCCTCATTAACTTCACATCATCTGCAAACAGGGACACTTCTGAGTCTAACCCTTCCGTCATGTCGTTCACATATACCAAAAATAGCATGGTCCTAGGGACCGACCCCTGTGGGACCCGCTCGTCCACAGGTGCCCCTGGATACTCATTAGTACCATGACTCGTTGTTGCCTCCCTGTCAGGTATTCTCTGATCCATTGCAGTGCCCTTCCTGTTATATGCGCCTGAGTTTCTAGCTTCTGCACTAATTCTTGTGAGGAACTGTGTCAAAGGCCTTCTTGCAGCCCAAGAAGTGAAATTCAACCCACCCCTCTCTTCTTGTCTTACTTCTGTTATTTTATCATAAAACTCCAGAAGGTTTGTGACACAGGATTTGCCTTCCGTGAATCCGTGCTGGTTGGCATTTATCTCCTGTTCCGTTCCAGGTGCTCCACCACTTCCTCCTGATAATCTTCTCCATAATTTTGCTTTACTATACAGTCAATGACACAGGTTATGTTTAGTGCCTCTTTTCTGTCTCCTTTTTTTAAAAATGGGAACTACATTTGCCGTCTTCCATACCTCAGGTAGTTGCCCAGTTTCCAGGGATGGTTGAAGATTGTGGTAAGGGGCCGCACAACATATTGCTCCCTCTCTAAGGACCCATGGGGAGATGTTGTCTGGTCCCATTGCCTTTGAGGTATCGATGTCCCTTAGCAGTTTCTTCACCTCCTCCTCATCTGTATGTATGTCGTCCAACACTTGTTGGTGTATTCCTTGCTGGTGTCCCCATCTGGTCTGTCCCCCAGAGTCCTTTCCCGTCTTACTGTAAATACTTCCTTAAATCCGTGTTGAGCTCCTCACATACCTCTTTATCGTTTCTTGTGATTCTCCACCTTCTTTCCTCAGCCTTATCACCTGGTCCTTGGGCGTTGTCTTCCTCCTATGTGGCTATACAGCAGTTTGGGTCAGATTTGACTTTCGATGCTATGTAGTTTTCATACTGTCGCTGGGCCCCCCCTCCTTATCTGTGCATACTCGTTTCTGGCTCTTCTACTAATCTCCTTGTTTTCCTGGGTCCCATGCCTCCTGTCCTTTTCCATTCTCTGTTGCACTTAGTTTTTGCCTCCCTACACCTTCGGGTAAACCAAGGACTCGTTTTGGTCTTCCTATTATTTCCGTTTCCCTTGGGAACAAAACTTTCCCCTGCCTCCTTGCACTTTGTTGCCACATATTCCATCATCTCGTTTACTGATTTTCCTACCATTTCTCTGTCCACTGAACCTCCTGCAGGAAGTTTCTCATACCTGTGTAGTCCCCATTTTATAGTTTGGCCTTTCCCCCTTTAGTTTCCCGTTACCCTTTTCCACTTGTAACTCTACTATATAGTCAAAACTCAGAACCACATGATCGCTAGCTCCAAGGGGCCTCTCATAAGTGATGTCCTCAATGTCTGAACTGCTCAGGGGTGAACACAAGATCCCGTCTTGCTGGCTCATCCTCCCTCTCTTTTCTGGTTGTGTCCCTGACATGTTGATGCATGAGGTTTTCAAGTACCACATCCATCATCTTGGTCTCCATGTTTGGGGGACCCCCATGTGGCTCCAGGTTTTCCCAGTCGATCTCCCTGTGGTTGAAATCGCCCATTACCAGTAACTTTGCTCTGCTCGAGGGAGCTTTCTTGCCCCCTGGCCAGTGTGTCCACCATCACCCTGTTGTTTACTTCGTACTCCTCTCTTGGCCTCCTGCAGTCTGTGGTGGGTTATACATCACCCCAATGACTATTTTTATGTTCTCCTGACTGAATTGTACCTACAATGTAGTCTCTTTCTCCATTCATGTCCATGCCTTCCATTTCCTCAAATTCCCCATCGGTGTTTCATGAGCAGTGAAACCCTCCTCCCCTCTACTCCTTCTATCTTTCCTCAGGATCTGATACCCTGTTAAGAAGATTGTGTCTGTTATTGTCTCAGCGAGTTTTGTTTCTGTGACTGCTATGATGTCTGGGGATTTTTCACTGATTCTTTCATTCCACTCCTATGTTTATTCATTATTCCATCCGCGTTTGTGTACCAAACTTTAGTTTCTTTTCTATCATTGTGGTCATGCAAAAATTATTGGGGTTGGGGGAGGGGGGAGGCCTTGGGGGGGGGCCTATATGGGGCTGTGGTTAGGTGGGGTTTGTGTTGATGGGGGTGGGGTCAGAATTGCCCAAAGGGACAGTGTTAGGGTGAGGTTTGTGATATGGGGATTGGTGGCAGAGGGAACAGTGAGTGGGTTGTGTATAGGTTGCTCAGTTGCGTTGGGAATGTCGCGGGTGGAGTCTTTTTGGTGGGAGATTCTGTGGGGTGTGTTTGCCCTTCCCCCTGTGTCTGGGTCCTGCTCATTTTCATTGCTTCTCGTTCCTCCTTGCGTCTCTGTTCCCTCTCTTTCAGTGTAGTCCTTTCTTCTTGTGTTCTGTCGCGGTCGAGGTATCTCTCTGGTACCCCTCTTTGTCCCTCAGTCTTGCTTCTCTTGCAGAACCTGGTTCCCAAAATGTTTCTTTTCCCTTTAAAGTTACTCTGACAGGCCGTATCCTTCACTCGCAAACCACCCAATTCTCTGAAAATTTGTCCCCCTGGGTTCCCTATTGCCCCCCTATTTTTTTCATGATGCCTTCAATCATTTTTTTCTCCTCTGTTTTATTTCTTCAAAGTTGGCCCCTTGGCTTCTTGGAGCCCGTACACAAAAACTGACCTCGCCCTTTCCTCCTCCACTGAGTCTCCATCTGCGTCCTCTGAGGCATTTTATTTCCTTCCATTGACATGTTCTTGCCTTCAGTCCCTGTCATATCTGAAACTTCTATTCTCAGTGGACTGTCTTTCCTGACCCGCTGTCCCTTGCTACTTTCAGTTGGGTGCAGTTGTGTATGTATATACATGTTTTATGTGTGTGTATGTATGTATGTATGTGTATGTGTATGTATGTATATATGTGTATGTTATGTATGTATATATATATGTATATAAAATGTATATATATGTATATGTGTATGTATATGTGTATGTATATGTGTGTAGTTTACTTTCTTGTATATACCCTTAATGGTTTTCTCATGAGCATTTTCAATGATATTCAAAACATATTTTCTATGTGTATTTATGATTTGATACAATGTGTAAATGTCAAAATGGGTTTTTATGTTTCAGTTTTTTTTTCAATGTTTTTTTGTAAGCACAATTGATTTGGTGCCAATGGGAACATAGTGTGTTTTGTTTTTTGAGTATTGTTTTTCTTTTTAATTTGTTGTGGTGGCAATACTTGTATGTAGTTTAAGAGTTTTACGAACCTTGAAGTTGTAAAAAAATTTTTGGTGAAGTTATTTGTGGTTGAGTTGACGTAATTTTAAACTGACTTTGTAAGTGATTGTTTCAATTAGACAACATATTTTATAATTATTTATATGTATGTACCTGAATTGTAAAATTGAAGTCTGATTTTTTTAGTTAAGGTGGGTTTTCCCTTTTTTTTTGTTTTTTTTTTCTTTTGGTAAACAAGGTTGTATCATGACACAACAAAAAAATGGTTAGGGGGATGTGGTTAAATTTTTTTGTTTGATTTGCATTTATAACAGTGAAATACTAGGCTTAGGTTTTTGGGGAAATTATGATAATTGGGAATGTTCTTTCATTCAAATGCTCTTTATTATACAAATTTGGGGAAATGTTTCTCCTGGGTTTTACCCGGAAGGTTCCCGGGGTCAAGCCCCGCGGCCCCCGGGCTGAGACCAGGCCCCCCTGGGGGATCAGAGCCGATCAACCCGGCTGTTGTGCTGGCTGCACGCAAACCAAAATACGAGCCACAGCCCCGGGTATCCGGACTGACTTTAGGTGCTTGTCCATGCCAGCTTGAAAACTGCCAGGGGGCTGTTGGTAATCCCCCTTATTTGCTGGGAGGCAGTTGAAAGTTGGGGGCCCCGAAACTTTTTGTAGGTCTCTTAACGTGCTAGTGACCACCCCTGCTTTTCATTGGGGGGAGGTGCATCGTCTGCCAGCTTTTGCTTTCGAAATGATGATTTTCGTGTGAAAAAGTTCGGTATAGTCCCTCTAGGTTTTTCCGGTGTAATAACTGTATCTCCCCTCCTGCGTTCCGGGGGAATACAGGTTTGGGAAACCTAAGCGCCCCAAAAATTGAGGTGTTTTATCCCCGTTTGCGCGCCGGAAAAGTTCTCGTACTTTTTTAGGTGGGCAATTTTCCCCCTCCTTGAAAGGTGCTGTTGTGTGCAGAAATTTTCCAGCCTAGATAGAAAAAGTGACCTGAGGTGTCTCAGGGCTTGGCCTCTCTGTTTTAAAGGTTTCTTAATTATCCACCCTGTATTTTCTGCAGATGCTTTGATACAATGTTATGGCCCTTTAAAGGGTGAGATCCTCCGACATGATCACTCCCCGGTCTTTTACGTTGTGTTTTTGCTTATTTTGGGCCGAATTTTTTGTACTCGATGAAGATTTAACTTCCTCATGTTTACCATATCTGAGTAATTGAAATTTTCATCGTTGAACTTCATATTGTTTTCTGCAGCCCACTGAAAGATTTGGTTGAAATGGTCTGCCTGAGCTTTGCAGTGTCTGCAATGGAAGACACTGTCATGCAGATTCGGGTGTCATTGCAAAGGAAGACACGTGCTGTGGCTGACATCTTGTCTAAGTTCGGATATGAGGATAAGAACAAGATGGGGAGCGAGTACTGCTGCCTTGTGGAACAGTGCTTTTCACCGTGCTGCTCGGACTTTACTTGTTGACGACTACTCTCTGTGTTCTGTTAGTGAGGAAAGTATGGATCCATCGACCGACTTTTCCTGTTATTCCTTTAGCACGCATTTTGGCGATATTACGCCATGGTCACACTTTGTCGAAGGCTTTGCAAAGTCTGTATATATTACATCTGCATTCTTTTTGTTCTTCTAGTGCATTTAGGACCTGTCGTAGGTGGTTTCCAATAGTTGAAGACAGACAGGAGCGACCTGTTCTAAAACATGTTGCCCTGGGTTGTAGTAATGATGGGTTCTTGATGCGTGGTGTCTTGCTTCTTAGGACCCTTTCAAAAGATTTTTTGATATGGGGATGTGTTAGAGCTATTCGGGTTGTAGTCTTTGCTGTGCTTTACTGCCCCTTTGTGGAGTGGGCTATGTCTGTTGTTTTTTAGTACTGTGGACGACCCCCGTGTCCATGCTCCCTCTCCATTAGGATGGAAAAGGCTCGTGATTGATAGGGGCCTTCTTTGCAGTTTATTGATGAACACAGAGTAGTTCCATGATGATCTGGCCCTGGGGCAGCAGAGTGCATGGGCATGTATTTTTCGCCTGTTCGAAGTGCATATGGCGTAGGTGAACATCGGATAGGCATGTGTTAATCAAATTTTGTGGCTCTCTCATAAAAAATTATTTTTGATCTTCGACTCTCAAGTCTGTTAGCGGCGTGCTAAAAACTGAGCATTATTAGGACTTGTGCGTAGCTCCTCATTTCCTTGCTGTCATCTGTGGTAGGGACCCATCTTGTTTAAGTAGGGGCCCAATACTGGACACGTAGTTCTTCGTTTTTGATTTGGCTTAGGTGAAGGAAATTACTTTGGGTTTCTTTCGATTTCATTTATGGCACTTTTAGTTCTTCCCGACGATTCTTGACTCTAAAGGATTCTTTTAGCTTAAGTGCGTTGCTTGCTATTTTCACTGACCAGTGTCTCCCTACGCATTTTCAGATATATTGACCTCTTTTAGCACGCTCTGTTATTCTTTTCGCTTCGCCTGTAAAGGGAGCGCCTGTCTCTTTCTGTTTAATCTACTCCTCTTTTTCTTAGAGGAATAAGCCTTGTGCTTACATCGAGTAGTGCCAACGAGTTAATCTGTTATAGGCATAAGTTGGGGTCTGTGTTGCTTAGTATATCTTCCCTGCTTATATCCGGTTAGGACTTGGTTTATTGGGCCCAACTTTATGTTTTTGTTATTGAAGTTGAATTTGGTGAATGCTCCCTCGTGGACTAATCTCATTATGTCGGTCTGGGGCTCCGCGAATTTTACATGACTGAACCTCAATTATGTTGTGATCTGAGTATATTCGTTTTTGATTATGGTGATATTTTTTATCCAGATCATCATTGTTAGTGAAGATGGAGGTCTAGTGTATTCTCAGTCTAGTAGGCTCTAATATATTTGCTGGTTTAAATTGAATTTTGTGCAGAGATTTAAAAGCCGCGTAGTGTGAGTTTTCCTCAGAGCTGCCTACCTGAGTGTTATTTCTGCAACAATATTAGTTGCTATATCCAGCCATTTTAGGTCGCCTTAAGTTGAAATCCCCCAGGAGCAAGATGTTGGTGTGCAGGAAGCTGAAAGGTTTTTCAGTCAGTGGTCAATTTTTAACTGCGGTTCCTGGAATTGTGGGATGTTGCATCCGGAGGCTTGTTAGACTATCACAATGACTAGGTTTTTGGTTCTCGGACCTTTACTGCTAAAACTTCCAACTACATCATTTGAGGCCATTTAGCAGTTCTGTGCAAACAAGTGATCTGCAATGTACAGGCCAACCCACCCCCCTTTTGCCTGTTCACTCTGTCACATCTGTATAGGTTGAATTAAACTGGGATCATATTTCGGTTTGTCCAAGTGATCCTTTGATGTGGGTCTCAGTGAAAGCCGCGACATTGCCTTTGCCTCTGCAAGCAGTCCGGCAATGAACAAGGTTTTTTTGTTGTTTGTTGCTGGCTTTAGACCCTTTATATTTGCCAAAGAAGAATGTTATTCGGACTGGTGCGTATTGTTGGTCTGGGGTGGGATTTTTTTTCCGGCATTAGTATCGTGTATCTGTTGGTTTGGAGTGGAGGCCAATCGACTGTGGTTCACTCAGGAATGATGGATTTGGTGTTTGTACGATTTCTGCCATTCCTGACAGTTTTTTTTCCTTCTGGCACTAAAAACCTCTCCCTCTTTGAGTGGCTGTGGGATACCCAGGTTTTCCCATGGCTGGATGTTTGATCTTTTTTGTCCCCTTTAGTGGTATGCATGGGCAATTTTTTAAGATTATAGCACAGTTCTTGCCTGTACTGAAGAGGTACACTGTTCAGGGTGAAAAGCTTACAGGAAGGGAGTTTGCATTTTCCTGGTTGTCATATGGGCATTGCATTTCCTAGGGTGGTCATAGTTGCAGTCCCATCTGTTTTTTTCCAGATTTCCCATTGCCAGCAGATACGGTGTAGTATGTGCACAGGCTTGGTTTTCCGTTTTGCTTGGGTTTCTGTGACTGTAATTCCCTGTTGGTTGCATGTTCCCTGTCTTACCTTCTATCCTCCCTGCACACAAGGAGCTCCCACCATTGTGTTTGGTAATATATCACACTATTGCTAGTGGAAGTCCTCTTGTTTGCTATTTCCTGCGGTATTTCCTTGTTTGCAATATTGGTTTTTATCTTATCTTTGCACTACACTTGTTTCCCTACTATGGCTCCTGTCCCCTACTGGGGTCATTTATATGTATTCCTTCCTGCGTATTAATTTCCGACTACTAGACAAAATCTCCAGCTTCACCATTACTGTCTCCCCAGGAACGCATCTCCAGCTTCCCCAATTACTGTCTCCAGGTACTGCAATTCTCAGATTCACCTTACTGTCTCCAGGAAGCACCTCCAGCTTCACCATTACTGTCTCCAGGACAGCACCTCAGGCTTCCCCATTACTGTCTCCCCAGGACAGCTATTCAGCCCCCCATTACTGAACTCCAGGACATCATCTCCAGCCTTTACAGTTCTTGACTTACATGGCCAGTATCAAGGGCCGTACCATTCTGCCCAGACTTTTTATGTTCCATCTGTGTAGAAGCTTCCAGGGTTTTCTATGAAAGCAAGCGTTTGATGTTGACCTCTTTTTAATACCCTTGTGATTTTAGTCCACAGATTTATCTCATTTGGGCATACCAAAAAAACTTCCCTGTTTTAATTACTGCTTGTAGCTAGTTCCTGGATATTTTGCCACAAGGGGGCGTGACACCAATTTCCACAGAAATGACAATTTATGCATGTGGAAGCCCGTTTGTTTGATGACCACAGACGAACACAGTTCATAATGTTTGTTGAATGGTTGATTGTTTTACTGCAATTCTACTAGGCAACCTCTGATATTCTATTAATAACCTGCTAGGTGGTGCACAACGAAACCGTTTGGAAACCAGTCCAGGGTTCGGGACCGATCAAGGGTTCGGATCAGTCCAAGGGTTCGGGACAGTTCAAGGTTCGGACCAGTCAAGGGTTCGGACCGTCTATCTGATCTGGATCAGTGGGTCACTTATTTAATCCATACTGAGTCGGTGATTTGAGCTAACACATGAAGGAATCTACTGGAATTATCTTCCCTAGTAATATGTGATTTGATTGATACAAAAAGTATAACTTGCGTGTTTGTTGAAGAGCCGCGAGACTGCTGGCACTCCTACAATGACGAACGGTCGGAGCTCACCCTCCTTGTTAATCAATCGCTTATCGAGCTGCTCTATTTTTTGTTTTTTTTTTCCGTTCTCCACCACTCAATAAATGCTCATATTATCACGATAGTGGACTGGTGCAAATTTTGGAGGAGGGCCCGCCTTTTTCTGTAGTAATAATTCCTTACTCGTTGTGTATATTGCGACGCTGGTAAACTACTGGTTATATGAAATTCACAGTAACGTCTGGTATTTCAGAAAAGAAAACTAATGAAAGTCACTCACTCACCTAAGTACCATTATAATACTGGTTAGTTGCTACTACAACACTGTATTCTGATATTCATGGTATCACTAGATTATATGCGAGAGTACACTAGCAGGCAGGAGATTATTAAAAACAGCTGACCTGTGGTAAGTTTTCTGGCGACTCTGGCAACCTGCCTCTATAGGCTTATTCACTTATTACAAAATTCCCTGTTTTCAAATGACCACTTTAGACTTTACATCAATATATAGGGAGCCACTGTAGTATACATATACACTATGTATACTCACAATGCTTTCAGGGAGACTTTCTTTCCTCTGACAACAAAGTTAAATTATTATTATTTTTCCAACGGGACAGGCCTATGATTCCCCTCTGGCAGGTAAACTCTGTTAGGTGTGCACACAATTCTCCTTTTTTTACTCAGTATATAATGTTTTCCGCCCAAGATTGGTTCCAGGCGCTAGGAGGGATGTATCGTATATAGGATTGATGACACTAAATTAAAGTTCAAGCCGTAAGAGCGAACCGTGAAAAACCAGAAAACCTGTGGAGACAACGATACGACACGCTGCTGACATGGACCCTGCGTATGGCATTAATTGAAAAATGTTGAGTGAATTTAATGTGGTACGATGTTGTAATGTACATGTGACACCTGGGGCGAGCAGCTGCGCGGACCGTTCAGTTCTCTGTGTAATGTACAAGTGTGCACTCCACCTGGGCTGAGCAAGCTGCGCGACCGTGCATGCAGTTTCTCATGGTGACCTGTATGGTCGGTGTGTAGGTTTCGCTTTGGGGGATGTGTTCTTGACATCATTGGTTTAATTATCCTAGATTCTTTCCGTGCTCTGAGCCAGAAAGCTACTAACTTTAGTCTGTAACAAAGTAATGAAAAGTATACTTGCATTTTATTATTCTAGTGAAATTTAAGAGACAAGGATGATTAATTTGAGGAAGAGTTAATATAGTGTTTGCATGTTTTTTACGAAAGTTAACTTATCCACACGTAGCTTAGTATAGGAAGTTTTAAGCTTCGGTATTGATTTTATATGTAGGTAATAGTGGTCATATTTGTTATATTGTTTTGTTATTCGTTACTGTTTCAATATCTAATGTAATGTTTGTTTTTTCAGTTATTGGTCAATATTGTCATCCTTATGGTTTTTTCCTTTTTTCTATTGTCTATTTGTTGGTTTTAAATAAAAATATAAAAAAAAATTATTGTCTGTACCCTCGGATACCGGTTTGGTTGTCATTGCCTAAGTTCTTGATGTTAAGTTTTAGTCTGTATGGTATACGACAATATTGGCAGTTTAGTGACGTAGACCATTTTGTGTCTGACGTTTTTGTATATGGGTTTATTGTAACAGTATAGCGCTTCAGTTTTGTGTCTAAGCTTTATTCTTTTTCTGTTTATTCGTATGTTTGTATTTGTAAAGCTGTATTGTTAGATATAAGATAAGAAAGGATTTCGTTCGGATTTTTTACCCCGGAGGGGTAGCACCCAGGATAACACAAGAAAGTCGTGAGTCCTCGAGCTTCTTTCCAAGGCTGTCTAACTTATTTCCATTGGGGTCCTTAATCTTGTCCCCCAGGATGCGGACCCCACCAGTCGGTCTAACACACAGGTACTATTTGCTGCTAGGTGAACAGGACATAGGTGTTAAGAAACGTGTCGAAATGTTTCACCTGGAGTTACCTGGAGAGAGTTTCGGGGGTCAAACGCCCCCGCGGCCCGGTCTGTGACCAGGGCCTCCTGGTGGATCAGCCCTGCATCAACCAGGTGTTGCGGCTGGCTGCTCGCATAACCAACGTACGTGCCACAGCACGGCTGATCAGGAACTGAAGTTAGGTGCTTGTCCAGTGCCAGCTTGAAGACTGCCAGGGGTCTGTTGGCTAATACCCCGTATGTGTGATGGAGGCAGTTGAAGCAGTCCGGGCCCCTGACACTTACTGTATGGTCTTCACACCACCGCGCGGAATCGAACCCGGGGCCCTCCGTGTGGTGAAAGCGGTAAAGCTTTAGCCACCAGGCCACTACCGTATGTTGATTGTTCTAGTAAGATTATGATATTAGGTTTTTGGTTTTTTTGATTAATGCGAAGGTGGGATTTAACTGAATAACTTCTTTGTATATTTCTGTTCTAGTGTATTGAGCTTTGTCAGATGTCATGTTATATATACTTTTTATATATATGTAAGGTTTTGCATCAAATGAATGTGTATATATGTCATTCACGACCCTGTGACAGTATTTTTTTTAGCTATGTTTTGCCGTAGGTTGTTGCTGTATGTTTGAGCAGTAATATCTTTGCCAGCCTATAGGTGCAATCCGTTTGTCAGTTAATTTGATTGAGTTCCATACTGTTTCTTTATTTTTATGTTAAAAATGTATTGGTTTAAATAAATTAAAAAGAAAAGCTCAGGGAGCTATCAAATCTTTGTGGTCAGGCGCCTAGCCTGGACCCCATTACGTACCTCTGTAATCTGTAAATACCTTTGAATCGTCATTGATTGTCACCAGACTACCTGGAGTTCATTACCTTTGTACTTGCTCAGTATCAAAGCTTTGGGGTCCAGTCCATACTGGACCCAATTGATAACTCTGTCTAATCTTTTGACTTCCGCTCACAGGATGGGTATGGGTGCATAATAAACACATAAACTAACAACGATATAAGTTACCTACGAAACTATTTCGGTAATTCTCCCACCGGCATTACGCACTGTGAGGTAATAAAAATTACCTTTAAAAAATAACTTCTATATCAACAAGCAAGATGACCGTAAACAATAACATTTTCTATTTAAAAGATATTTATTATTTGCAGCTCAAAACAAGAAGATATCTTTACTTGTTTTTTTTAAATTTTTACTAAGTTTTTTTAAAATATTAAGAAATTTAAAGTAATTTATAATTAGTGTTTTATTTTTTAATTTCAGTTTAATATTTGTTATAATATTTTTAAAAATTATATACAATAGTGATCCACTTTCAATTTTAATATTAAACTGGGAAACTCTTACATAATGTACTTTATAGACAATAATAATAAAATAGTAATATAATATTAAACTTAATTTTTTTTTTTCTACAGTACATTAGGTAAAATAGTTTACATGTAATTAAATATTGTTAGGCACAAAAGAAACCCACTAACATGAGGTGCATTCTGGGAAGACTAACCTTAATTCTTGATGACTACTTAAGAAATATTACCTGGGTATACCTGGAGAGCGGTTTCGGGGATCAAAACGCTCACCGTTAATCTCCGGTCTGTGAACAGGCCTCATAATGGATCAGGGCCTGAACGACCAGGCTGTTACCATTGGCCGCACGTATACCGAACGTGCGAAAACTACAGCACGGCCTGGTCAGGTACTGACTTTAGGCGGCCTGTCCTCGCCTTCTTGAAGACAGCCAGATGTCTATTGGAATCCCCCTAATGAATGCTGGGAAGCAGTTGAAACGTCTTGGGCCCACTGACCAATTGTTGGTTGTCTCTTTCGTGCCAGAGGCACCCTGCTTTTCATTTGGGGGATGCTGCATCGTCTGCCGAGTCTTGCTTTCGTAGGGAGTGAATTTTTAGTGAAGCCATCATGATAGTCAAAAATAATGAGTGCAATGTATTGATAGATACTGGGATGTGAAGATGACTCGGTTGTCGATAATGGCATATGTATCACTGCGGTGTTCATAATTTCAGTCATAATGATTGAGGGAAGTGAAGTGGTACATGGTGATGATAGTGATGAATGTATACAAAAGTGGAGAGGTAAGTGCGAGGAGATAGTGTCAACTTCCATACATTACAGACAAGTGCGCCGTGACCATTGGAAACAAAGGACTCCCCGAGGCCTCTGTGAAAAATCTGCTGGACTGCCTTCCTTGTGAGTTGTCTACCCAGCAAGCTCTGTTGACACCGTGCCATGAGGCTGGGTACCTCAGCCTCACAAGTGGCTTATAGGACAGATTTTTCATAAATGAACTGAGTGTTGCAAGAAAATCTCGCCTGCATGCACGTATAAAGGACAAACTTACTTGGTAGTCATTCGTCCAGCTTTTGAGTAGAGTGGTCGTGTGCTACTTACTGCCCCCTATAGTTGACCGGTTGCAGTTTCATTTTCTCAATATGGCACTGGCGGGTAGTCGCCACGTCAATACTGTTTGGTGTATTGAGTTGACCCGTGAGGCCGTGCCTGCGATATTCTGTGATACTATGGTATTGCCAACTAGGACTTGTGCGGTGATGGCAATGAATGGCATGTCGAGGATCTTTGTGAAGTTCTGCTTGGCTTCATGTTTACAAGGCAGTGGGTTCACTTCAAGTTCCAGGAGGGTTATTCGAGTGGTTAACCATGCAGTGTTCAATGAAGCTACATGATTGTCTCTGCTGTTACACTGGGTAAAGGTCTGAAACGTGCCCTTTTGAGGTCTGATGTGTCTGACATTTGAGCTGCATTGGATAATTATGCACCACACACATAGTGGCATACAGCAGGGAAGTGGTATGATGGCCCATATGCAGGGTTAACAGGGGAATGTTTTCTGTTTATACGAGTGCATTTAGAACCCAATGTCTTCTTGTGATCTTGCAAGACTTAGGGCTCAGGTTATTGGTGTCATATGCAGGGGCTACGCCCGCCACTTGCAGGTTGTGCGGACATATGACCATATGGCGCGTACAGTTGTGAAACGACGACGAAGGTGCCAAGGTTGCGGGCAACAAGCACGGCGTTTGGGGAGGAAGGTGCAGGGCAAAGATGTGCCTGGTTGCACTGGTGCTACCATAGGATTGTCTTGGGGCGAAAGAGGTTGAGAGGTTTTATGGAGGGACTGCGTGTTAGTGCCACACTCTCGGGAGTGTCGCCTTCTTTGGAGGTGAAACCAGTGTGGGGCCCGGACCTCTCAAGATGTGCATATCAACAACATCGGAGGAATCCATTGCCTCCATGCTGGATGAATTATTTATGGAGAGGGAGCATGGAGTCCGGCGACGGACACCCCTAGACCTGGAACCTCTGCCAAAGGTGGACGTTGGACACAAAGTGCAGCTGGTCTTAGGGGCTGTCCCCAGGGCAAGATTAAGATGTCTCAGGGCCCAGGCTATCAGATTGGCGGGGCCCCTGTGGGGAGTTTCAGGTAAGGCGACTAGCGACCCCGTCCAGCTTGGGGGGGGGGTCGGTGTGAGCCTGTTTAAGGTCTAACTTAAATACATTCTGGCTTATTTAGAATTAATTTTTAATAGGGAAAGTACAAATCAAGACACCAAAACCATTTACCAAACATGCCATTTTAACTATCTTGTTAAAAAATCATGCATTTTAAGAGAATAATCAAGAAGCATAGTATTAATATGATTAGGCTATTTATAAAGTAGTGACATCATATACATATTTTATTCAGCATAACCACTACAGCACTATTTTTTCCCTTTATAAATCACTGACCATTATTGTTATCATTGCATCATGCATATTAAGACTATCAAATATTTATAAACTCAAGAAAGTAAAGATTGTTTATATTCTCAGGCACTTCTTAAATAAACTTTTTTCTGGATTTCATATTGGCAAAATCATTCAATTATATTCTGGAAATCAATATTCTGTTAGATCAGACTCAATGGTCAACAAGGCTAGGTTACACAATTTGTTTGGACATTGTGAACGGAGCTGGTTTTTCACTCTTTTCCAAAAACAGGAAACTGAAACGTTCTCCTTCACAGTTAGTGCGGAAGTGTTAGGGTAAAGGCGATACACCTATGTCAACATTAGGGAACGTTTTGGATACCTGCATTTTTAGATGTTTCAAAAGCAGCTGAGGGTGCCACATTTTTCAGCGTGGAGCTTTAATCTGATTCACATACCCAGAAAAAATGAACTTAATTTCTTCAACAAATGTGTCCTGAACATCTGCTGATAAGGCTGTTGTTGCAACTTTTAATGCAAGCTTCTCTTAATTCTGCATTGGCATAGTAGTTTATTTTGAACAGAAATCCAAAACTTGTCATTGAGATTCTGGTAGATTTCTTTTCTTTTCACCAATCTTTGTAAATCTGTGAAACCAGGAATGACGAAAGTATGTAGCTGTACTTAGACATTTCTGCCTTGTGGTAAACTACACAATTTCATTGTTCTGGCTCTTCACAAATTGCGTTTTCCTCTTTCCTTGACCGATGATGATCAGACCGGTAACTGTAGTCTTTCACCAGCAGTTTGCATTTCTCTTCAAAACATTTCAAAAGCTTATCATTTGCGAAGTGGAGCTTACTTAATCTTATTTCATTATTTATTTTGTTTTGATTAATTTTGTGGAGAGGGAAATCAATTTTGCTCTCCAACACTGGAAACTTTTTAGGTATGGGACACCCTTTGGCCACTTGCCACCTCATTGTGCAGCGAGTCTAGGATGAGCCCCTCGAACCCCTTGGACCGCGGGGCCCCCAAATGCGCGGGGCCCTGGCTCAATGCCTAGTTAGCTAGCCGGTTACCTGATGACCTTGCTGTAAAACATATGGTGGAGGTGGCAATTCCACCATGACTGCACTGTGGATGACGACATTGCAGGTGGAAAGTGTAAACTTGACTCACAAAATTCGTAATGACACGATTGCATTTGTGGTCACAGTGGTTGCCTCTGTCTAACCTTCCGGCGATGTAGCAAATATACCAGTTGGACGAATCTTATGTGGTAGCTGGCCCAGTGGCTAACGGTGACAAGTCTTTGGAGTTTGAGGCTCTCTGATCGTGGGTTCTATCCCCGCCAGTGGTATGGTTTGGAACAGTGTAAAACCCCGAGTTAGTGTTCTGTAGCGATGTTCAGACTCGGAGGAAGTGATGACGCCAGCCAGCGATCAGGATAAAAAAAAATCCTTGGCGTGGTTGTGGCACAGAGAGGGCCTATGGACCTAAAGTTCAAGGGTTGCGTAAGAGTGCTTCGAAAGGGGGGGCCGCGTGAGTAAATAAATAAAAGGTTGGAAACGAAAAATCTGGTGAGAAAAATCAGTATCGAGAGGAAAAACCCCCACTGACATTTAAGTGCTGGACAATAAATAATTAATGGTTTTTGAGGACTGTACGAAAGCGTGTATGGTTCCTGGAATTATTGGTAGTCGCTGCATAATGTTGATGTTGTGTTCATACAGGAAACAATCATAAAATAGGCAGGAAGTTGCCAGATAGATGGGTATGATGTGTATGTGGAAAAATCTTATGGTTGAAAGGTGGCATTTGCCATCATTGATCAGGGAGGACTAGCCATTTGTTGTGAGGGGACAAATTGCGAGGGTGGGAAGGGGAGGGTTTAAAAAGGTTCGGAAGGTCTATGGGGCAAGGAGAGGGCAGAGCTATTGTGTGCATGTTACGGACCTGACAGAGAATGATGGGCATGTAAAAAACTAACTTTGTGAAGGAGGTATTAAATTTACTATTTGCGGTAACTCACTGAAGTGGCAGTCATAGGAGGGGAGTGGAATTTACATGATACGGCATAGGATGTTGAACCCCAGGAAGTGGACACTTTTTCTGGGGTATTGGAGGGATTTTATTGTTTGGTGGTGGGTTAATGGACACGTGCGGGGGGTTGGGGAGTGAGGTTGAGCTCATACCATTGTAACATCGCAGGTACATGGCACAACTTGATAGAGTGTATGTTGCCGCGTACTGTCGCAGTCTCAAGAGTGTGCATATGTAGATGTGGTTGTTTTCCGAATTCAGAGGTGTTCTCGTGGACTTAGGCGTGCGAGGGATTACTAGAAGGGAGTCGCAGTACTGGATATGGAATGTTAAATTGAGATGAAAGGGGATGAGTGCAGCCTATCCTTCTGACTTTGTGGAGGCTTTGATGGGCAGGGGCATCCTGGGGATGATGACATTGGTCGGTTGGTGGGATATTATGGTGGCTAAAATAAGACACGTATCCAGTATTATTATGTTCGGGTGTGGGCGGGAAAATAATCAATATGTTGTAGGGCTTCAGGGGTATTTTGAAGGAACCCCCCGCCAGGGTTAATTGGGATTGTGCTTATGGGTGAATGGTCCATGATACCCTTGTAGCAGGAAATTGAGGATTTAAAGGAACGTATACGGGGCTTGCATAATGATTGTTTTGATGGTCAGTCTTGACTTTCGATGCTATGTCATTTTTATATTGTCGTGCAGCCTCCCCTTCTTATCTGTGCATATTCGTTTATGACTCTTCGGCTATCTCTTTATTTTCTGAGATCTCTGTCTTCTGTACCGTTTCATTCTCTAGTACACCTAGGTTTTGCCTCCCTACACCTTTGGGTGAACCATGGACTCGTTTCTGTTCTTCCCATTATTTCTGTTTCCCTGGGAAAACAAACCTCTCCTCTTGCCTCCTTGCATTTTGTTGTACCACATGTCCAACCATTCTCTGTAGTGGTTTGTCCTGTTCAACTTACCCTCTCCCACTGAATGTCTTGAAGGACAGTCCTATGCCTGGGTAGTTCCCCTTTTGTAGTTTGGTTTTCCCAACTATTTGCTACTCTCTTCCACTTGGAGTCTACTATGTAGTCGATAGCACAGCAGAACACGTGATCATTAGCTCCCAGGGGCCTTTTCATAAATGTTAATAATCCTCGATGTCCGAACTACTCAAGGTGAATACAAGGTCCAGTCTTGTGGTTATCCTCTACTCTCTCTATGGTAGTGTCTCTAACATGATGATGCATGAGGTTTTCCTGTACCACATCCTTCTCATCTTGGCTCTCCATGGGTTGGGACCCCATGGGGCTCCAGGTTTTACCAGTCAATATCCCTTTGTGATTGAAATCACCCATAACTCAGTAACTTTGCTCTCCCATGTGTGCTCTCCTGGCTACTCGGCTAGTGTTGTCGACCATTGCTCTGTTGCTTCATCGTATTCTTCTCTTGGCTCCTGCAGTTCTGTGGTGGGTTGTATTACTGCAAGTATTACCTTATGTTCACTCAGACTGGATTGTTCTACTAACAAGTCTCCTTTTGCCGTGGCCATCCATTCCTTCCATATTTTCTCAAACCCCCACTGGCTTTATTGAGCAGCTGCAATCCTCCTCCCTCTCGTCCCTCTGTCTTTCCTGTGGATTTTGATATCCAGATGGAAAGATGGACATCTTGTTATTATTCTGGTGAGTTTTGTTTCTGTGAGTGCTATTATGTTGGGGATGTCTCCTTGATCTTCATGCCACTCTCATACTTATTTGTTATTCCTTCTGCCATTTGTATAAACCACACCTTTTAATTCTTTTCTAAGACTGTGGTCTAGGGAGTTATTTTGGGGTTGGGGAAGTGGGAAGCCTGATAAGGAAACTATTGGGTGTAGTAGGCCTGTGGGGGGTGGGTGGAGTTTGTAATGCTGTGGGTGGGGGCATTGATGTGCATCGGTGTTTTGGTTTAGAGTGTTTGGTTGCATGGGTTGACCTGGGTTGGGACGGCTTCTTATAGGAAGTTGTGAGGGAGGCTGTATTTGATCTTTCTTCCCTGGGTCTAGGATTCCTGTCTGTCTTCTTTATCCCCTCTTTTTCCCCCTTTGTCGCCTTTGTACCATCTCTCTTAGTTTGTGCCTTTCTTCTTATGTTCTGTCACGGTCGAGATACACCTTCCTGTATTCCGGCATGCCCCTTAATGTGCTTTCTCCTGCAGGATCCTTTTCCCCCAAGTCGATTCTGCCTTGAAGGTCACTTTCCTGGCCGGGTTCTTTTTTTTTACAAACCCCCTATTCTCCGAAAATTTTCCAGCTGGGTCATGTCGTCTTCTCCTATTGCTTTTATGATACTTTCAATTGCTTTTTTTTTCCCTTGTTTTCTTGCTTCATATGTTTCCCCTTCAACTTCCTGGAGCCTATACACAAAAACTGACCTCACCCTTTCATTCTCCCACTGCATATCCTTGTGTATCCCCTCATTCAATTTGATTTCCTCCATTGCAGCTTTCCTTTCTTCAGTTTCACTAGCTAATGTGCTTGGGCTCAGTGGCCTGTTTATTTTCCTTCTCGGCTTTCCCCGGGCTTTTGCTGTGGTCTGTTAGGGCCTCCACATATAGCTTAGCTCTTTCATTTACTACAGTCTCCTCTGATAGAGCTTCTACATGCAGTTTTGCTCCTTCTTTCCCTACATTCCCATTATTTGTGACTGAGGTAGTAGTCTCTGATGTCAATCCCAAAATGTTCTTTAGTTCTTTAGGCTGTTTCAGATTTTTCAGTTCCTCTTCTAAACTCTGTATCCTAGCCTCTGCTGCTTTGACTTGCACTCTCCACTTCCTGCTTTCCATATCTATCCTCTCTTCCATTCTCATGCTAAGCTCTTCTAGTTTCTTTTCCCATTCATGTTCCCTTTTTATGAGCTCTGCTGCCCAATCTTCCTTTGCAGCTTATTCCTCCTGTCCCTTGGTTTTTCTTCCTGTTCTCTGTCAACCCATTTTTGTTTTATCCTGATTGCCTCAGAGTGGGAAACCTATGTAACTCTGTGTGTTAGGTTAGTAGTGTGTATGTCAGAGTGTGGGGGGGAAGGTAGAGGAGGAACTGTGGCTATGTGGGGGAGGAGCTGGGAGGGGAATTTAGGGGGGAATATGGGGAGTGGGAAGGAGGGAGAAGCGAGTGGGAGAGGGAGAGGGGGAAGGAGGGGAGAGGTGGGGAGGGGGAGGGTGAAAGAGGGAGGGGTAGGATCAGGGAAAGGAGTGAGATGTCGGTGGGGAGGGGGAAGTGTATGTGTGAGTCTGGATATGTGTGTGTGGTGTGTGTGTGGTGTGTGTGTGGTGTGTGTGTGTGTGTGTGTGTGTGTGTGTGTGTGTGTGTGATGTGTGTGTGTTGTGTGTGTGTGTGTGTTGTGTATATGTGTGTGTTGTGTGTGTGTGTGTGTGTGTGTGTGTGTGTGTGTGTGTGTGTGTGTGTGTGTGTGTGTGAAATTATGTGTGAAATTATGTGCGGGTTTATTATGTGTCTGAAAAGTAGGTGCTTGTGCATTGGAGTGTAATGTGGAGTCTCAGTGGTCACTTGTGACCACAGCCTCTTGTGACCTGACCCCCACCCTCCTGGGACTTGACCCGCACCTACTTACAATGTTGCCCTTAATAGCTTGTCCTGCCACCTAGCTTATAGTAAGTTACTCGCCTTGTTCAATGAATTACCAATTGCTATTCCTTATTGAATACTTGAGTGCCTGTTCTTTATCGTGCCATGAGAGACCATTCACAATCAGCTTGGCGGTTAATTGGAACCCTGGAACACCCTCACAACCACTCATAGGTGAATACAGTATACTTGCAATGCAGCTGTAGCAGCCTGTAGATTGTCCAGCTCGATGTGACGTCCTGGCGTAGATTCACCTCAATTTCTTCTCGCTAATAATGTACCCTATTCACTGTATTTCTCTCACTGGACACACAATTGTTTCACTTTATTATCTTTCTTGGGCGATATGTGACAACGTCGCCTTACCACCCACACTAGCCTGCCTGCTCTGACTGCGCCACCACCGTTTACTTTCTAGATCACTTACAAAATTATGGCTCTCCCCACACTTATGTTGCTCAGGCAGATTGTAAATCGCTTCTAGGATTGTTCACTACCCTAAAACACTTTGCAACCCTTGCAGAACACTCGGGTAGCCCTCAAAAACACTTATATTCGCGGAGCACGGAAGGCGTGACTCGCGAGCTCGATGTCCTTACTGTGTGTGTGTGTGTGTGTGTATGTTGGTACGCTCGTACTCACCTAGTTGTACTCACCTAGATGAAATTGCAGGGGTCGAGTCCAAGCTCCTGGCCCCGCCTCTTCACTGGTCGCTACTAGTCACTCTTCCTGTACCGTGAGCTTTATCATACCTCTGCTTAAAGCTATGTATGGAACCCACCTCCAATACTTCGCTTCCCAAACTATTCCACTTCCTGACTACTCTGTGGCTGAAGAAATACTTCCTAACATCCCTGTGATTCATCTGTGTCTTCGACTTCCAACTGTGTCCCCTTGATACTGTGTCCAATCCATGGAACATCCTGTCTTTGTCCACCTTGTCAATTCCTCTCAGTATTTTGTATGTTGTTATCATGTCCCCCCTATCTCTCCTGTCCTCCAGTGTCGTCAGGTTGATTTCCCTTAACTTCTCCTCGTAGGACATGCCTCTTAGCTCTGGGACTAGTCTTGTTGCAAACCTTTGCACGTGTGTATGTGTATGTGCGTGTGCTCTTGTGTGTGTGTGTGCGCGCGCGTGCTCATGTGGGCGCATGACCCACTTAATATTTGTATTTATAACTCATTACAATTGTGACCAGGTGTGGACGTGTCAGTGGCTCATTACTTTGTAATTTGTTCATGATTGTAACCATGTATAAGAGTGAGGCTGATTCATTACCTTTGTAACTTGCCATGATTGTGACCAGATCTACCTGGAGTTCATTACCTTTGTAACTAGTTCAGCTATCATAACTTTGAGATCCAGTCCCTGGACCAATTATGTACCTCTATAATATTTTGACTACCACCCACAGGATGGGTATGTTGTGAATAATAAACATATTAAAGTGAAAGTCTTGCTTTCGTAGGGAGTGAATTTTGTGTGCATATTTGGTACGAATCCCTTTAGGATTTTCCAAGTGTATATAATCATGTATCTCTCCTGCCTGCATTCCAGGGAATACAAGTCGAAGAGCTTCAACCATTCCCAGTAATTTAGATGTTTTATCGCACTTATGTGTACCGTGAAGGTTCTCTGCACATTTTCCAGGTCAGTAATTTCACCTGCCTAGAAAGGTGCTGTTAGTGTGCAGCAATATTCCAGCCTAGATAGAACAAGCGACCTGAAGAGTGTCATCATGGGCTTGGCATCCCTGGTTTTGAAGGTTCTCATTATCCATCCTGTCATTTTTCTAGCAGATGCGATTGATACAATGTTATGATCTTTGAAAGTGAGACCCTCTGACATAATCACTCCCAGGTCCTTTACATTAGGTTCTCGCTCTATTGTGTGGTTGGAATTTGTTTTATATTCTAACATTATGTTAATTTCCTCACGTTTTTCATATCGGAGTAATTGAAATTTCTCACCATTGAACTTCATATTGTTTTCTGCGGCCCATTTAAAGATTTGGTTGATGTCCACCTGGAGCCTTGAAGTGTCTTTGATGCAAATTTGGGTGTCATCTGCAAAGGAAGACAAGGTGCTGTGGCTTACATCCCTGTCTGTCACATATTAGAACGAGGAACAGGATGGGGGCGAGTACTGTCCATTGTGGTAGGCCTGTGGCTTGGTGGCAAACGCTCTCGCTTCATACGGTCAGTGTCCGGGTTCGATTCCCGGCGAGGGTTGGAACATTAGGCATGTTTCCTTATACCGGTTGTCTATGTTCACCCATCAGTATAAAATGGGTATCTGGGTGTTATTCGACTGGTGTGGGTCACATCCCAGGACAAAATTGACCTACTTTGCCCGAAATATTCTGCATAACAAGCAGCTTTCTATATAGTAGTATGTCATTGATGTCAGCTAGGACTGTATACCTTGTACATGTACTTGTAGCAATAAAGATATTATTGTGATTATTATTATTATTATTATTATTATTATTATTATTATTATTATTATTATATTAGAGCTTTTCACAGTATCCGCCTCATAATATGTCTACTTTTACTCTTTGTGTTCTGTTTGTTAAGCAATTGAAGATCCATCTACCAACATTTCCTGTTATTCCTTTATCACGCATTGTATGCACTATTACACCATGGTTACGCTTGTCGAAGGCTTCCGAAAAGTCTGTGTATACTACATCAGCATTTTGTTTGTCTTCTAGAGCATCCAGGACCTTGTCATAGTGGTCCAGTAGTTGGGACAGGCAGGAGCGACCTGCTCTAAACCCATGTTGCCCTGGGTTGTGTAACTGATGGGTATCTAGATGAGTGTCAGTCTTGCTTCTCAGAACCCTTTCAAAGATTTTTATGATGTGGGATGTTAGTGCTATTAGTCTATAGTTCTTAGTTATTGCTTTACTGCCACCTTTGTGGAATGGGGCTACGTCTGTTGTTTTTAGCGACTGTGGGATGACCCCTGTGTCCATGCCCTCTCTCCAAAGAATGCTAGAAGCACGTGTTAGGGTTTCTTGCAGTTTTTGATGATCACGGAGTTCCACGAGTCTGGCACTGGGGCAGAATGCAGGGTCACGTCATTTATCGCCTTTTCGAAGTCATGTGGTGTTAGGATAATATCACAAAAGTTTGAATCTACCAAATTCTGAGTCTCGGCCATAAAAATATAATTTAGGTCTTCCACTCAGTCTGCTTAGCGGCTCGTTAAAAACTGAGTTATATTGGGACTTGAATAGCTCACTCATTTCTTTGCTATCATCTTTGTAAGACCCATTTCGTCTAAGTAGGGGCCCAATATTGGATGTTGCTCTCGACTTGGATTTGGCATAAGAAAAGAAATATTTTGGGTTTCTTTGAAATTCATTTATGGCTTTTAGCTCCTCCTGCATTTCTTGTCTCCTATAAGATTCCTTTAGCTTAAGCTCGATATTTGCTAATTTTCTGACCAGTGCCTTCCTTTGTATTACAGATATATTGGCCTCTTTTAGCTGTTCTGTGATTCTTCGCCTTCACCTGTATAGGGAGCGCCTCTCTCTTTCTATTTTACATCTTCTCCTGCCTTGAGCATTGTTGCGAATAAGAATTTTTTTTAAAGAACTTCAGAATGTGGCCTGTTACCATTTATTTCTTATGCAACAAGATTTTTGGATCCGAGTTCTTTAAAGGTCTTTTAGAGTCTAGGGGAAATAATTTCAACTGGGAAACTCCATAGAATAATATTCAAATTTATTAAAGTATTTAAATACAATACTTTATCTTCTCTTTGTAGTTAATTTAACTTAATACTTTGTACAATAAATTTACCATATACATTTAGTTCAAAATCATGGAAATGTCATATTAATAAGGAAGTTTAATTATTCTTCCTGTATCTAAGTCCTCATTAATATTTACGTCTTTTTCTTAACAAGACTGTAAACTCAAAATACAAAAGGAAAAAGATTTAAAAAGGGGACCTTTGAATCTGGCCGTATAGTTTTCTTTTTGGTTTACTGGACTGACCAAGAATAAAAAAATACAAAAGAGTTTTTTCAGAGTAATGAGGAACAAAGTGATCAGCTCTAGATCCAATTCCAAAACCATTAAAAACTGACACCGTAAGAGCCAATATACGATCAGTTGTCGGGTAGAGCTGGGAGCAGACTGCCCTATTTTGCCAGTTGTTGACGTGTCGTCAGGTTGCATCACTGACCCACGTCGGGCCACCCGGACAAAAAACAATTAAACCAATTCCCCGGGAGGGTTTCCGAGATTTAAAAAATTTCTATATCAAAAGGGAAAACCCAACCAACCATAATATTTAAAACAATAGGATAATTACAAAAAGTGAAAATAACGATAATAGGATAAAAAAAATAATAGTGATAATAACAATAACATGTTTAATACCATGGCATTTTTCCCAAAAAATTAAAACCAATAATAATTTTAACCCCGAAATTTCTTATTTTGGGAAAAACCCGGAGACTTTTCGCGCTATAATTTAAAGTGATGAACATATGCTTTTTACAAAAAAAAATTTAAAATAACACAGGATGCCCAATTTCAAAGATTTAAAAACCCCCCCCCCCGTACGACAATGGGTTTTCGCAGTAGGGAGTTTGCAAGCGCCCTTTTGGAAAAAATCCCCTTTTATAGTAAGTGTCCCCCTTGGTAAAGGGGGGCAAGAAAAAAAGAGGGAAAAAATGAAGAAGCAAGAATTTGAACAGCGGTTATTTCCCAGAGGATGATTTTTTGGAAAACAAGGGCCCGAAGAACTATCGGAGTGGCTTCCACCCAAAAATTCGAGAATGGGATCTGGGGACATGACTTTTCGGGGCCCTTTCCTTGTGTATTAAAATATTTCCGCCCCATCAACAAAACGGTTTTCATAGTCATACTGTCAATATAAAAAAAAAAATTATTAACAAAAATTATAATCAAACATATAAATTAGGTCAAAAGGAGTACTCTTTTCTTAACTTTACTTTTTAAGGTATGCTTTTTTTTTTTTAAAGGGCGAAAAAAGGGCATCAAAATTAAAGTTGGGGGACCCATTTAAAGTTTTTAAAGACTAATCAAAAAAGGTTTTGGGATCCTCGAGCCCACCTGGGGGTTTCGGGTTTTTTCTTTGATTTCATAAAAATTAATAAAAAATTAAAGGGTTGTGACCCAAAAAATTTACCATAATTTTATGGGGGGGGGTTTCCCAGATAAATGAAATTTCCAAAAAAAATTTTTGTTTTTTTTAAATTTAAAAAAAAATTGGGCAAAATTTTTTCCCAAAAGGGGGGGGGGGGGGGGGGGGGGGTTTTTGGGGGGGGGGGGGGGGGGGGGGGGGGGGGGGGGGGGGGGTTTCTGAAGAAACACCCCCCCCCCCACACAAAAACGTTTGGCTTGATGGTAAATAAAAGGGGGTTGTTTAAAAAGGTCAGGACTTTTAAATACGGGTGAAAAAAGAAAGAAAACCGTTTTTCAACAGTTTAAAAGCAATCTCACAAACTTTCGCCCAGAAAAAATTTTCATTTTACTATTTTTAACTCAGTAAGAGGAGATGAAACCCGAAAAAAATTTAAGGACAGAAACGTCGAAAATAACCAGTCTTTTCCCAAAGGGAAACCTCTGTATGGGAACCTTTTTTATCAGGGGGGGAATGGGAAACTGGGAAAGGGCCCCTAACTTTTACATCAACAGGACGTCCCTCGCCCTGACCTATAAAAAACCGAGGTATTTAATTTTTGGGGCTTGCCCAAACCCGCCCACTTGGCTAAATTTATGGTAAAAGTTTATTTTTCAACTTTTTAAAAAAGGGTTTTTCCCGGGCCCTTTAAAATGTTCCCCCCAAACTAAATTACTTTTAAAAACAAGTCATTTTAATATCCCTTTCCCATTTCCTTCAAAATCATTGGTCAGAAAGGTTTCCCTCAGGCGCTAAAAGGTTTAAAAGGCCGTGTTACAAAACCCCAAAGGGCCCAAAACCACAAAATTGAAAAATCCCCTTGTAAGTAAATGGGGAAATTTTCCCCTTGGGCTCGTGGGTAAGCGGCATTTGGGTTTAAAAACCCCCTTAAAAATCCGGGGCGGGTTGACTAGGTGGCTCCTGATACTCTGCATTAATCTCAATGGGGGGTAGTGGGAAACCAGCTCTCCCCAAAAAGTAAAAAAAAACCAAACAACTTTTTACTACCCAGTAAAATTCACAGACACTAAAAGGAGAAAAAAAAAAGACCGGGGAAAAAAACTCTCCAGATTGGGGCCCCCCACAAACGAGAAAAACCAAGAAATTTTTCCCTAACAAAACCTGGGGGAAACCCACTACACCCCCCTGACACAGCAAACAAGAAAAACGATTCTTCCCAAAATAGGATCTAATTCCCCAGTAAAATCCCAATCCCCAATCCCCGGGGGCCGGGGATCCCAAAGGGGAAAATTTTTTCCCTAATTCCTTCTATCTTCCCACCAACTGGCCCACGGAAGTATTAAATTTCAAAAAAGTCACTTAAAAATAACTCGGGGAATCTGTCCCCATGTCCCACCATTACTGTACCAAAAGCGAGCGCCCCCCTGTTTTTTTTCGCATGCAATTTCATTATTTTTTAAAACAAGCAATAGAGACGGGCCCCTTTCCCCGAAACTCCAAAAAGGCCCCAAAGGGGGTTAACCCCAAATTTACATAAAGGTTTTGGACCCTACAGACTTAAAAAACTATAGGCCAATATCTAACTTACCATTGCAATCCAAAATTTTTGAGAAACTCGTGAAAGGAGACTGTATTCATTTATAACGGCTAAAAACATATAACCCCCTGCCATTTTGGGGTTTCGGGAAAAATAAAAGCACTAATGATCCATCATAAAAATGCAAGATCTGCTTTACACAGCTTTGGGAAAAAAAGGAAAAACCCTAGGAATTTTAAATGACCTAAAAAAATTTTTTTGACACATTTTAAACCCACGAAACCCAAACCACAAATTGCCCAAACTAGGGTTTAAAAAGGGGCCCAATGCCTTCTTTTTTTCAAATCAAAACTTTTACAATAGGATCGTACGTCCCCTTTTAAAGACCAGCATCAGAAACCCACGGCCACTTGAAAACTGGAGTTCCGCAGGGAAGGGCCCCTTGGCCCCCTCCCTCTTCCTCAATCATCAATGGCCTTCCAAACGTTTTCCCAAAAACCAAAAACCCCTTCCCCCTTTGTTTGATAAACACGACTTATGTATCTCTCCCCCAAATTTTTGCCACCCCAACACCTTTGTAAAAGAGGACTGATTAAAATATTGACTTGGATGACAGCCAATAAACTTACGTTTAAAACACTGACAAAACTTACTCCCATTGTGTTTGGAAAAGCAGAGAGGAGATGCACAAATTAAAAATTAAGGTTGCCCAAACACTTAAATTCCCAGAAATAAGGGGGGAAAAAATTCCTAGGCTTAACCTTGAAAAACAACCGGGTTTTCAGCCCCCATATCCAGCATTACCCAAAAAAATTTACCAAAAAAAGGGTTTTTGGGACCCCTCTCCAAGATACGAACACAGCCCCCAAAAATCCCTTCCCCCAATTTTATCCCACTCATTTAATTTACCCAAATACCTAAACCTTTGCTATTTTTTTGGGGGGGGATCAACTGTAGCAACACACCTAAACCCAAATAAAACCCCAAAAAAAAAACTCCCGTAAAATAACCCACTAAATCCCACCCCTGGAAACCCCAAAACCCCCCCACTTTTCAAAGATAAAAAATTACTCCCATTTCGGGTAAAATCCACACTTACTACTGTGCAATCTTTTATCTACAGGGCCTTAAACTCAAATATAAACCTTGACCTAAAACCCCTTTCTTGATAGTTGTGACAAAACCCCAAACAGGCAAAAACCACCAAAAAACAAACATCCTAGGGAACCCCCCCCGTGTCCCTAAACCTTTACAAAAATTAAAATGAAATGAAAAGGGCCCCTTTAAAAACGGGAATACCCTACCTGAGAACTCAAAGGAACTGCAGACACATTCACCCCCTTTTAAAAAACTACCATTAAAAAAACATCTTATCCCCCTGAACCCCCCATCAAAAAACTACACAATCCACCGGGTTTGGTTTCACATTTAAACACTCGCTCATCATTTAAACCATAAACAGAAATTTTAATCTCAGTTTTAAAAAATAATAAACCCTTTGGATACCCCAAATTTACTAAAAACTAAAAATTTTGTCCCAAAAACCCAAAAAATTCACATTGCTAAACTCACAAATAGTTTTTTAGTCACTTGCCATAATCCAAATTTTACCTCATAATTTGTAATTTTTTACAATTAAAAATTAAAACTAAGTACCCCCGGGAAATGCCTACCATCCCAAAAACGTTTCTAGTGGACACTCTGAATCCCCTTTTTTAACTACAGTAAACCAAACAAAAACCCAAAATTTTTCTGTAAACTCAGCATTGAAAACCTTATAGAAAAAAAAACTTTAAATTTTTGAATTTGAATCTGGTACCATGGGGAGCTTTAAAACCTTTACAATAATCAGTGCACATTCTAGAAGTTCCATCAGGCTTGGGAACAAATTTAACAGGGTGGGGCCCCCCACGGACATTTACTCCTTTCTTGGGGCCCCCATGGGACAAAAAAAAATTCAAACTTCTTTTTTTAATTTTTTCCTGTTTAAATGACTTGCCCTATAAGGTGACTTTTTGAAAAGGCTTTGCTCCTTGTACATTTTATGTCGTAAATTTCCCCCAATGTACAACACCTAACGTAATATAAAAGCCCTTTGATATCTTTGCTTTTACAAACCAAGGTCCAAAAAAAAGGGTACCCCGAGAGTTTGCAATGCTTTTTAAAATTTTTTTTAAAAAAGTACTTCTATCGCTTTAGAAGGGTGGGCAAAATTTTCTTTTTCCCAGTTTCACCCAAAAGGGAAAGAATGCCCAAAACTGGTACGAACTGGGGTGGTAACCCTTAGTTGGTTTATGTGTAAGTACGTTTGGTTTTTCCCTTTTTCCGGGAAAGTTTGTATTCCCAAAAACTACCTCTTTGGGAGCCGCTCAATCATTTTCCAAAGGCCCTTCGAAATGGGGTTGAAGAGCGTGTCCAGGTAAGAATTTCTGGGGCCCTCACACTGTCCCCTGGTTTGAAAAAACGAGAGCGTGTGGGGGTTTGTCATAACAATGCTTCATCTTGGATTGGGGCCCTTTGCTAAGTTTTTTAGAGGCCCAATTTTCCCCCAGTTGTGACCCCCCGCTTTTGCATTTGAGTTGGGGTTTTTTTTAAGGAGGGTTTTGGATTTTCCCCGGGCCCGAATTTTTTTAGAAAGGCGAGGAAACCCCGACTTTGGGGTCCCCTTTAAAATTTAAATTTTAAAAGGACCTTTAACCCAGTGCTTTTTTGTTCGCTTTCCCTTTTAAAAGGGGAACAAGAGGAATGGGGGATTCCTTCGTCCAATCTCTGGAAAACTGGGCCCCAGTAAAGCTCTCATCATTGATTTTAAAGTTTGGGGGAAATCGTTCGAGGGGTCCTTTCGACGGGGGGTGTTAAAAAACAGAAAATACGGACTTAATTCCGAGGGGGGAGAAAAAAGGCAACCGAAAAAATCTTAGAGGTAAAAAAATTTTTAAACCCTTTATCGGATTGAATATTCGGGGAATCCCCCCCCTGTGAGGGAAAATTTTTTTTCAAAACTCGAACAATAGCGAAAAATTTTTCCAAAGGGGTAGCCTTTTGGATATCGGTAACGGGCATCCAAATTTGGGAAACAGTATTGATTCCCTTTTTTTAGTTCCCCGGGGAAAAGGACCAAAACAATCTATTTCAGGCGTGAGAAAGGGGTCACCATGGGCGGGAATCGGGAAAGAGGGGAACTGGTGGGGGTGTGTGCGAGGTTTGCCGGTCACTTGCCCGGGCCCTTTAAAACCTTTTAGATAGCTTTCCACAGTCTCCTTCATTCTGGGCCAATGAAAATGCTTGGGTAATTTTTTCCCAGCGTTTTCTTTAAAATCCCAAATGGGCCCTCCCCTGGGAAATATGGTTTGGGGGAAAAATAATGGCCAATTCCCCTAAAAGGTTTCCCAGGGAGCACCACTAGAAAGTTTTTCTGGGAAGACAGCATCGTCGGAAGACAAAAAAACTTTTTCCCTTTTCCCTTAAAAATACCCAAATTTGCAAGAAGTAAAAAATTGGGCCAGGTCTTTGGGATCGCTGCTGTAATAGCTATTTTCTCGAATTTCCTTTGGGATTTGGGTCAAGGGGAAATGAACCCTTTTTAAATTTTTCTTTTTGATAGGGATTTTAATATCAAAAAACTTTAAAAGGGCCGATCATAGAATTTTTCAGATTTTAAGATCCGGGTTGTAAGGGTCGACTGAACAAAAAATCGAGACCAAATCTTCGCCTTCACTTAGGGCTTCAGTTATAAAGGGTTTTTTGGGGGCCCCTAGACATTGCTCTAGTTAAACATTGAAAAGGAAAAAAAGGTAGGAGCCCCTTTTCGAGCTTTTATGGCCCTAGTTAATGTCGTTTGAATTATCAATAACTAGAGGCTCTCGGGTTATACCTGGATGTCTAGATCATTGCCTATGAGTAAGTCAAGCCCGAATGGAAAATTTTCATGGATATAAACCCACCGACACAAAGTCAGTATAGGTTGGTTTTTGGATGATTTTTCCCCGTGAAGGGGGCACTCTTGTAAGGGCCCCTTTGGCTTCTAAAAGAAATCAGCTTTGTGGGGAGTCATACACTTTTGGGAAAATTGTCCTGCCTTTAACAATGTTAAATAAACTTCCAGTATCCCCGGAAGGAATTAATTTCAACTAATTGGTCTGTCTTTTTCCAAATTTCACTTTAAACAAAGTAGGGGCTCATAGTGAGGGAAATATCTTTTTTTTTGAAACAGCTTTTGAAATTTAAATCAACTGAATTGACTACTGATTCGTTCTTGTGAACCTTGTTCGGTTTCTAGGGTTCAGTTTCTTTTGAGTTGTCGATGAAGATATTTTCCTGGTTGCCTAAAAGAAGTTTGCTCGTTCCTGGTATCCCCCCCTCTAGCCCCAAAAACAGTATTTTTCCCTTTCATGCCCTTTTTTTATTAAAATAAGTGGGAGTTCAATCACTGTTATGCCTTAGTGGTTTTGAACTTTTCCCAGAGTTTGATCTAAATTTTTTATTAATGGGCGTGGAGGCAAACATAGGAAAATCTGGGAAGGTTTTTGTTTTGGGGACCCTCTCTTTAGGGTTGGGGTTTTTCCTTTTTTAGGGGGAAAATTTGTCACTGTTTCCTTACTTTTTGTTTCGCCAACCCAAATTTTTGAGATTTTTCATAATTATCGGCCCAGCGAGGGTGGGTTTATTTTTTTTTTACTATGGGGCCCAAATTTAAAAAAAAATACCTATGCAAGTCTTCTGGTAAATTATTATAGAAAATTTCCCCCCTGCAGGATCAAAATTTGGGGAAAAACTTCCAAGATTTACAGTTAGAAGCTCTACCCAATCTCCAAAACGATTTTCTTTTTTACGTGCACAAAAAACTACATACACTTTAATTTGGGTGGCGTTTTTTAAAGCTCTAAAAGTTTTTTTATAACTTTCTGGGGGGAATTTAAAGCCTTTAGGATTTGCCTTCTTAAAGGAAACATAAAACCACATATTTTCCAAAAAAGGGAAAAAGTAGGGCCCTAAAAACTTTTTAGCTTTTCCAGACAACCCAAGTTGTAATTTAAAGGTTTCCCACGTTTCGGGGGGCCCGCGCATAGCACGTGGGTTGATTCTTTAAAGACTTCAAAAAAAGTATCTAAATCCCCCCCCCTTTTTAAAAACCCTTGGGGAAACCCTAGAAAGCAGCTTTTTGGGATATTTTAAAAATCATTTGAGGGTTTTAGTTTAAACTTTTACTCACATTTCCTTTTTATTGGGTTTTCTTATATGCGGGAAAAGGGGTTTTCCCTTTTAAAGTCTTCTTCATTTAATTTACGCTGAGCCTCAATTTTAGCAGTCTTTAAAATAAATAGTTTTCTCTAATTTTTCAAACGGGCTTTGAGAAATAGCCCCGATGGGATCGAAAATTTAGGGGAAATTTAACTGGGGGTTGTGGATATTCCTTTTTGGAAAGTGCACCTTGGGAGGGCCAGGCCTTTACCAATTTAAAAGGAATTCCTTCAGTAACCCGGGCCCCCCAAAAAACCCCAAAACGGCTGCACCCTTTCAATACTTCATAACTTGACTGGTAGCCCTTTCTTTGGGAAAAATAAACCCTTTTAGAGTCAGAATCTCCTGCACATGAATTAGAGGGGCCCCCTGGGAAAAAAATTTTTTTCAAATTTTTTGCCCCTTTCGGTATTGGGGTAAAATTTTCAAACGTATGGACCCCAATTTACCGGGGATCTGCCCGCACGTTTGGGAAATTTCCAAGGGGTTTCCCGCTTTGACAATGTTAAAATTTTTCAAATAAATCTTTAATTTATTTTTCCATGATAAAATTTTTTAATAAATTCCCAGTATATAAAATTTAATATTGTTCTTTTGATCAAATTTTTAGAACAACAGAGATCCCGGACGGGTACCCCCCTTTGTTGCGAATAAGAAATTTTTTTTAAAAAAACTTCAGAATGTGGGCCCGTTCCCCTTTATTTCTTAAGCAACAAGAAATTTTTGGGTCCGAGTTCTTTTAAAAGGGCTTTTAGAGTCTAGGGGAAATAATTTCAATGGGAAACTCCATAGGAAAAAATTTCAAATTTTTTTAAAAATATTTAAAAACAATCCTTTTTTTCTTCTCTTTTTATTAATTGGCACATGTCTTCGCTTTCACGGTCGCCGCTAAAGTATCATACTCACCACATAGGCGGCAGTACGTTTGTTCCCGGGGACATTACCCTTACCTTCGTCCGAAATCTTGTAGGTAACATAGGGTGGTTTTTGGGGGCCCCCAAAAATCATTTTGAGGGTTTTAAAAAAAAACCCCCTGGGGAAAAACCCGCATGGTCCTGCCGCCCACGTACCAAATTTTAGCCCTAATGCACCGTCCCAAACTTCTCAAAAAATTTTCCCTTTTATCCCCCCTCGTCCCCCTCAAAGGGGAAAGTTGGTTTCCCTTTATCCACCTATAATACCGGGGAAACATCTATCCCTTTTTACAGTGACCGCTGGTGTGACGTTAAGAAATCACGTCCTGAAACCTGGTGATAACATTCAAAACCCTTGCGATAGCAGTTTGACGAAAAATTTGTTGTCCTCCGTTCCCAAGCTACACCATAAAAGTTCCCCTATATTTTACTCCATAAGTTCCCTATGATCTTTGGCAATAAGACTTGCGCGAAAAAAGGGGCCCTTAAACGTTCCTTTTAAGAACTCGATGCCTACGTAATTTTTCCTTCGTCCAGACCCAACCGCCAAACTTGACGATCAAAGTGCACCAAGTTGTCAGCCGAGGGGTACAGCACCACTTCACAAACCCAATGCAGCCAAAGGGAACTGACAAGGGGGTCACCTACAAATGCGTGATCAAAAAATTAAGGTGGACAGGGGGTAAGGCTATCTGAGTGAATTTGAGTTAATTTTTTTTAAAACACAGGTTTGGGTCCATGTTTCCCTTTGAAAATCTTTCCCGCTTTTTCATTTTGAAAACCCGGTTACTTGGGGCCCCCCCTAATGTTTTTGTTACTGAAAATGAAATTTTGGTTTAAGGTTTTTTTTTTTTTCGTGAAATGATCACATTTTTTTTGGTCTGGGGGGGCCCCTGCATACATGCCTTTAACCTTTTTTGTTACTGAAAAATATTGGGTTTTTGATATAGTAATATTTCTATCTATCATCAAAGGGTTTTTGAAGATTAGGCCCATTTTATTCTCCAAAACTTTTAGGCTCTATTATTTTTTTAGTTTAAGGGAAAATTTTGTGCAGGATTTAAATAGCTCATGGTGTGTGAATTTTCTTCTCAGCTGCCCCGGGGTTAACTCTGCTGCAAATATTATTTATTACATTCCCCATTTTTGGGGTCATAGGTTGGGGAAAACCTCCAGCACAAGGGTATTTGGGGCGGGGCTGGAAAATTTTCCAACCCGTGGGTCGATTTTTTTTTGTACAAATCTTTACCTTTTAGTTTACCGGAGGGGAGTTCCGGGGGGCAACGCCCCCGCGGGGCCCCCCTGTGACCAAGGGCCCCCTGGTGGGTAGAGCCTGATCAAAACCCGGCTTTGTGCTGGCTGCAACCCCCAAACCAAAGAACGAAACCACAGCCCGGGTGGGCAAGGGAAACCCACTTTAGGTGCTTTTCCCTGGGCCCGCTTGAAAATGCCCGGGGGCTATTGGTAATTTCCCCCTTTTGTAGGGGAGGCAGTTTTAAAAAGTCCCCGGGCCCCCCGAAAACTTAATTTTATGGTCCTTAAACGTGCTGGGGGCACCCCCGCCCTTTTTATTGGGGGGTGTTTTTCATCTCTGCCAAGTCCTTTTTCTTTTGTTGTGAGTGATTTTCGTTTTGCCCAAATTCGGTTTCAGTCCCTCTAGGATTTTCCAGGGGTAAAATAAACATGTAAATTTTCGCGCCTGCGTTTTCCCGGGAAAAACAGGTTTAGGGAAATTCAAGCGCTCCCCGTAATTGAGGTGTTTTTAAACTCCCTTATGCACACGTGGGGGTTCCGTACATTTTCAGGTCAGCAATTTCCCTGCCTTGGAAAGGTTTCTGTTGGTGCAGCAATTTCCACCTAGGGTAGAACAAGTGACCTTTAAGAGTGCATCATGGGCTTTGCCTCCCCAGTTTTGAAGGGTTTTCATTATCCATCCTGCATTTTTCCCAGGGAGATGCGTTGAAACAATGTTAAAGGGCCTTGAAAGGTGAGATCCCCCACATGATCACTCCCGGGCTTTGACGTTGGTGTTTCGCCTTTTTTTGTGGCCAGAATTTGTTTTGTACTCTGATGAAGATTTAATTTCCTCGTGTTTCCTATTGGTAAAAATTTTCATCGTTGAACTTCTATTGTTTCTGCGCCCACTAAAAAGATTTGGTTGATGCCCGCGGGAGTTTGGTGTCTGCAAGGGAAGACACTGTCATGCAGATTCGGGTGTCATTGCAAAGGAAAAAGGGTGTGCTGACACCCTTTGTCTATGCGGTTGAGGAGGGGGAACAAGAGGGGAGCGAGTACGTCCCTTTTAAAATTTTACAAAAAAAAAAAGGGTAGCCTAATAAACAATAAAAAATTTGTATTAATACTTTGGAATTGATTAAGTGATATTTCACTTCAGGGGGATTTCTTAATAGTTTCAGACTGATGAGTCTTTGTTTTAAAAAGTGTGAGAGAATGTAATGAACCTGGCCACCCAGGGCGGGGCCAGCCAGAGGTCATGAGGCTGTTCTACATAAGGGCCGTACCCGATCATGGACTGGGGAGCACTTGCCCTGGTTTCACCAGGATACAAACTAAAGTGTCTCTGTATTGTCCAAACACAGCTGTACGGGCCATGCTCGGGGACCTAGGTGGGCTAATGGGGGACTCTGAATTCGGGGCCCAGCGCACCCCCCTGGGGACATAAGAACATAAGAAAGAAGGAACACTGAAAACAGGCCTACGACCCATCGAAGCGGGTCCATGCCCCCCCCCCTTTCCGGCCTAGAAAAAATGACCCCATAGTCGGGTCATTTCCATTTAAAGGGAAAAGAGCCGGCCCAAACCGGGTACCCCAAGTAGCAGGTCCAATTCACACAAACCCCACCTACTTGGCCCCTCCCCCTCAGTACACCTACTGCAGTCTTATTGGTCTTCGTGGTCGTCTGCTAAAAAAACCCCCCAATCGACAAAAACCTACTTTCCCCCCAAAATATCTTTGGCAAGATTACAAAATCGTAATGATCGATTTCAAACCCCCCAACCACGGGGGGGGTTTAGAACCCACGATCAGAGAGTCCCCCAAAACTTCTGAGTCTCGAAAGTTTTGGGACCCCCGTGATCGGGGTTCTAGACCGTTGCGTTACCCCACGGGGCCAGCTGCTACGATGAGTTTCACCCAAAACTAGGTTATTTTTATCGAGAGTCATTTTGACGACTTTTGAGGGTTTGAGCTAAGTTTGTTTTTGCCACGCTGCTGGAGTTCGTCTGTAAAAATTGCTTTGAGATCACAGGGTGCCTATGTAACTTTTCCTTGGTGTATAAAAATACCTTTTTGGGATAAATCTAATTGTGGCTAACTGGCCATTTTCCCTGGAGTTTACCTGGATTTTACCGGAGAGAGTTCTGGGGTCAACGCCCCCGGGGCCCCGGTCTGTGCCCGGGGCCTCAGGTGGTCAAGGCCTGATAAACCAGGCTTTTACTGTGGCTGCACACAACCAACATACAGAGCCACGCCCGGCTGGTCGGTACCGCTTTAATGCTTGTCCAGTGCCTGCTTCAAGACACCCATGGGTCTATTGGAAAATCCCCCCTTAGATGCTGGGGCAGTTAAACAGTCTTGGGCCCCTGGATTTATTTTGGTTTTTCTTAACGTGATGTGACCCCCCTGCTTTTAATTGGGGAAGTTGCATCGTCTGCCGATTCTTTTGTTTTCCGGTAGGAGTGATTTTCGTGTGAAAGTTTGGTACTAGTCCCCTGGGTTTTTCCCGGGGTGTATATAATCATGTATCTCTCCCGCCTGCTTTCCAGGGGTACAGGTTCAGGAAATTTAAAGCACTCCCAGTAATTGGGGTGTTTTATCCCCCGTTATGCATCCTGAGGTTCTCTGCACATTTTCTAGGTTTGCAGTTTCACTTGCCTTGAAAGGTGCTGTTAGTGTGCAGCAATTTTCCACCCTAATAGAACAAGGACCTGAAGATTGTCATCAGGGGCTGGCACCCCTAGTTTTAAAGGGTTTTTCATACCCATCCTGTCATTTTTCTAGCAGAGAAAATTGATACAATGTTATGGTCCTTGAAGGTGAATTTTTCCCGGGACGACCACCCCGGGTCTTTGACTAGTTTTCCCCGCTCATTGTTTTGGTTAAAATTTGTTTTATACTCTGATGAAGTTTTAATTTCCAAACGTTTATCTATCGGATGGATGAAAATTTCTATCGTTGAATTCATATTGCTTTCTTCACCCCATTGAAAGATTTGGTTGTGCCCCCTTGGGGGCTTGCATATTGCGTAAAAGACACTGCCCCACAGATTGGGTTTTCATCTGAAAAGGGAAAAGACACGGTGCTGGTTTTAAACTCCCTGTCTATGTCAGATTGGGATGAGAAACAAGGGGGGAGCGAGAAAGTGCCTTCGGAACAGGCTTTTCACCGTAGCAGCCTCAGATTTACTCGTTGCTATACCATAGTTACGCACGTCCCTTTTTGTGCCCCCCGGCTTTCGGGTTTTTTTCACGGTCGCTTTACGTGCTAGAACTTTAATTTGGTCACAATCCTATACGAAAATCCCTCTAGCGCCTGGAACCAATCTTGGGCGGAAAAAATTTTACTGAGTAAAAAAAGGGAATTAGTGTGCATTCCCTAGCAGAGTTACTGCCAGGGGGGAAATAAAGGGCCTGTTTCCCGTGGAAAAAAAATAATAAAATTGAACGTTGTTCAGGGAAAGAAAGCCCCCTAAAAAGCTGAGTATACATGTGTATTAGTTATACTACAGTGGCCCCCTAGTATATTGATAAAAAGGCTAAAGTTCTTTTAAAAAAGGGTGAATTGTAAATGAAGTGATAACCTATAGAGGAGGTGCCAGAAGTCGCCAGAAACTTACCACAGGTCAGCTTTTTTAATAATCTTCCTGGCCTGCTAGTGCCCGATATAACTAGTGAAACCAGTGAATAGCAAAAAATACAGTGTGTAGTAGAACAAACCCAGTTTTTAAAGGGTACTAGTGGAGGGAGTGACTTTCATTAGTTTTTTTTTTTTAAAAATACGAGACGTTACTGTGATTTCATAAAACCTGTAGTTAAGCGGTCGCAATAACCAACGAAAAGCAATTATTACTCAGAAAAAGCGTCCTTCCTCCAAAATTTGCACCATCAACTATAGTGTAAAAAGCATTTATTGTGGGGAGAGGGAAAAACAAAAATAAAAACCCAGATACAGCGATTGAAAAACAAAGAGGTCGACTGTCGATTTAGGAGTGCCAGATATCCCCGGCTCTTCAACAGCAAGTTATACTTTTGTATCAGTAAAAAATCACATTTACTCGGGTAGATAATTCCGTGACCCTTTCATGGTTAGCTCAAATCACCGACCAGTAGTTTTAAATAAGGACCACTGACAGAGCAGATCGACTGGTCCGAACCCTTTAGGTCCGAAACCCCTTTACTGGTTTCAAAACAGTTTTGTTGGGCAATAAAGAGACTGTAAACGGTTTGGGGTTGTGGGCCCTTAAAACAAACATTAAAAATCAGGAAAGTGACGGTAAGCTGTCCAATTACAAAAAGAGTTAGAAAAGAAATACAAATAGCTAGGGTTCATTTAAGGTTATTAAAATAATATTCAAGGGTTTTCTGTAACTTTCAGTAAAACAACCTTCAAATCTTATGAAGCTTGTGAGTTTTGTGGTCGTCAAACAAACGGGCTACCACATGGATAAATTTTTCATTTTTGGAAATTGGTGTCACCTCCCTTTTGAGAATCCCAGAATAGCTACAAGCATATTTTAAAAAAGAGAAATGTTTTTGGGGGATGCCAAAGAGGAAAATCTGTGGGCTAAAAACACAAGGGTATTAAAAGAGGTAACATCAAAAACTGCTTTCATAGAAAATGGGAACTTTTTACAAAAAGGGAACATAAAAAATCCCGGGGTGAAGTACTGCCCTTGATACTGGCCCCCTGTAGTCACAAACTTTTGGCTGGGGGTGATGTCCGGAAATCAGTAAATGTGGGGCTGAATTTTTGCTTTCCTGGGAGACAGTAATGGTGAAATGGAGGTGCTGTCCGGGGGGACAGAAATGGGTGAAGTTGGAGATATTGTTTGGGGACAGTAATGGTGAACTGGGGATTTTGTCCAGGTAGTCGGGAATTATACGCAGGAAGGAATACAATAAATGACCTCATAGAGGACAGGAGCCATAGTAGGGAAAAAAGTGTAGTCAAAGAAAAGATAAAAACCAAAATTGCAAAACCCGAAATACCCAGGGGGAAAAAGCAAAAAAAGAGGACTCCAATACAAAGTGAGGATAAATTACCAAAACAACTGGTGGGGCTCCATTGTTGGTGCTAAGGGGATAGGAATAAGACAGGGAAACATGCACCAACAGGGGGAAAACGTCCAGAAACCCAAAGGAAACGGAAACCAAGCCGGCACAACTTGCTTTGGGATTTCTGGGATGGGAAATCTGGGGAAAAAAGATGGGGAAAGAACTATGACCCCCAGAAAATGTCATGCCCCTTTTTGACAACAGGAAATTTCAAACTCCCTTTCCCGTAAGCTTTTTCACCCTGAAATGTGTACCTTTCATAAGGAAAGACTTGCTATAACTTAAATTGCCAGGCATACCATCTAAAGGGGACAAAAAGATACAAACACCAGGCCATGGGAAAATGGGGGAGCCCAGCCACCAAGAGGGAAGGTTTTTTTGTGCCAGGAAGGAAAAAAAAGGCAGGAAAAAGGGAGAAAGTACACCAAATCCAGCATTCCTGGGGTGGAACCACAGCGATGGCCCCCACTCCCAAACCAACAGATACAGATACTAATGCCGGGGAAAAAAATCCCCCCCAGTACCAAAAATACCACCAGCCCATAACATTCTTTTTTGCAAATATACGGGGCAAAAACCCGCAAAAACAACAAAATACCCTTTTATCCGTGACTGCTTTCAGGGCAAAGGGAATGTTCGGGCTTTCATGAGACCCCATAAAGGATCCTTGGACAACGAAAAATGGACCCAGGTTTAAAACCCATAAGATTTACAGAGTGAACAGGCAAAAGGGGGGGGTTGGGCCCGTACATTGCAGAGTCATTTTTTGCACAGAACTGCTTAAAGCCTCAAAGACGTAGTGGGGTTTAAAACAGTAAAGGTAGGGGAAACCCAAAACCCAGTCATTTTGGGGGTTTTTACAAGCCTCCCCGGATCAACATCCCAGCAATTCCCGGGAAAAGCTGTTAAAAATTGACCACTGTCTGGGAAAACTTCCAGTCCTGCACCAACTCTTGCTCCTGGGGGATTTCAACTTAAGCACCTAAAATGGAGGAATATAGAAAAATATTGTTGCAGTAATAACACCAGGAGGCAGTCTGATGAAAAACTCACACTCACACGAGCTTTTTTAAAAATTTTGCACAAAAAACAATTTAAACCCCGCAAATAAAAAACCTACTAGACGGAGAAACACTAACCTCATCTTCACTAAAAATGATGATTGATAAAAAGTCACCATTTTCAAAAAAATATACTCAGATCCCAAAATAATTGAGGTTCAGACATGTTGCGTGGGCCCAACCCACAAAAGAGACTAGCACGAGGGGCATTTACCAAATTCACTTCAATAACAAAAAAAAAAAAAGTGGGGCCAAAAAACCAAGTCCTAACCGATATAAGCTGGGAAGATATACTAAGCAACACAGACCCAAACTTATGCCTAGAACAGATTAACTCGGTGGCACTCGATGTATGCACAAGGCTTATTCCTCTAAAAAAAAGGAGGGGTAGATGTAAATAAAAAGAGACAGGCGTCCCTTTACAGGCGAGGGAAAAAAGAATAACAGAGCGGCAAAAAGAAGGTCAATATACAGAAATGCGCAGGGAGACACTGGTCAGAGAAATAGCAAGCATCGAACTTAAGCTAAAAGAATCCTTTAGGAGTCAGGAATCGCGGGAAAGAACTAAAAGCATAAATGAAATCGAAAGAAACCCAAAGTATTTCTTCTCCTATGCCAAATAAAAATCGAGAACAACGTCCGTTTTGGGGCCCCCTACTTAAACAAGAGGGGTCCTACACAGATGACAGCAAGGAAATAAAGTGAGCTACTCAAGTCCCAATATGACTCAGTTTTAGCAACCCGGGCTAACCAGACTGAGAGTCGAAGATCAAAATGAATTTTTTATGAGAGAGCCACAAAATTTGATTAACACAAGCCTATCCGATGTTATCCGGGACGCCAAATGACTTCGAACAGGCGATAAATGACATGCCCATGCACTCTGCCCCAGGGCCAGATCATAAAACTCTGGTTCATCAAGAACTGCAAGAAGCCCCTATCACGGCCTTTTCCATCCTATGGAGAGGGAGCATGGACACGGGGGTCGTCCCTCAGTTACTAAAAACAACAGACATAGCCCCACTCCACAAAGGGGGCAGTAAAGCAACAGCAAAAAAAAACTACAGACCAATAGCACTAACACCCATATCATAAAAATCTTTGAAAGGGGTTTCCTAAGAAGAAAGATCACCACCTCTAGAAACCCATCAGTTACACAACCAGGGCAACATGGGTTTAGAACAGGTCGCTCCTGTCTGTCTCAACTACTGGATCACTACGACAAGGTCCTAAATGCACTAGAAGACAAAAAGAATGCAGATGTAATATATACAGACTTTGCAAAAGCCTTCGACAAGTGTGACCATGGCGTAATAGCGCACAAAATGCGCGCTAAAGGAATAACAGGAAAAGTTGGTCGATGGATCTATAATTTCCTCACTAACAGAACACAGAGAGTAGTCGTCAACAGAGTAAAGTCCGAGGCAGCTACGGTGCAAAGCTCTGTTCCACAAGGCACAGTACTAGCTCCCATCTTGTTCCTCATCCTCATATCCGACATAGACAAGGATGTCAGCCACAGCACCGTGTCTTCCTTTGCAGATGACACCCGAATCTGCATGACAGTGTCTTCCATTGCAGACACTGCAAGGCTCCAGGCGGACATCAACCAAATCTTTCAGTGGGCTGCAGAAAACAATATGAAGTTCAACGATGAGAAATTTCAATTACTCAGATATGGTAACATGAGGAAATTAAATCTTCATCAGAGTACAAAACAAATTCTGGCCACAAAATAGAGCGAAAAAACCAACGTCAAAGACCTGGGAGTGATTATGTCGGAGGATCTCACCTTCAAGGACCATAACATTGTATCAATCGCATCTGCTAGAAAAATGACAGGATGGATAATGAGAACCTTCAAAACTAGGGAGGCCAAGCCCATGATGACACTCTTCAGGTCACTTGTTTATCTAGGCTGGAATATTGCTGCACTCTAACAGCACCTTTCAAGGCAGGTGAAATTGCCGACCTAGAAAATGTACAGAGAACTTTCACGGCGCGCATAACGGAGATAAAACACCTCAATTACTGGAGCGCTTGAGGTTTCTAAACCTGTATTCCCTGGAACGCAGGAGGGAGAGATACATGATTATATACACCTGGAAAATCCTAGAGGGACTAGTACCGAACTTGCACACGAAAATCACTCACTACGAAAGCAAAAGACTTGGCAGACGATGCACCATCCCCCCAATGAAAAGCAGGGGTGTCACTAGCACGTTAAGAGACCATACAATAAGTGTCAGGGACCGAGACTGTTCAACTGCCTCCCAGCAACATAAGGGGGATTACCAACAGACCCCTGGCAGTCTTCAAGCTGGCACTGGACAAGCACCTAAAGTCAGTTCCTGATCAGCCGGGCTGTGGCTCGTACGTTGGTTTGCGTGCAGCCAGCAGCAACAGCCTGGTTGATCAGGCGCTGATCCACCAGGAGGCCTGGTCACAGACCGGGCCGCGGGGGCGTTGACCCCCGAAACTCTCTCCAGGTAAACTCCAGGTTTTTCTATTTGTCAGGAAATTATAGATCCATCTACCAGTTTTTCCTGTTATTCCTTTAGTACGCATTTTGTGTGCTATTACGCCATGGCCCACACTTGTCGACGGCTTTCGCAAAGTCTGTGTATTTTACATCTGCTTTTTTTGTCTTCTAGTGCATCTAGGACCTTGTCGTAGTGATCCAGTAGTTGGAACAGACAGGAGCGACCTGCTCTAAACCCATTCTCCCTGGGTTGCATAACTGATGGGTATTTAGATGGGTGGCGATCTTGCTTCTTAGGACCCTTTCAAAGATTTTTATGATAGGGGGATGTTAGCGCTAACGGTCTGTAGTTCTATGCTATTGCTTGACTGCCCCTTTGTGGAATGGGGCTATGTCTGTTGTTTTTAGTAACTGTGGGACGACCCCAGTGTCCACGCTCCCTCTCCACAGGATGTTAAAAGCACATGATAGGGGCTTCTTGCAGTTCTAGGTGAACACGGAGTTCCATGAGTCTGGCATCTGGCACTGGGGCAGAGTGCATGGGCATGTCATTTATCGCCTGTTCGAAGTCATTTGGCGTGAGGATAACGTCAGATAGTCTTGTGTTTACCAAATTCTGTGGCTCTCTCATAAAAAATTCATTTAGATCTTCGACTCTCAGTCTGGTTAGTGGCTTACTAAAAACTGAGTCATATTGGGACTTGAGTAGCTCACTCATTTCCTTGCTGTCATCTGTGTAGGACCCATCTTGTTTAAGTAGGGGCCCAATACTGGATGTTGTTCTCGATTTGGCATAAGAAAAGAAATACTTTGAGTTTCTTTTGAGTTTTATTTATGGCTTTTAGCACTTCCTACGATTCCTGACTCCTATAAGATTCCTTTAGCTTTAGTTCGATGTTTGCTATTTCTCTGACCAGTGTCCCCCCACGCATTGCAGATTTTTTGGCTGCTTTTAGCCCCTTGTTATTCTTTTCCATCGCCGGTAAGGGGGGCCCTGTCTCTTTCTATTTTACTCTACTCCCCTTTTTCTTAAAGGAATATGCCTTGAGCAAACTCGGTGCCACAGAGTTAATCGTTTAGGATAAGTTGAGGATGTGTTGTTGTCTATTTTCCATTTAACATTTAAAACTTGGTTTATTGGTCCCATTTTAAAATGTTTTGTTACTAAGTTGAATTTGGTGAAGGCTAAGTCGTACAATCTCTTTTTTCGGTCTGGGGCTCCGCCAATAATACTGAGCCTCGGTTATTTTGTGATCTGTTTGACCATGGCTAACGCGACGGTCTGAATTTTGGACTGATCGCGGGTTCAAAACCCCCCCGTGGTATGGTTTGTAAATAATATTTGCCTATATTAAATCCCCAAACCCTCCCTATTTTAAGGTCCTAGGCTAATTAAAAAATATAGGTTACCTCTCTAATTCTAATAGTAGTTAAAACTGTAAAAAACCTACCTAAACATTCCTTGAAGGATAAATATATCAAAAAAATATGAAATTTTCTTTTGAAAGCAAAAAACCCAGGGCTTAATACAAAAATACTCTTGAACACTATTCATCAGCTCTCACCAAAGAATAAAAAAACCCAAAAAACTTACTACCCCAGTAGATTCACAACACTAAGGAATTAAAAAAGCCCCGGGAAAACACCTCTCAGATTTGGGACCCACAAACTAAAAAAAAACCAAAGAATTTTGGGCCCTAACTAAACCTAATGAAACACCACTACATCCCATGACAAGCAACAGAAAAACGTTTTTCTCAAAAATAGGATCTAATCTCGCCAGTAAAATCCAATACCAAGCCATGCCGGGGACTACCTAGATGGAAATTTCCCTAATTCCCTTTTATCTTTCACCAACTGAGCCCCGGAAATCTGAGATCATAAAGTACTTAAAAATAACTCGGGGAAATCTGTCTCATGTCCCCACCATTACTGTACAAGCGAGCGGGCCCCGTCCCTTTTTCATGCTATTTCATTTTTTTTTTAACAAATCAATAGAGACTACCACCCCCCCCGAAAAAAACTCAAGATGGCAAGGGTTTCACCAATACTAAAAGGGGGTGACCCTACAGACTTAAACAACTAAGGGGAAAATTAACTTACCATTGTATCCCAAAATTTTTGAGAAACTCGTGCACAGGAGACTGATTCATTTATAAGGCTCAAAACATACCAAAACCCCGCCAGTTTGGATTCAGGAAAATAAAAGCATATGATCAATCTTAAAAAAGCTAGATCTGCTTTACACGCTTGGAAAATAAGGGTACACAGGAATTTTTTTTTGACCTAAGAAAAGTTTTTTACACGTAAACCACGAAAACCTACTCTAAAACTTGACCCTATGTATAAGAGGGCCCTCGCTTGCTTATTTCAAACTTTCATTACTAATAGGGATCATCGTCACCATTTAAAAAACAGCATCGCAACACGGCCACGATAGGAGTTCCCCAGGGAAGTGTCCTTGGCCCCCCGCTCTCCTCATAACACAATGACCTTTCCAAACTTTCCCCCACCGAAACCCATTCCTTTGTGATACACGCTTATGCATCTCTCACCCAATCTTTCCACCCCAAACCCATTGGAAAAGGGGGGATATTAAAAAATCGACTTTGGGTGACAGCCAAAAAACTTACGTTAACACTGACAAACTTACATATTATGTTTGGTAGCAAACAGGAGATGCACAAATTAACATTAGATCGACACACTTAATTACCAGAAATAATGGGGGAAAAAATTCCTGGGTTATACCCTTTAAACAACCCGAATTTCAGCCCCCTATCCCGCATATGCCAAAAAAAAAATATCCAAAACGGTTGGGATCCTCTCCAAGTACGATACTACGTCCGCAAAAACCCCTTTTCACACTATACCACTCACTTATTTTTCCCTACCTCACCTTTCTTTTGTGCTTTTGGGATAACTGCGCAACAACCCCCCAAAGCCCAAAAATAACCAACAAAAACGAAAATAAGAATAAACACTAATCCCCTCCCCGGGGAGCACACCCCCCCACTTTCAAGAT
>NC_069482.1:1640898-1677743 GCF_026875155.1 Cherax quadricarinatus | reverse complement strand
TTTCCATTGTCCAACGAAACTTTTGAAACCACCCCCCGGGTTCAGGCCTAAAGGGGTTTGGGCCCATCAAGGGTTCAGACCAGACAAGGGTTGGGAAACCATTTCAAGGGTTTTGGACCAGTCGATCTGCTCTGATCAGTGGGTCACTTATTTAAAACATACTGGTGGGTGTTTTTGAGCTAACCCCAATGAAGGATCTACTGGAAATTATCTACCCGAGTAATATGTGTTTTGGGACTGATACAAAAGTATAACTTGCGTTTGAAGAGCCGGTGATATCTGGCAGCTCCTACAATGACGAACGTCACCTTGTTTATCAATCGCTGTATCTGGCTTTTCTATTTTTTTTTTCCGTCTCCACCGCAATAAATGCTATATTATCACTATAGTTGACGGTGAAATTTTTTGGGAGGAAGGACGCTTTTTCTGTAGTAATAATTGTTTCTCGTTGTGTATAATGCGACCGCTGGTAACTACAGGTTATATGAAATTCACAGTAACGTCTCGTATTTCAAGAAAAGAAACTAATGAAAGTCATTTCCACTCCACTAAGAAACCATTATAATACTGGCTAGTTGCTACTACAAACACTGTATTCTGCTATTCACTGGGATCCACTAGTTTATAGGGCGAGTACACTAGCAGGCCAGGAAATTATTAAAAACAGCTGACCTGTGTAAGTTTCGGGCGACTTCTGGCACCTTCCCATAGGCTTATCCCTTCATTTACAAATTCACCCTGTTTTAAAATGACACTTTAGCCTTTATCAACAATATACTAGGGAGCCACTGTAGTATACACTAACACTGTGTATACTCAATGATATCAGGGAAAACTTTCTTTCCTCTGACATGAAAAGTTCAATTATTATTATTTTTTTCCACACGGGACATAGGCCTATGATTCCCCTCTGGCAGTAAACTCTGCTACGCAGTGCACACTAATTCTCCTTTTTTTGACTCAGTATATAATGTTTTCCGCCCAAGATTGGTTCCAGGCGCTAGAGGGATGTATCGTATAGGATTGATGACACAAATTAAAGTTCTAGCACGTAAGAGCGACCGTGAAACACGAGAAAAACCGGGAGCACAACGAGGCATGCTGACACGCTGGCACGCTTCACATACCAATAATTTCGTTGCAGATATATAATATTCCATCACATTACGACGTCTGTCGTCCTTTGTCATTAGCATAATTAATAATTAAATTGAAGAACTTGTATCGTTCACAACACACAACCCGCTCATCATACAGTCAAAGGCACTTATGTCACAGCACTATATTCATTCTCTCCACACTAAACCCTTTCACACTGTCCTTATCGGGAAGCCAGCCTGCCGCGACCCCTTACATTGCACGTAAATCCCATAAATCCCTCAACCTAAAACTCCAATAGCCCTCAGTAAAAGCAGTCTCCTAGCTCCCTCCATAAATTTCCCTATTACGACACTTAGTTCTGTAAAATGTCGCAGCTAACACCTTTATCCTCTCATCCACGCCCACCTCCCTCATGGCCCATGACGTATAATAAAATCCGTGACCAAATACGCCACTGCATTCTCCACCATCTTACTCACCCCCCACCTATATCCAAACTTAAAGCCCGCAACACCTGCAATCCTCCCCCACCCACTAACCTGAACACCTTTCCTAACCAGACCCGCACCACTTCTATACAGTCAAAAAAATATACCGCATGCAAAATTGTCTCCATGCTTCCACACGCTCTACATTCCCCTCCCTCCCTTATCCTCCTATTGAATAGGACAACCCCAACGGCAAAATCCCATGTAAAAATCTAAACATTACCTCCCGAACACCCGGTTTTACCGTAATTGTTTTAGACGCATCCATATTTCGTTCCACGCATACATAGGGTATGCCCCTTCAACAGCACCCAAACCACTGACCTACCTTCCACCCTTCGATGACCCGCAATTTAACACACGACGGATCCCTCACTGTCATTAATAACCTTAACAGGGCCTCACCAACTTTTAAATCCCTACCCCCCACCACCGTTGGCATATCCTTACGTACTCGCACAAGTCCACCTTCCCTCCCGCAACCCCTCCTTATAAACTTCGTTTTAGGTACATGCTCATCACCCCTTTTTTCCAGAGTAAAGTCCCAGCCCTCCCGACTGACCGAAAGTGTTAACACCACTCTACTTAACCATTCGCAGCCCGATCCCCATATAAACCTAAAAACCCCATGTTGTAAACGCTTCACCTCACGTCTCATCAGCGGGTACATGACAACGACATGCCATATTTTTGCTATACATAGCACGTTCGTCACTTTTAAACTCTTTGGATGCAGCGTTAGTTGAAACCGCCCTCAAACCACCAAGTCTTTTCAATACTCCATTCCACTATTCTCAACCGAATTCACCTCTTGAGCCACCCGTGTATTTCTCACATAAATTACCCACATATCATTAGTTGATCCACCACCTTCCACCCACCCCCACCACCTCACCCCCATTTGAAACTATCCCTAAGTCTAGAAACTTAGTCTTCTCAACATTAATTTTCATACCTGAACCTCCCCAAACACATCCACCACCTTACCCCCCCTAACAAATCCCCATTACCTCTCCCCAAAACAGTCGTGTCATCCACATAACCTACGATACCACCCCCCCCCCCCCCCGGTCAGTACCCTCCCCACCTCCCGCAACACACCTCCGAATGGCCCTATAAATGGATCCTGTAACACGCAAACAATATTTGTGATAGTGGGCACCCTTTGGCGCAGTCCCCGTCGCATCTGTATTTTAAAACTCCCTAGCTCCCATTAACCTGCACCCTCATCGATGCCCCTTGATACAAAAATTTTTTGCCCAAGATATTATTTCTTCCCCAAAACCTTGCCACGCATAAACCTCCATAACCCTTCCCTTTCTACACTATCATAAGCAGCCTTCCAATCTAACGCCAATACACCTCCATCACCCAACTCCCCCTGTTCTCTATAAATTCCTCGAATCATCCCATGCCCTTCATACACGACCTTCCTGGCACCCCAATATTCCCCCCTATCAATTACCTTGCCTATTACCCCTCTTGATTCTGTTCCCTAATATTCTCGCAAACAATTTTTAAAAATCTCCACACAAAAGCGAAAGTGCCCGATAATCCATTACCGTTGACTGCTTTCCTTTCGGTACCAACACCACAACGGCCGTCCGTTGCGCCTCCCATTACCTCAGCCACCCCTTTAAATATGTTAAACAGCCTTACTAAAAAAAAAACCCCAGAACCCCCCAATCTTTACGTAGAAATCATTTGGCAGTCCGTCTATACCCGGAGCTTTTCCCCAAGCTCACTCCTACAACGCCTGCCAAATCTCACACTCCGTAATTTAGCCCACCTAATTCACCCCCGATCTTGACCATCAAGCTCACACTGCACATACTCTCCCATTTCCCTCAATGCCACCTCACGGAAGCCCACACTTTGCGTATATGACTTAAACCAAGCGTCTACATATCCACTCATACCCTCTGTCGTACCAAAGCTTGACCCGCTCTATACCCTTCCATCCCACATGTACGTTTAAAACCCATCATCTCCATCGTCACTCTCCTCTTTCTCTGGGCCCCTTAACACGCAAGCCGACGGCCGGTCACCCCATAGCCCCTTCTTCCAATCCTCCCATAATTCGCACACCATCAAAACGCTCGTTTTGCAATACCCTAATACTCTCCTTTTAAACCCTCAATGTCCTGGGACTGATAGCTTTGCTCCTCCTCTGCATAACAGTCCCGCAGCTGCCCTTCAAGATATCTTTGAAACCCATACTTTAAACCGATTACTTCCCTCCCACGACAAATATAATATTCTCTGATACGATTTTTAGCCACCGAATCCCACCAATTTACCAGTTCATCATCCCCCGGCGCCTCATCCACCCCAAACCCTTTTCCCACAATTGCGCAAAAGACTGATGACATTCCTCACCCTGCAAAAGCTTTACATTTAACTTCCAATAACCTTGACCCCTCTAGGCAATCCCCCCCATTTTAGGTCCCACCATTACTCCTCTGTGACCGAAAAAACCGCGTCCACCACACGCCTCTGCTCACTATTACTGTTCGGGGCACATGCAATCGATCCAGTCTTGCCGCTATCTACGTCTAACAAAAGTATGTTTCTACAACCCCACCCCGTCCAACGTCCCCTTAACCCCACTCCATTTAATAATTCCCCCAAAATCCCCAACAATACCCCGCCCCTCTAGTCCACATCCTTAACCCCCTTATCACCCCAATTCCAATCACCACCAATTACAGCTACACCCGCAAAGCACGCAAATAAAAATACAAGACATCCTTCACAAATTATTCTTAAACGCACATCTCCCTCTGCTGGACCATAAAAACACACACCAAACTCATCTGTACCCTACCCCACCACCCATCTACACGAACACCCCTCCCCTCCCCACCCTCACAATGCCTCACTACGAATGGGCTAGTTTCCCTTTCCAGGATGGCAACTCCTCCTTTTAACCTTAACGCATGCTCCACATACACATTATACCCCCTGTACCTTCAACTCATAACCGGTCTGTAGTTGTGTTCCTGCACAAACACCACGTCAACACTATTACGCCCCCAAATATTCACTAAACCATACACACTTTCTCTCTGATCTCAATCCATTAATGTTCAAAGTCATGCACTTGAAGCTTACAGAGTGGTTTTTGTTCTTGACCCGTACTGTCTTGCCACCAGATCGTTTCGTGAACCTCGGTCCCTCTCCCCCCCCTTTAGAAACGCTCTTAACCCAACTCCTGCCCCTTAGGGCCGGGTGTGTCCTCTCTGCGTAACTTCCGCCCAGGACTTTTTTTGCCATGCCTGAGCAGGCGTGATCACGTCCCGGAGTCAGATAGTGCAGCAGCACGCTTCCGTGATGCCCCTCTGCTTGCATCATGTCGTCTGATACATTGCCCGTGGACCTCCACCTCCACAGTTTGCATCAAAATATTCTTATCAACACTTTGCAGACCTCAATCCTGTTCCACGCCCGGATTCCACAACAGACCCAAGAACTAGATCTGGACTCCCAACCTTCCAATACCTTGTCAGCCAAAAACACATTTAAAGCCATGGCTAATTAGTCTTCCACATCGCTAAACACTCGCAGTCGGGGGTCCCTTCCAACACCTGAGCTGCGTTCAATGAAGGGGTTTCCCCCCCCTCGTCACACCTGCTGACTCCATCCCTCCGCTCCCCTCGACCTCCTCACTCCCCGGACCCACCTTGTGAGGCAGAGTCACATAAGGCAAATCCTCACCCCTTCTCTATTGCTGTAAAATCGTTGCCTTTGTTCCATGTTTTCCACGCCTCCTTTCACACAGAGCCGCTAGGTGATCATATGACCCACATAACCGACAGGTCCGGCGTTGCCCAGCGTATGTCCAAACACCTGGGTACAAAATTCTGGCAGCACTATGTACAAAGGAATAGGGGAACGTAAAACCCTCTTTTACAGAATACGTTCCTTTGAGTTTTCCCTGCGTATGGCCCAGTGGCCCACCTTTTCCCAACAGTGGCCATACGTACTGTACCATATTTGCCCATCGCAAGACGGATGTCAAATCATCCGCCTCGAATGGGACATTTCTAATCTTAACCCATGTGTAATGGCGAGAAACTCGTGAAGTCGCACGGTACCAGCGGAGTTAACTGTCAAAGTAACCTCCTGGACTTGTCTACCACCGCCTCATACCCCACTCCAAAATTTAAAATTGACAAAGATCCTCGTCGTGCCATTCAGCGCTACTCCATATATCTCCTCGTCATCAATACCATATGTATCTCGTATGATTGCAGGTAGTATCAGGTCCATAGAAGTTCCTGTCACAGCCCCACGGATAAGCTCAACACAGACTGTGTTTATGCGTCTCCGGCTTGCCTGCGCCATGCTGTGAAAATATAACTGCCACTAATCAACACCAGGGGGTAGCAGCAGCACACGTCCTCTCTACTCAAGGGCTGAGAGACGAATGAACGGATTAACACTGTTTGTATACAGCTGGTAAGTGGCACGCTTACTGGAGCAACGATGCATACGTTGCTACCTGCTATCATCAGGGACGCCTATGGTGTCCCCAACGAGGAAGTATATGGTGTTGCCTTAAATGGGATGACCAGAGTATTCCTGAAACTGAATCGTACCGGCGTCTACGACAGACTTGTTGAAGAGTACCAGGAGAGGAAGGTGACGGTGAACTCGGCAGTGGACGTTGTTATGCATGACGTATCCAGGTACTATACGTGGGTGGTGAGGAATGTCCCTTTCGAGGCGACGGCGTATAGTATACAGGAGGTTTTCAACAACTATGGTAAAGTTCATTCGGCAACGATGGGAGTATGGACAGAAGGGCCATATAAGGGACGACCTGAGGGCTCTTATACCCTCAAAATGACGTTGGCTAGGCCTATACCGTCCTACGTCATGCTGGACGTGGAAGAGTCTACCCAGGAGAAGTTGCTGGAAGCGGTGCTGCAGGAGTTCTTCGACGAGACGGTGGCCGGGGAGGATGGTCCTGAGAAGTCAAGTGAGATACAGCTGATGGTTGAGCAGCAGGAACAGGTGAAGGGTTCAAGGAATGACAGAGAGGACATGGAAGTGGTGGTGGAAGTCCATCAGGAGGACGTGCAGGAGGTAGATTTGTGTGTGAGTGAGAGCTCACGAAAAAGGACTGCGGGTGCTTTTGACCTCGATGAGGTTTTAACCCCTGGGCAGACCCGGGAAGAAGTCATGGTAGTTGTAGGGAAAAGGCAAGCAGGGGAGGGTGTACCGGGGAAGATCAGTGGGGGGGGGCAAGGAGGGGCTGGAGGACAGGTTAGAAAAAAGGATAAAAATGGTCAGGTACTGAGAAAGGTGAAGTAAGATACAGGGGCAAGGGGTAAGCCCCCTCTTCTAGCAAATTCAAGTGTCACAATAAATGTCAATGGCTTAAATCAGAGGTAAAAAGGGTTTGGTTAAGTGGTTTTTACGACGGTTTGATGTGGATGTATGTTTTTTGCAGGAGCATAACCATAGGTTAGGGAGTAAATTGAGTTTGAGGGGTTAAAAAATGTTTGTCAGTAATGCTTTGCAATTAAAAGGAGGGTAGCAGTAGCTGTAAAGAGACCAGCCCATTGCGTTCATGGGTTGGGAGGAGGGGGGAGGGGGGAGGGTTGTAAGGGTAGATGGCACTGGGGGTGGGGAAAGAGAAATTTTTCATTGGTGAATATATCCGGCATGTAACAATGTAGTCAAAGTTGATTTTTCATGATGTTTTGATGTTTTATTTGCGGGGTTTCCCTTTCCCATAACTGTACTTGGAGGTGATTGGAACTGTGTGATTAGGTATGGTAAAGTGGGGCCGGGGGGGGGCAGGATGTGTTTTGGGTGCGCAAAGGGATGTGTTAGGGATGTAGGAGTTGTAGATGTGGTGGGTGGGGGGGAGTATGGGGTGGAGCACACGTTCGTTCGTGGGAATTATGGGGCGAGGTTAGATAGGATATATGTGATGCAGGGGATTGGTGTGGAGAGAGTGGGGGCTTTTGATGTCGGTTTTTTCGGATCACAGGCGGTGATAGCTGATCTGCGGTGGATGGTATAGTATGCATATATGCTGGGTATTGGAAATTGAATGTGAGGCTTCTGCAGGAGGGGGATGAAGGCTCATCCTTTGGGGAAATGGTGGAGACATTGCGGGGCGGGTGGGGATGGTGGGATGGATTTGCTTGACTGGTGGGAGATGCGGGCAAAACAGCAATACAGCAAGTTTTTAGGATACGTGGAAAGGAACAGGCAAGGTGGAGATAGGGTTTGCAAAACTACCTGGAGGGACACCCTGAATGCTGTTTACGAGGGGGGGGGAAAGGGGAAAGAGTGCGAGGTGAGGTGGATGGCTTAAGGAGTGGGATTGAAGGGATTACACAATGAAAGGTTTAACGCGATTAGAGTTAGGCAGGATTAGAGGAGGTGTTAAAGGGTGATCGACCATCAGGTTATGTCCTGAGAAAATTTAGGGAACGGCAGAGGGTGACTACCATAGCGCATCTAGTGGTCGCTGACGGGGGGGGTTATGTGGTGGGTCAAGGTCTATACCGATACAGATGATATTAGTGTTTATGCTGATTTTTGGTTTAGGGAGAAATGGGGGGAGGAACAAGGAAGTTGTCAGTGAGGAGGTATTTGGGGTTATGCAGAATACTATTGTATTGGGACAAGAGGAACGGGAAATGCTGGAGGGTAGTATTAGTGAGGAGGAGGTGGGGAGGCAGTTACGGGATGAGCCCGGGGTAAGACGCCGGGGTATTGATGGAATACCGAATGATTTTATAGAGTTTTTTTGGGGAATCCCATTAGGTATGGGTTAGTGGAAGTCTTGAATCATATTGGAGCAGTGGGAGGATGGGGAAGACCCAGAAAACAGGATCGTTGTGTTGGTGCCGAAGAAGAAGGATGGGAAAGTATTGAGTGATTATAAGCAATATCCTTAATGTGTGCAGATTATAAAATTTATGCTAAAATTCCGGGGCAATAGACTGGAAGAAGGTTCCAGGATCAGTGGTACATGGGGGACAGTTTTGGCATCCCGGGAAGAAGTATGAGGGAGGGGCATAGTCACATAAGGGATTTTATTGAGGACTGCACGGAGGGGAATATTTGGGTTTAGATTGGGCTAATGCGAAATGATTGTGTGAATAGGGATTTCTTAAAAGTTTGTTTGGAACAGTTGGGTTTGGGGAGAATGTGTGAGATGGTCCAACCTTGTATGAGGGAGCATTTTATTAGGGTACAGGTTAATGGTAAGTTGGGGGACCCATACTGATGGAGAGAGGTTTGAGGCAGGCTGTCCACTCTCTGTTATTGTTTGCCTGCGTACAAAATCCATTTTATGGGCTGGTGGAAGAGGTGATGAATGAACAGGGGTTTAGGGGGGTGGGCGGGGGGGAATTGTGGGGTATGTAGATGATACTACGTGCGGGAAAGGCATGAGGAAGATCTAAGGAAATTGGGTGGAATCATTCAGATTTTTGGGGACGCTACGGGTATGAAGTTAATTTAATGAAGTCGGACTATTAGAGGGGGGGGAATGGGTGGAGGGAGCTTGGGGGAGGGGTTGGATGGTCAGTAGTGGACAGAATTAAGGTTGTGGAATATGGGACATGGCGGAAGTGCAGGGGAGTAGGAAGATAAATTCGGAATTAGTTTCGACCAGGGTTTTGGTAGGCTAAGAGGCTTAAGGGCTAGGGACTAACTTTACAGCAGAGAGTTTTAGTGGGCAACTCTCGGTTTTACAGTAAGGTGTGGGGAGTGGCTGAGGTGTTCCCTTTTAAAAGCAAAGGGGTATTGCAGAAATTTAGAGGAAAGTTCTAAGGTATGTGTGGGGTTTTGGGAGGGCATGGTTGAGCAAGGACGTGGTGATGACGGAGGGGAGACGTGGGGGTCTTGGCCTGATGTCATTGGTCATAGAGTAATGACTTTTAAAATATTAAACAAAGATATATCCGGACTGGGGGAACAGAGGATTTAGGGTAGGTAGGGGAATGGAGGATGCACGAAGATGGTGGTGTGGAAGGGATTTGAGGTATTGTGAGGACATGTTGAGGGTTTTATTACATGTAAAACAGGGGTCCACTTTAAAGGTCAAACAAATGGTGGGTGCTGTGGTGGGCAAGGGTGTCTTACAGGGGCTTGCTGTAAAATTCTGACATATGACTGGATAAGCATATGGAGGAAGTTTGGCTTGCTTAGAATACCAGCGAGGGTACGAGAGTTAGTATATAGTTTTCTGATGGGAATATTAGCCTCTAGGGATGTGTTGTGTAAAATGGGTTTTTGTGAGAGAGGACTCATGCTTGCATTGTGGGACATCGAAACGGCTTTTCATGCGGTAATTTTTGTCCCTCTTTGGAGGGGTGAGGTTATGGATGGGGGAGCTTATCAACTTTTGGGGGGGGGCAATGGCCATTCTAAGGCCTTAATGATGGATGTAACTGGGGTCCGGGTGATTGGGTGAGTTAAGATGTTTGACGGATTTTTTACATGTACTTGGGATGAGGGAGGTTAGGGGAGAGTTGAGGATAAAAGCGTTAGCAGCGAGAATTTTAAAAGAACTATAAGTAGTTAAGATAAGATTTCGTCGATTTTTAACCCCGGAGGGTAGCCACCCAGGTTAACCCAAAAAGTCAGTGGGGGTCATCGAGGACTGTCTAACTTTTTTCCATTGGGTCCTTAATCTGCCCCCAGGATGCGACCCACACCATCGACAAACACCCAGGTACCTATTGCTGCAGGTAACAGGGCAACAGTGTAAGGAAACGTGGCGAAATGTTTTCCACCCGTATAATGTTTTAGGGAAAAGGCAATCTATGGGGAGGTGGGTAGTTACTTTCGGAGTTACCGGAATCTCACGTGGGGGGCCTCCTCCTCATGAACCCAGGGGCGGGCCAAGGTTGGTCTCCTACCGGGGGATGGGATAGGGTGGTTGGGTTTAGGCTTTTGTTGTGTGTGGTGGGAGGGTTATGAATAAGTGGAAGGGAGAAAGATGATGAATTTGGAATCTATGGTTATTTTTCATGCATACAGGATAACCTTAAAACCATGATGGACTAACCCTGGGAAAAAAAAAAAAATTGAAATGTGTTTTAACCCAAGATGGCATGATAACTTTTTTAATTTCAATATTTTTTATTGTTACCACATGAGAGGGGCTAAAAATAACTTGTTTGTTTAACATCGATAATGAGTTTAACAATGTGAGATTGGCAATGGTGTTTAACTATTAATGTTACATATTGTTATCGTGTTTAACCACATGAGTGCCTAGGGTTTCAACTAGTTGAGGGGCGGGTGGGGGTTTAGGGGCGGGTGGGGGTTTGTGGGCGGTGGGGGTTGTGGGGGGGGGGTGGGGGTTTTTGGGGGGGGGGGTTGTGGAAGTGTTTGGATGTCAGTGTCAGCATCAGTGTATTATGAAGATCTTTGTGATTATGTAACACTGTATTTTAGGTAGAAATTTTAGTTGTTTTTAGGTTATCTTAAGGTAACTTTGTAAAGTTCACTAAGTGGACCGTGGTAGTACGAGTGTTGAATGTTTTGTCATTACATGTACCATTTCATGGTATGTTTATATTGCATCTTGTAATAGAATTTTAAATAAAATATAAAAATAATAAAAAAAAAAAATTTAAGTTACAGAAACGTTGGGTTGTTATTGTATGTATAAAGTTGTCTTTTACTTTTCGGGGGTTTCCTGCTCAATTTTTTTCTGTGGTATGTGTTTTGCACTGTTTTTTTGTAGGCTTGGTTTGCCTACTGTTTAAGCTAATGTAATGTAATATTATATCTTTTGATGTTGTATTATAATTTCTGTGTACTTTGTGCAAGGGTTTTTATTGTACAGAGCTGTGGGGGTTTTGTGTATGCACAGGCATAAATTGTGAGGTTTTGGTTTTGTTAATGTCAATTTCTGTGCAGGAGCTATCTTGCTTTTTCATTCTGTTAGTGTTTACTGCTCATTGTTTAGGTGGGAAGTTTTATTGTGGTATGTGTCCCTTGCACTGTTTATTGTAGGCTTAGGTTTGCCTTTTGTTTTAAGTTATTGTAATATATAACTATCTTTTGTATGCTGTATTATATTTTGTTTACTTTGCAAGGGGTCTTATTGTACAGTGTTTTGGTGGGGTTGTGTTTGCACAAGCATGAATTGTGAGGTTTTGACTTTGTTAATGTAATTTTCTGTGCAGGAGCCATCTTGCTCTTTTCAATCCGTTAGGTGATGGAATATCCTTTAGTAAAAATATGAACAAAACATTCAGGATATGTAATGGGGTTGATGGTAGGTCATTGTATTTGCAAATGGCTAATTCATGTGTTATTTTAATTATTTATGTTGTGCTGTATTTAAATAAAATATAAAAAAAAATACGTTTGAATCACAAACAAAAATCGTAATGTTGCTAAATATTTATAGGATACAATTGGACGACTCAGGGTAATGTACACGTGTTATATCCCTTTAATACTTTGGTGACTCACAGACTAGATTGACCAGTAACAGGGAAGGGATAAAACATGCATATATATATGTATGTATATATGTATATATATATATGTATATTATATATATATAAAAATATATATATATATATATATATATATATATATAATATAATATATATATATATATATATAATGTATATGCATGTTTATATACCCAAATATCTGGACCTCCAAAACACAATCAAAAACAAAACTAAGAAAACTAGTGACTCAAGAATAACAACGAGTCTTTACACAAAGGAAAGCATCAAAAACATAACAAATATTAAAGGCACCCCAGTCATTTTGTACACAAAAGGTACAATAAGTAACCCTAACCCCTGAATCTACAATCACACATCCATAACAACTAAAATACATTCATGCCCAAACTCATATTCACGCAACTCACCCCTTCCCCAAGAGACGAGCCAGCTATTGCCCACTGACCTACACGACAACTTATTCGGCATACCCGTATATTTATCACAGATTCGCAAGGGTTTCAAGAGTGAGCCTTTTATAACCGTCTGAAAACCCTATCCCACCTCCTCCCATACAATTCCCCATTCCTACACATTGTACGATAAAATGTTATTGCAAGGACACGCCTTCGCACCGCACTGACCCCTTTCCCCTGCATTACCCACGAAATATAAATGTAATCCACGATAACATAATCTAAAGCCCGTTCAACGTCCTGGTCTAATCCACCGATGTCGAGATTTAAAACGCACAGCAGGACCTGCAGTCCTCTCCCTCCCACCCTCTGTACCACCCTACCCAACCAACTCCTGACATCTAAACCTTCACAAAAATAGACAACGTGAAAAGCCGTGTCTTCCCCACCACAAAACCCACACCCGCCTCCCTCCACGACTCTTCTGGATCGTAGTATTGCCCCTGACGGCAATATACCATGTAAAAAACGAAACATGACTTCACGCACCCTAGGCCATAATTTCAACTTACTAAATCGGAGCCATATATTTTCCCACGATCCCGGGGGGGAAACCAAACCTTTTCTACTGGAGCTGCGCACGTCCCCCCCAGTAACCAATTAAAACCCTTATGCAATTTTCCCCTTCCGTTCCTTTTTAAACCCTTAAACCCAAAGCTCGTAACAATCTCACTTCCCTTAACTCCTTTTCCCCCCTATACCACTTTTTACCCTCGTTTTATATTTGGGTTAAATTTTTCCCCCGCCATCACACCCCCACCCAAAACCCCTCCCATTTCAAAAAAAACACTTTTAAAACCCTACGCTTTAAGTCCAAAAATCCAAACCTCCTCGACGTACAGGTAACTTTTTAAAAAACCCTCACTTTTTAAAAACCCCAATCAAAAACCTCGATCCCCAACAGAAAGGTAAATACCTTTCAAAATTCCCATTGTTTCGCTGTTCCTGAAATTTGGGAATAAGCCAAAAACGGCCACACTTTACATACAATAAAACTTTTAACAACGATACCTTTGGGGCCAGAGTGAATGTTGGGGCCTCAAAACCCGGGACGGCCCAATGCCCTTTTTCCAACGCCCTTTAAACCTTGAATTTTTCCCCTCCCGAAACCACATCCAAATGTCTCAAAAATAATACCGCAAATTTTAATGACATCGCATTTGGGTTTTAAAACCACTTTAAACAGCTCACCATTCCCCCCCCTTTTTCCCAGGTCCCCAACCCCATGATCTTTGATTTTTCAATTTTTAAACCTTCATACCCTTTGGCAGTTAAAAACACACGCAAAACCCTCCCCCCCAACCCCCTTTCAAAGACATTCTTTTCACACCCCAAAACAGTGGGTTTCATCTGCAAAAACCTTTAATCCCGGGCCAAAAATTTCCCCTTTCCCCCAAACCCCACCCCCCCCCGGGGAACTAACTGTGCTCTCAAACCACCCTGAAAAAGGACCCTTTGAAAACACGAAAATAAGATCTGTGCATGGGGCCACCCTTGTTTTTAAAACCCTCTACCCCCCTCAAAGTCCGCCCCCATACACCCATTTATTTGTCCCCTAAATCTTTCCCCCCCTTAAAAACAGCGTTTTTTACCCCCCCAAACTTTTTTCCTTTCCTTTAAACCCTTTTCTCCGAAGAAAAACTCTGCCAGTGCCCCCCTTTCCCCCTCTATCATAGGAAAGCCCGCCAGTCCAAGGCCAGTAAAGGCCCCCCTCCCCCCCCCCCCTTTGACTCCACAAAATTTATAACCCCCGTGACTGCCCAAACCCATCGCCCTCCCCGGAAAAACCCAAAACTGCGAGGCAAAAAGACCCTCCCCACCCCGCTTTTTAAACCCTATTCCCCAAAATTTTTGCAAAAACCCTTTTTATTTGGGCACAGACCCAACGATTTCCCCCTATACTTCCCAAGGTTTGGCTCCCCTTTTTCCCCTTTCGGGCCCAACCCCACAACTCCCGGGTATTCGGGTTTTACCCCCAAACGAAAACCCTTCCCCTTTCTTTCCCTTTTAATAATCTTCCCCTGAACTTCCCAATCAACCCCCAATTCTGCAAAAAAAAATTCCCCCGGGTTAAAACCATCAATCCCCGGGGGCCCTTTTCCCCTTTCCTCTTTTCCGGGGAAAGCAATATAAAATTTCCCCCTCAGTAAAAACCCCCCCCCCAAAAAGCCTTCCATCACTGTGCCCCAAAAAATGCACTTAGTTACGTGAAACCCCTTACTTAATTTCATTTTCACCCACCCCAAAACTACTATCCAGTGTTTTTAAAACCAAGTACCCCCGCATATGACAATAAAAAGAGACGGGGGCGCCCCTTTTTACGGCGATGGAAAAGAATAACAGAGGGGCCCTAAAAGAGGTCAATATACTGAAATGCGTAGGGGGGACACTGGTCAGAGAAATAGAAAAGCACGAATTTAAGCAAAAAAGGAATCCTTTAGGACGGAATTTGGGGAAGAAAAAAAAAGCCATAAATAAAAATTCGAAAAAAACCCCAAAGTATTTCTTCCCCCAAATCCCCCCCCCAAATAAAATCGAGAACAAGTCCAGAAATTGGGCCCCTATTTAAAAAGAAAAAAAATGGGGTGAGCTACTCAATTTTTGCCAATATGCCCTCATTTTTTAGAAAAGGGCCCGCTAACCAGACTGAGAGTCGAAGATCAAAATAAATTTTTTATGAAGGGGCCAAAAAAATTTTGATTAACACAACCTTTTCCGATTTTATCCTGACGCCAAAGGGATTCCCGAACAGGGAAAAATTTGCCCACTCTGCCCCGGGGCCCAAACTCATGGAACTTGTGTTCACAAAACCGCAAGAACCCCTATCACACCCTTTTTTTTTTCCACCCTTATGGAGGGGGAGCTTTGGACCCCGGGGGCGCCCCACAGTTACTAAAAACAACAGACATAGCCCCCCCCAAAAGGGGGCGGTAAAGAACAGCAAAAAAACTACAACCAATAGCACTAAATCCCATATCATAAAATCTTTAAAAGGGGTCCTAAGAAGCAAGACCCCACCCATCTAAAAACCCCCTTCAGTTACAAACCCAGGGCAAACAGGGGTTTGGGAACAGGTCGTTTCCTGCCCTGTTAAAAATATTGGGATCACTCACAAGGCCCCTAAATCCGGGAAGACAAAAAGAAGCAGATGTAATATATAAGATTTTGGAAAAAGCCCTCGACAAGTGGGGAAATGGCTTTAATAGCGCACAAAATGCGTCCCTAAAGGAATAACAGGAAAAGTCGGTCGATGGATCTAAAAAAATTTCCTCACTAAAAAAAACACAGAGATTAGCCCTCAAAAAGAGTAAAGTCCGAGGCAGCTACGGTGAAAAGCTCTGTTCCACAAGGCCCCCGTACTCGTCCCTTTTTGTTTTCCCCATCCCCATATCCGACATAGACAAGGATGTCAGCCACAGCACCCCTGTCTTCCTTTGCAGATGACACCCCAAACTGCATGGGCATGTCTTCCATTGAGACATGCAAGGCTCCCGGGGGAATCAACCAAATTTTCAGTGGGCAAAAGAAAACTTTTTGAAAATTTTAAAAGATGGAAAAATTTTAATTACTAGGAAAATGGAAAAAATGAGGGAAAATTTTAAAAATTTTATCAGAGTTTTTCAAAACAAATTCTGGCCACAAAATTTGAGCGAAAAACCAACGTCAAAAAACCCGGGAGTGTATGTCGGAGGAACCACCTTTAAGGGCCATAACAATTTTACAATCGCATCTGCTAAAAAAATGGGCAGGATGGATAATGAAAACCTTCAAAACTAGGGAGGCCCAAACCCAAAGGGACTTTTTTATCCCAGGCTGGAATTTTCTGACACTAACGCCCTTTCAAGGCCGGGAAATTTCCGACCCAGAAATGTAAAAAGGAAAAATTTCCCGGGGGCGCATAACGGAGATAAAACACCCAATTATGGGAGGCTTGAGGTTTCCCAAACCTGTATTCCCTGGAAAGCAGGAGGGAGAAAATACAAAGAATTTTATTCACCTGGAAAATCTGAGGGACTGTACGAACTTGCACACGAAAAAACATCCTACGAAAAAACAAAAAACTTGGGGAGACGGTTTCCCCCAATTCCCCCCCAATGAAAAGCAGGGGTGTCACTACACGTTTAAGAGACCCCTACAATAAGTGTAGGGGGCCCCAGACTGTTCCCCCTGCCTCCCCAGCAACATAAGGGGGATTACCAACAGACCCCCCGGCAGTCTTCAAGTGGCCTGGACGGCACCCAAAACAGTTCCCGATCAGCCGGGCTGTGGCTCGTACGTTTGTTTGCGTGCCCCCAGCCGCAAACGGGCCGGTTTAACAGGCCGATCCACCAGGAGGCCCGGTCCAAAACCCCCCCCGCGGGGCCGTTGACCCCCGGGGGAAATCTTTCCAAAGGTTTAAAAAACCCCCCCAGGCACTCATTTGCTTTTGTTTTTTCGTATCACTTGACCCGCTCTATGGATTCCCATCGTCTCATTTACCTCCAAAAATGGGATTGCCCTCACGCCTGCTTTTGCTTTTTTTTGTCTCAACACACCGCGGGGCCCGTCCCCCCCAAAAACTTTTTCTAATCCTGCTTGCAAACCCGCCCCCCGCTTGAAAAACCTCCATTAAGCAACGTTCGCAAGCTCTCTTTTATGTCTACAAACTCGTCCATGTGGTAAAACCCCCACCAAACCCATCCCCGCCATTAAAAAACTTCCCAATCGGGGTCCTCTAAAAAATTCGCTAGCCCTTTTTTTTAAAAATGTTTTTACGCCTTTCCCCCCCTTTACGGGAAAAAGGGTTTTTTTTCCCTTTTTTTTTCCCACCGATTTCCCACCACGTTACAATTTTCTTTTTTACCTCCTGGTTCTTTCCCTTTTAAAGCTCTTTTCCCTAGCATAGAAAAAAACCCTTTTAACCCTTCCTCATCACTTAACACACTAATATTTAATTTTCCCAAAAATTCTTTTAAAATTTTGGCCCCTTTCCCTTTCCCCCCCAACCCCCCACTACAAAAAACTGCCCTATGAAAACTGACAAAACCGTCTTTTAACCCCCGTATTTAAAAAACTTTTTAAAATACCCCCTGCGAAAAAATTTTCACCTGGCTAACCTTTTCGCAAAATCCCCTAAAAATTTGGGAATTTTTTGGGTTAAAAACCGGAATTCGGTTTTTAAAATACAGTTTGATTTTTCATTAATTCCCCGGGACATTTTCATTGCGGTGAAAAAAAAAATATTTTGATAATGTGTTTAAAAACCCCCATATGAATGGGCTATGAGGTTTTAATTGTTTTTTTAATTTTTGGTAATGTGTTTTTTTCCAAATTAAGTGGCTATGATGTTAACTTGTTTAATTTTAATATTGAAATGTTTTTTAACCACATGAAGTGGCCAGGATGTTAACTTGTTTAAATTTTTAAAAATTGATAATATTTTAAAACCCCAAAGAGGGGGTGGGGTAGGGGTTTTAAATTGTTAATGTTTAACATTGAAAAAGTGGTTTTTTAAACCCGTTTAGATTGGCAATGGTACTTTTTAATGTTACATATTGTTATCGTGTTTCACCCGTGAGAAATGGCCCGGGTTTCAACTTGTAGGGGGCGGGTGGGGGGTTGTGGGAGTGTTGGAAGTCCCTGTTAGCAACATTTTATTTTGAAGATCTTTGTGATTATGTAACACTGTTTCTAGGTAGATTGTAGGTTGTTAGGCTATCTAAAGGTAACTTTCTATGTATGTTCACTCAGTAGACCGTTGTAGCACTAGTGTTGAATGTTCCTGGAGTTTACCTGGAGAGAGTTCCGGGGGTCAACGCCCCCGCGGCCCGGTCTGTGACCAGGCCTCCTGGTGGATCAGCGCCTGATCAACCAGGCTGTTGCTGCTGGCTGCACGCAAACCAACGTACGAGCCACAGCCCGGCTGATCAGGAACTGACTTTAGGTGCTTGTCCAGTGCCAGCTTGAAGACTGCCAGGGGTCTGTTGGTAATCCCCCTTATGTGTGCTGGGAGGAAGTTGAACAGTCTCGGGCCCCTGACACTTATTGTATGGTCTCTTAACGTGCTAGTGACACCCTGCTTTTCATTGGGGATGCTGCATCGTCTGCCAAGTCTTTTGCTTTCGTAGTGAGTGATTTTCGTGTGCAAGTTCGGTACTAGTCCCTCTAGGATTTTCCAGGTGTATATAATCATGTATCTCTCCCTCTGCGTTCCAGGGAATACAGGTTTAGAAACCTCAAGCGCTCCCAGTAATTGAGGTGTTTTATCTCCGTTATGCGCGCCGTGAAAGTTCTCTGTACTTTTCTAGGTCGGCAATTTCACTGCCTTGAAAGGTGCTGTTAGAGTGCAGCAATATTCCAGCCTAGATAGAACAAGTGACCTGAAGAGTGTCATCATGGGCTTGGCCTCCCTAGTTTTGAAGGTTCTCATTATCATCCTGTCATTTTTCTAGCAGATGCGATTGATACAATGTTATGGTCCTTGAAGGTGAGATCTCCGACATAATCACTCCCAGGTCTTTGACGTTGGTGTTTCGCTCTATTTTGTGGCCAGAATTTGTTTTGTAATCTGATGAAGATTTAATTTCTCATGTTTACCATATCTGAGTAATTGAAATTTCTCATCGTTGAACTTCATATTGTTTTCTGCAGCCCACTGAAAGATTTGGTTGATGTCCGCCTGGAGCCTTGCAGTGTCTGCAATGGAAGACACTGTCATGCAGATTCGGGTGTCATCTGCAAAGGAAGACACGGTGCTGTGGCTGACATCCTTGTCTATGTCGGATATGAGGATGAGGAACAAGATGGGAAGCTAGTACTGTGCCTGGTGGAACAGAGCTTTTCACCGTAGCTGCCTCGGACTTTACTCTGTTGACGACTACTCTCTGTGTTCTGTTAGTGAGGAAACTATAGACCCATCGACCGACTTTTCCTGTTATTCCTTTAGCGCGCATTTTGTGCGCTATTACGCCATGGTCACACTTGTCGAAGGCTTTTGCAAAGTCTGTATATATTACATCTGCATTCTTTTTGTCTTCTAGTGCATTTAGGACCTTGTCGTAGTGATTCCGTAGCTGAGACAGACAGGAGCGACCTGTTCTAAACCCATGTTGCCCTGGGTTGTGTAACTGATGGGTTTCTAGATGGGTTGTGGAAATTTATTTGGTCCAAATAGTTCCACAGCTCAGATCCAGCATGAGCGTCTGGTCGTCTGGCGAGCGACCCTTAAACACCCTTCCCAAACAAGCACAAGGCATTTCTCTGGTGTGGGGTTGGTAAGCTATATTTAATTTATAGATTTACTCTTCAGGGAAGGCAGTAGGAGGTCTTTACTGGGTTAAATACACTAATTTAGGTTTTACTAAAGGCATCTGTAGAATAATGATAGAGTAGACCTAAGGACCTCTAACATAGGTAGTAATAGGCCGATAAGTAGGCAAACATTAGGACTGATAAGTGTCGCTAGGTGAGAACTGGCCAGCCTAGCTTTGAATGGCGGGTGCGCAGGTCACAAAGACAGAATTGCGTCCTCTTACGATATTAGACTTCGATGGACAAGACGTGGCCGTTGAACATCAGGCGGGCGCCCCCACGGTCTCAACTCTGAGTACCTGGGGGAAATCTGGCAGAGACACCTCGATGTACCGTAGATGATCTCCTCCATCAGCCCATTACAGTAAGACCGAAGATATTCACCTTTTCCAGTAGGATCTGCCAGTGACTTAGGAGATCTTGTGGAATGAGTTAACTGGAGGGCCGGCGTGCGACAGAATGGAGGGAGAGTATGCCAGTTAAGTACCAGCGGTCTCAGAGTGTTCTGAAGCTACGTCTGGGGGGTCTCGCATAGTTATACTAGGGGATAATACCCTCTTGGTTATAGGGAATTTTGAGGTGCAGGCAGGACATAATAACGTTGAATATTGCAGGAATTAATGCTCCCGGTTGCACGTGGTTCCCAAGGGGAAGTAGTCCAAGGGGGCTAAGCTAGGCTTAGGAAGTTTGAAAGATTTCGGATATATCGCTGCAACACCAAGTAAAGATATCCTTTATACCGTGCATGCAGCGCAGATGTTTCTTGCCAAATACCTTTCATTTGTGAAAAATCTGTCTATAAGCCACTTGTGAGGCTGAGTTACCCATCTCAGAGCTCGGTGGTCAAAGAGTTTGCCAGGGTAGGTCGACTCACTTGGAGGCAGCCCAGACAAATTTTCACAAATAGTGGTCCTTCGAAAAAACCGATGTGGAATAGCGCTAGGTTAAGCTATCATAGCTAAGCCACAGTTAGGAACCAGTTTTACAGAGTTAGGTGTATGCTATCATAGCTAGGCCACAGTTAGTAAAGCTATCATAGCTAGGCCACAGGTTAAGACCAGTTTAACAAAGTTAGGTTAAGCTATCATAGCTAGGCCACAGGTTAAAAGCTATCATGGCTAGGGCCACGTTAGAACCAGTTTTAAAAAAAGTTAGGTTTAAGTTAGCACACCCTAGTTCAAAGTTACTCAGAAGGCTAGGCCAAGCTGACTATACACAGAAGTTGTTAATTTGCAGGAATATAAGGCAGGCCAGGTAGGCTAGAGAAGCTTGTGATTTAATTAAAATTACAGTGATTACAAGTAATCCAGAGTAGGAGACTTGTGTTTAATTACTTACAGTGGATTTGCAAGGTAGCCTCAGTTAGGCTAGGCTTGTGCAATTATTTACAATTGGTTATAGTAGCATAGGACAGATTTAACCTAGTTTTATTTAACAGGGGAGTTATAAAGCCAGGTTTTAAGTTATTGCACACTAGCTAGAGTTTGGATTATACCTTATCAACCATCCACGCTAAACAGAGTAAGCTGGGCATAGTTAGGCCCCAAGCTGTTTTACATCATTATTTATTTACTGTATCACATTTGAAATGTTGAATTTGCTTGTGTTAACCCAGTGATTTTAATTTGTATACTGCACTATTTAGTGTGTGGGGATTTTCATTGTCTTTGATTGCTTGTTAATGTGCGATTTGTGAAATCTATACCTGAGACTAGGTTTCAAGTCCCGTTAAGTATTTGCTGATTGTACAGTTAAGTGCTAGGGTTAGCTTTCAAATCGATTACCACATTGTTGATTGGGCCTCGCTTGAGAGCGAAACAGTGTACATTTTTGATTCATAGTAGAGTTCAATATAACAAAGGGAATTGTTAAGCATTGTTAGAAGCTTAAAGACTCGTTCATTTCTTTACCTAACACGTGACGTGGCTGTGGAGTGTTGGATGGGTAAAGTACAATAGGTCACACTCCTCAAATTTTTCCTTAAATTCGACAATGGCAGATGGGGGTTCAGGAGAGCTGGTTCAGTGCTAACAAAATTTAAAACCGATCATGTAGACAGCGCATAACAAAGGGCATCTGAAACAGAACGCGTAAACCCCAGGTGCAAGGCTACTTGCCAACGCAGTAATGTAGAACTGCGATGATTCGCAGAACTGCTTGAAGAGTTTTGGGGGAAAAAGTGGGAAGCCTATGAACAAGCAATTCACAGCATATGGCTACAGGCTATTGAGGTTGGGAATCCCAGGGGAAGCTTCAGCAGGCTAGGACGAATTTCAATTAAGTGATGATGTAGATTGTCATCAGGAGATGAATAGTACAAGATAAGAGTTAAGTACATTAAAGGCTAGTATTCCAAGGATGGTGTGAAACACCGAGGTACCCCAACAACCACACACCTGTCAATATGATTGCCCAAGTTGCCCCAGCTGAATTTACAACTGTTTGACGGAACCTTAACAGGTTCATTGGTTTTCTGGGATCAGTTAGAGCCCAGATAGATGACAGAAATGATTTGTCAGTGCCGTCCAAGTTTGCAGTATTTGGGTCGCAGCTCCCTCAAGGGTAAAGCCTTAGATCTGGTCCGGCACTACCCGATTACTGGCGTAATTACCACATGCAAAAGACCAATTAGAAGACATGTTTGGGCAACACTGAGGAGAGATAAAGGTAGCTATACTTATCGGTTGTTGGAATCTAGAGGCTTGCTGGACAGTGACCGACCCCCCCCCCCCCCCCCCCCAAAGTCTAGAGAAGTTCCGTATTGAAGGGTTATGAGCTTGTCCAATAGTTTCAGAGATTTGCATGATGAGATGATTCAAAATGGATCCTTAGGCCAGGGGATTCAAGAGGAAATGGCTAGCACGACATGTGCGATGAGTTACACTTAAAACATCGGAAGAATAGGTTCACGATTAGACCAATTGTTGAAGGGTTAGGGGATATCATATCTCACCTGAGCTAGGTCAGGGGGGGAAATTACCTACCAAGGAGAAGTCGGTTTCAACTTCCCCAGACATTCGAGAGAGAGTAGACCTAAACCACCTCCCAACTTTAAAGGAGGCTCGTATATGCCAGGGATCGCATCACCTCACAAGATACTACCCACAGGGCCAAGGGGAGAAAGCCACTCTCTCAGCCCCCCTCAGAGCACCAGTATGAGGCACTGACATGTATACACCCGACACGCGCTCTGTTTTGCAGCGACCATCTGCCAAGAAACACGCTAGGTTCAGGGTGTTCAAGCTTCCCACCTATTAACCAAAGGGTTCAACGGCTAAGGAGAGTTGAGACTTTGTTTCAAGTGTTGTGGAGAACATTTTGCCGGGACTGTAACACATGCTCAGGGCTAGTGTCGGGGTCTTGCCGGAAGGGGAAAAGCACACAGTGCACTGTGTCCTAAGATGCGGATTAGCACAAGTAAGGTGAGCAAAACCGCAAGGAAAGGCGGGAGCAAGAAAACAAAGTCAGAAGTAACGATGGTGTGGTAGTACGCACCGAGCAATTTGTTATGGTGAGCCGTTTCAAAGCTCGGTGGCCTTCGGGCCCACCAACTAAATGGCGGTGGTCGCGAACGGGGAAAGAAGTCTGTAACAACCCGTTTGTTCTTCGACAGTGGGGCACAGAGGATCCTTATAGCGGAGAGGTCTAGTCCACTAGGTTGAAGCTGGAGGGACAGGTTGGGTAAAAGTTGACATGACAGGTGGGAAGGGTTTGGTGGGGAAGTCCCACGCAGGTCTTATCCTTGTAGGTCAATGTGACGGTCAGGTTAGCCGGGCATCGACGGGAAATTTCAGCCTTGATGGTGAAGGGGCTGCCCAATACATTACCACTAGGGGACTGGCTGAAGCAGTCAAACGTTTTGAGGGAGTTGGGTTGTGACAGCTAGCAGAACGACATTGCTACGATCAATGTTAGTAATGTAGGCATATTGGTAGGAGGGGATTACCTAGACGAGTTCGTGTCTACGAGAAAGTGGGTTATCAAGGAAGGTGTGGGACTGTACAGGACTCCACGCGGGGTACATCGTAGGAGGCAGAAATCCAAGCTCACTTCACCTGCGACCCGGTGAAAGGAGGGCTCTGGTATTACAGCGACTGAGGCTGTACGGTGATGCAGATTGGTGTGCACGAAGGGGCCTGTCAGAGGCGCAAGTTGGCAATCCGACAGCGTGAGCCGGTCCCATAAAACTATGGGACCTGGATGTATTAGGGATTAAAGGTGAGCAGCCGCCCCCCGAACACGAAGAGGTGACCGGTATCGAGATTTACTTGAACCAGTGTGCAGTTCAGGGACGGGCAGTATTGGGTGACGACTCCATGGAAACCGGGCCACCCAACGCTGGTCCCGACTAATTTCAAGAGGGCACTGGTCAGTTGGAATTCATTGGTGAACAGGCTCTGACAGGAAGGGTCTGGTGGGGAAATATGATGATATTATTAAGGAACTGCTGGCCCTTGGGTTCAATCGAGAAAGTGCCCAATGCCAGCCCTGGGGAAAAACACCCATTATCTATCCACACATGGCAGTCACAAGGAGTCGGTAAACCACTCCCATCATGATTAGTCTTCAACTGCAGCTCGCAGGCGAGGTCCCGCAGAGCCATCGTTGAACGACTGGTCTGCCTCACAGGGGGCCCTCCTGGACGCAGAATTAGCAGATGTGTTGTTGAGATTCAGGGACCGGAACAGTCACGCCTATGCGGCAGACATTAGCCAAATGCCTTCCTACGTATTGGGGGTTTTGCAGCCCAGGATAGGGACTACACAAGGTTCTTGGGTGGCTAACAGGGAGTAATGCCCAAGCAAGGGTATGATACCTATAGATTCAGGGGCAGTGTTGTTTGGTGCCATAGATTCACCATTCCTATTACAGGACTACCATAGACTACCACCTTGTGAACTGTTTAATAGCCCGCTTAAAGAATTCTGGAAGACCCTATTTTATGTAGACAACATGCGGGTACCACCTCAGATGAAAGGCTGTTGAATGGATATTTACCGAGAGTCTAATCATGAGATGCTCTCAGCTAACATGCCATTGAGAGAAAGAATGGGGTGACAAACAATCCAACGGTTGCGGGGCATGGTGGAACATGCTTATATGGTACTCAGTGCCATGAGGTTAACATCGTGTTGGGACTAGAGTGGGGAAGTCAAGGAAGACAGACTAAGGCTAAAGAGGAAGCCTGATGGGGAAGGGAAGCTCGACCAGGAGGTCTTTGCTGAGCAAAGTGCAGACTGCTTCGATCCTTTGGGTTTGTTGACAACCCATCACCATTCGAGGGAGGATCTGTACACTGACCTGGGAGCTGAACCTGGGTTGGGACGACCCACTGCCAGAAACAGTCTGCAGGAGTGGGATCTGAGTAACAAAGACCTTGCGGAATTGCACGAGATCACATTCCCCAGGTCCATCGGATTTTGCACCGGGCGGGGATTATGACTTGCACGTCTTTTGTGATGGCCTCCTCCAGGGCCTATGGGCGTAGCGTATTTGGTGGCCGGGGACCAAGTCAATCTGGTCACACAGTCGTGCGCGGCTGTGACACCATGAAGGATTGCTCGATCCCATAGCTAGAGCTCACAGCGATGTGCTGGGAGCAAAGACTGGGTAAGTACGTAGAGGCAGGTGTAAGTAATTTGAGGGTGACCACACACCTATGTATGGGACAGGACTCGGAGGTGGCGCCTTACAGTGGGGGGTTTCCAGGAATGACAGGTCTAAGCTCCCCTAGTCAGGAATCGGGTAAAGGTGATTTCGGGAATACAGTCAATCTTCTACAGTGGTTTGTGCTACAGATCTAATACCTGACGACCTGTTTAAGAGGGGTGGGGACTCACTGATAGTTGAGTTATATTTGAGTGAGGGGGGGATTGGAAAGTGGGGGTCGGATTGGGTGGGGGGAGGAGCAGATTGGCGGGGTGTTATTGATGATGCTGTGGGATGGGGGGGGGTTTATAGATAGGTGGTGGGGTAAATGGAGGTGAAGGGGGTGTTTTAGGTGTGGTGGCTAGGTTTGGGGGTGGGGTGGAGGGTGTTGGGTGGTTTGGGTTGATGGGGGGTTGGGGGAGTGGGGGGGGTGGGGGTGTGGGGGTGTTGGTGGTTTTGGGGGAGGTGTAAGGTGTGTGGATAGGACTTGGTGGTGGGTATGGTGGTGGGGTCCAAGATGATGCGCGGGGGGGGAAGGTAGGGGGGGGAAACGGGACGGGGGAAGGGGTCCTTTTATGGGGTAACAATCGTGGGGCTTCGGTGGGCGGGGGTGGGATTTATACTTTTTTTTTTCTTTTACAATTTCTTTGCTAATTTAATCTTAACCTTAACTCTTTTTTATACCTTTTTTCTTTTACTTTTTCAAATTTTTTTTACTAAATTCTTTTATATTCTTTATATATCAAACAAAAATAACAACCCCAATTTTCAAAAACAACTTTATTTATAACCCAAAAAATCTTCTAACACAACCATTACACTTCATTAACTTACAAAAACCATTCCAAAAAAATTCAAAAACACACCAACCTATATTTTATTTAAAACAACCCCAAAAACAAAAAACAAACTCCAACACCACCCCACCAAACAAACCCAAAATATACCCAACCTTTTATCCCCAAAAAACCAAAAACCAAACCCCCAAAACCACTAAACCCTCCCTTTTTTAACCCTAATACCCTAATTAACCATAAAAAAAAAAACAAAACCAAAAAAACACACACACAAAAAAAAACCCCCCCCAAAAAAACCAAAACCCAAATAAAAAAAAACCACAAACACACCACAAAAAAAAAACCACAAAACCCCCAACAAACCCAACAAACCCCCCCACACAAAAACCCCAAACCACCCAAAAATAAACAAAACCCAACAAAACCTTATCTCCACCACACCACTCCCCTTATCCTCCTTTTTTTTCCCCTTGCCCCCCCCCCCCCCCCAATAACAATACACACTTGGGGTGGTGGCGCCCCCCCCCCCCCCGCGGGCCCCCCCCCCCCCCCCCCCCCCCCCCCCCCCACCCCCCCCCCCCCCGTCTGACGACTCAGGGAACAGCCAAATTGGTTCACTCATTGGGATTGTTCCTAGATCATGCGGGGTAATAAGATGCAGGGGAAGAATACAAAACTCTGAGCTCTGCTATGGGGACAAAACATCCCGTGCTGCTGGGAAATGGGAGGGATGGGCGGACAGAGCTATTGAGTAAAAGATGCCCATCAGAGGACCTTACAAGGGGGGTTTGGAGATACCCTCACCTGCCTACGTCAGAATTATGGTGTACTGAAGGTCGAGCTGCCGTCAAAAGGGTGCTAAAGAGTTGCACGGTCTGCCGGCGGTACGATGGGAGGACCCTGCCCTACCAGGTCCACCACCGCTGCCTCAGGAGCGGGTACATAGTGACAGCCCTTTGAGACTGTAAGGAAGGACTTATACGGGGGCTATACATTGAAGAAAACAGGGAGACGTTAAGGAGGGGCCCTCAGAAAGTATATGGTCTGCTGTTTTCCTGTGCCCACTACTCGAGCGGTGAATTGCATTTGGAGTTGGGCAGAAGATATGACGACAGAGACGTACGTGAAGTTGTTCAGGAGGTTTACTGCCAGTTTCGTGCCCGCGATTGATTATCTGGACAATGGCACAGCTTTAGGGGGGGCCGATAAAGTTTTCAGGAAATCTTAGGGACAACGGAGAAGTGACGATAAACACCTGAAGAGAATTAGAGTGCGAGTTGGAGGTCATAGCTCCCAGGGCACCCTGGCAAGGGGGATTATTGAACGCCATGGTGGGCACAGTCAAAAGGTGCATTCGGAAGGTCCTTTGCACGGCAGGAGGGTGAGCTGTGATGAACTGAGGACAGTGTTAGTTGAGATAGAGGCATGAGTTAATAAACAGGCCTTGACCTACGTACAAATGGGATTTGACGAGCAAGAAGCTCTCACCCCATCACATGCTGTTTGGATGAAGGATTTGAGCCTTCCCGCAATTTTGAGTCAGCTTCCAAGGAGCTGGATTATTATGGCCAGATGGTCCCCCCATCAAAATGAAGAACTGCCACAGGAGTCACATCAGACTGGTGAACATCCTGGACAAATGGAACCCAGGTGTGGCGCAGGGATTACCTTGACAACCTTGCAAGAGAACTTTTCTTTGGTGCCGACCCCGAGGCGAATAAGATGATGCTAAGTGAAGGGGACCTGGTGCTGGTAGAATCCGAGGCACGAGGGCTATGGCCTCTTGCCTTGGTAGTGTCACCTCCCAGACAAGGTGGGGCGGTTGAGAATGGTGAAAGTTGAGAATGAACGGTGTCGAAGGACTATAAGACCATCAACAGGCTTTTTGGCCTCTCGAGGTCCACAACGGTGTGAAGGGCATGAGAAATTCAGACCGAGGTTGCCGAGCTGAGCGGACCCCCGGACTGACCGTCGACGGCGCTCGAGTCCAGGGCCCACTGGGGGGCCTGCGGGAGGCCAGACTTGATCTAAGACTTAGCGCCTACCCTTCGCCGGCGGGAGGATGTGGAAATTTATTTGTCCATATAGTTCCACAGCTCAGATCCAGCACGAGCGTCTGGTTCGTCTGAGCCGTAGCGAGATGCGGACCCTTAACCCTTCCCAAACAAGCAAGGATTCTATGGTTGGCGGTTGGTAAGCTCTATTTAATTTATAGATTTACTCCTCAGGGAAGGGTAGGTGGTTTTTTACTGGTAATACACTTAATTTTAGGTTTTACTAAGGATCTGTAGATAAAGATAGAGAGACCTAGACCCTTAACATAGGTTAGTAATTGGCCGATAATGTAGGCCAACATTAGGATAATTTAGCTAGGGAGAACTGGCAGCCCTAGCTTGAATGGCGGGGGCAGGTCACAAATGACTGAATAGCGTCCCTTTTACGATAGACTTCGACTGGACAAGACGTTGCGTGGAACATCAGGCCGGCTCCCCCACGTGTCCTTACACATCTGAGGACCTGGGGAATCTGGCAGAGACACCTCGATTTGTACGTAGATGATCTCCTCCATCAGCCCCCATACAGTAAGAGGATATTCACCTTTTTCCAGTAGATCTGGCAGTGGACTTAGGAGATTGTGGAATGAGATAACTGGAGGGCTCGGCGTGCACAGAGAGGAGTTGCCCAGTAAGTACAGCGTCTCAGAGTCGTCGAAGCTAGCGTCTGAGTCTGCATAGTTATATAGGGGTACATACCCTCTTGGATATAGAATTTCTGAGGTGCAGGCAGGACATAATAACGATTGAATATTGCAGGAATTAAGCCCCGGTTGCACGTGGTTCCCAAGGGGAAGTCCAAGGGGGCTAAAGCTAGGCTTAGGAAGTTGAAGATCAGGATATATGCTGCAACACCAAGTAAGTTAGTCCTTTATACGTGCATGCAGGCGAGGTTTCTTGCAATACCAATCATTTGTGAAAAAATCTTCCATAAGCACTTGTGAGGCTGTGAGGTACCCATCTCAGAGCTCGGTGTCAACAGAGTTTGCCAGGGTAGGCGACTCACTTGGAGGCAGCCCAGACAAATTTTCACATGGGTGGTGATCTTGCTTCTTAGGACCCTTTCAAAGATTTTTATGATATGGGATGTTAGTGCTATTGGTCTGTAGTTCTTTGCTGTTGCTTTACTGCCCCCTTTGTGGAGGTGGGGCTATGTCTGTTGTTTTTAGTAACTGAGGGACGACCCCCGTGTCCATGCTCCCTCTCCATAGGATGGAAAAGGCTCGTGATAGGGGCTTCTTGCAGTTCTTGATGAACACAGAGTTCCATGAGTCTGGCCCTGGGGCAGAGTGCATGGGCATGTCATTTATCGCCTGTTCGAAGTCATTTGGCGTCAGGGATAACATCGGATAGGCTTGAGTTAATCAAATTTGTTGGCTCCTCTCATAAAAAATTCATTTTGCATCTTCGACTCTCAGTCTGGTTAGCGGCTTGCTAAAAACGAGTCATATTGGGACTTGAGTAGATCACTCATTTCCTTTGTGTCATCTGTGTAGGACCCAATCTTGTTTAAGTAGGGGGCCCAATTTCTGGACGTTGTACTCGATTTTGATTTGGCATAGCAGAAGAAATACCTTTGGGTTTCTTTTCGATTCATTTAAGGCTTTAGTTCTTCCCGCATTTCCTGACTCCTAAAGGATTTCCTTTTAGCTTAAGTTCGATGCTTGCTATTCTCTGACCAGTGTCTCCCTGCGCATTTTCAGATATATTGACCTCTTTTAGCCGCTGTTATTCTTTTCGTCGCCTGTCTGTTTAAAGGGAGCGCCCTCCTGTCTCTTTTATTTTACATCTAACTCTCCTTTTTTCTTAGAGAATAGCTTGGTGCATACATCGAGTGCCACCGAGTTCATCTGTTCTAGGCATAAGTTTGGGTCTGTGTTGCTTAGTATATCTTCCCAGCTTATATCGGTTAGGACTGGTTTACTTGTCCCACTTTTATGTTTTTGTTATTGAAGTTGAATTGGTGAATGCTCCCTCGTGCTAGTCTCATTTTGTCGGTCTGGGGCTACACCGCATACATGTTGAAACCTCAATTTTGTTGTGATGTGAGTATATTGTTTTGATATGGTGAATTTCTTATCAGATCATTCAATTGTTAGGAAGATGAGGTGTCTAGTGTATTCCCCAGTCTGTAGCTCTATTATTTGCTGGTTGAATTGAATTTTGTGCAGAGATTTTAAAAAGCTCGTGGGAGTGTGAGTTTTCATCAGAGCTGCCTCCTGAGTGTTTTACTGCAACAATTTATTTGCTATATTCCTCCATTTTAGGTGCCCTTAAGTTGAAATCCCCAGGGCAAAGATGTGGGTGCAGGAAGCTGGAAGATTTTCCAGACAGTGGTCAATTTTTAACAGCTGTTCCTGGAATTTCTGGGATATTGCATCCGGAGGCTTGTAGACTACCACAATGACTAGGTTTTGGTTCTCGACCTTTACTGCTAAAACTTCCACTACATCATTTGAGGCATTTAGCAGTTCTGTGCAAACAAGTGACTCTGCAATGTACAGGCCAACCCCCCCTTTTGCCTGTTCACTCTGTCACATCTGTATAGGTTGTAACCTGGGATCCATATTTCGTTGTCCAAGTGATCCTTTATGTGGGTCTCAGTGAAAGCCGCGAACATTGCCTTTGCCTCTGCAAGCAGTCCACGGATGAAAGGCATTTTGTTGTTTGTTGCTGGCTTTAGACCCTGTATATTTGCAAAGAAGAATGTTATCGGACTGGTGGTATTGTTGGTACTGGGGGGGGGATTTTTTTTTTCGGCATTAGTATCTGTATCTGTTGGTTTGGAGTGGAGGCCATCGACTGTGGTTCCACTCCAGGAATGACTGGATTTGGTGTACGATTTCTGCCATTTCCTGCCAGTTTTTTTTTCCTTCCTGGCACTAAAAAACCTCTCCCTCTTGAGTGGCTGTGGCTACCCAGGTTTTCCCATGGCCTGGATGTTTTGTATCTTTTTGTCCCCTTTAGATGGTATGCCTGGCAATTTAAGTTATAGCACAGTCTTTCCTGTACTGAAGAGGTACACAGTTCAGGGTGAAAAAGCTTATAGGAAGGGAGTTTGCATTTTCCTGTTGTCATATGTGCATGGCATTTTCTAGGGTGGTCACAGTTGCACGTCCCATCTGTTTTTCCAGATTTCCCATGCCAGGAGATACCGAGTGCATAGTATGTGCACAGGCTTGGTTTCCGTTTGCCTTGGGTCAACGTTTCACAAAGTTCCATTTTGCACTCTTTAAGAACTCTTGCAAATAGTACATCAGGGCCTGTGGATTTCTTTTGCTTCAATCGGTCTATTTGATAATAATTTGGCTAGTGACTGTGATATTACATAATTTATCTTCTTCATACCCACTAAGTAACCTAATTATTGGGATATAATTAGTGTCTTCTGAGTGAAAATCTAAAATAATTATTAAAAACGGAGCACATTTCATTTTCCTTGTCAGTAAGATGCCCAGAGTTATTTTTAAGGGAACCTATCGTATCTCTAACTTTTATTCTATAAACCTGGAAAAAACTTTTTGGTTTAGTTTTTGAATCACTAGCAACTTTAATTTTATAGTCCCATTTAGCTTTTCTTATCCCTTTTTAATGTCCCTCTTAATGTCAGTATTGTATACCGATTCATAAGATGACCCTAACCTCTTTAGATGCACCTATAAATTCCTTTCTTCCACCCTAGAAGATATTTCAGCCTATTATTCATCCATTATGGGTCATTTCTATTTGATCTAATTTCTTTATATGGGATAAATGTTCTTTGGGCAGCATGTATAGTGTTAAGAATGCTGTCATAATGACAGCTCTCTTCTTTACTCCAGTCCACTGATAAGTGTTCTCTAAGCCCACTGTAATCTGCTAAGCGAAAATCTGGGACCGTTACTGAATTATACCCTATTATCATACTTCCATTCATTGCTAAAGGTAAAATAGCGAACAAAAGAGCGGAGGCAACAATAGCATCAACACTAAAATACATATATACAAAGGAAATGACATTAGGGGGGAAGGGGTGACCTGAAAAATGCTGCTACTTGTAAAAGGTGAAACTCTATCTAAATAAAAGTTCTGTTCTGCACTGATGTGTGTTTCAACAGCATACAGTGGACCCTCCACTTACAAGTGCCCCAACATGCTAGTTTTTTGAGATACAAGCAGTCACTCGCTCGATGTTTTGCTTCCAGATGCGAGCGAAATTTCGAGATGAGAGCGGGCCTCACGGGAGGTTACTTGACACTTGTGAAGGGGCTCTTCCTCTTGATCTAGGGAACTAGATTTGTGCTCCAGTTCCCAAAATTAATAATAATAATGATAATTATATTATTATGCAGTAGACCCTCATTTTTCGTCAGCATCGGAAGTCATAATTTTCGAAAATCACAACGCTTTTGTCAAAACATTGACTCGCAAATCGTCGTTTGTCCCAGATGCATACACATGGCCCCGAGTGGCCCCTACATTTCATTCCCAGCCAGTGTGCCACTGTTTATCAGTGAGTGTGGACATTCTCATGAGTTCATACAATGCATTCCATGATATTCCATTCGTTGTAGTGCTTGCAGCTGCTAAATAAGCCACCATGACTCCAAAGAAAGCTCCTAGTGTCAGGCCTTTGGTAAAGGTGAGAAATGTGATAGAATTCAAGAAGGACATCATTGAAAAATATGAAAGTGGCATACATGTCGAAGAGCTGGCCAGGATGTATAAGAAACCCCATACAACCATCGCGGCAGAGAAAATTCAAATTCAGTTCAAATTCAAAGTTTATTCTCTATAAGAATTACAATGCTGAGTTTACAGAATTTGGTTATTGTGTGGTTTACATGTAGTAAAATAATAATTACAGAGTGTACCTGGAGTTTACCTGGAGAGAGTTTCGGGGGTCAACGCCCCCGCGGCCCGGTCTGTGACCAGGCCTCCTGGTGGACCAGAGCCTGATCAACCAGGCTGTTGCTGCTGGCTGCACGCAAACCAACGTACGAGCCACAGCCCGGCTGATCAGGAACTGACTTTAGGTGCTTGTCCAGTGCCAGCTTGAAGACTGCCAGGGGTCTGTTGGTAATCCCCCTTATGTGTGCTGGGAGGCAGTTGAACAGTCTCGGGCCCCTGACACTTATTGTATGGTCTCTTAACGTGCTAGTGACACCCTGCTTTTCATTGGGGGGATGGTGCATCGTCTGCCAAGTCTTTTGCTTTCGTAGTGAGTGATTTTCGTGTGCAAGTTCGGTACTAGTCCCTCTAGGATTTTCCAGGTGTTTATAATCATGTATCTCTCCCTCCTGCGTTCCAGGGAATACAGGTTTAGAAACCTCAAGCGCTCCCAGTAATTGAGGTGTTTTATCTCCGTTATGCGCGCCGTGAAAGTTCTCTGTACATTTTCTAGGTCGGCAATTTCACCTGCCTTGAAAGGTGCTGTTAGAGTGCAGCAATATTCCAGCCTAGATAGAACAAGTGACCTGAAGAGTGTCATCATGGGCTTGGCCTCCCTAGTTTTGAAGGTTCTCATTATCCATCCTGTCATTTTTCTAGCAGATGCGATTGATACAATGTTATGGTCCTTGAAGGTGAGATCCTCCGACATAATCACTCCCAGGTCTTTGACGTTGGTGTGACAGAGTGAACAGGCAAAAGGGGGGGGTTGGCCTGTACATTGCAGAGTCACTTGTTTGCACAGAACTGCTAAATGCCTCAAATGATGTAGTGGAAGTTTTAGCAGTAAAGGTCGAGAACCAAAACCTAGTCATTGTGATAGTCTACAAGCCTCCGGATGCAACATCCCAGCAATTCCAGGAACAGCTGTTAAAAATTGACCACTGTCTGGAAAACCTTCCAGCTCCTGCACCCAACATCTTGCTCCTGGGGGATTTCAACTTAAGGCACCTAAAATGGAGGAATATAGCAAATAATATTGTTGCAGTAATAACACCAGGAGGCAGCTCTGATGAAAACTCACACTCACGCGAGCTTTTAAATCTCTGCACAAAATTCAATTTAAACCAGCAAATAATAGACCTACTAGACTGGAGAATACACTAGACCTCATCTTCACTAACAATGATGATCTGATAAGAAATATCACCATATCAAAAACAATATACTCAGATCACAACATAATTGAGGTTCAGTCATGTATGCGCGGAGCCCCAGACCGACATAATGAGATTAGTCACGAGGGAGCATTCACCAAATTCAACTTCAATAACAAAAACATAAAGTGGGACCAAGTAAACCAAGTCCTAACCGATATAAGCTGGGAAGATATACTAAGCAACACAGACCCCAACTTATGCCTAGAACAGATAACTCGGTAGCACTCGATGTATGCACAAGGCTTATTCCTCTAAGAAAAAGGAGGAGTAGATGTAAAACAGAAAGAGACAGGCGCTCCCTTTACAGGCGACGGAAAAGAATAACAGAGCGGCTAAAAGAGGTCAATATATCTGAAATGCGTAGGGAGACACTGGTCAGAGAAATAGCAAGCATCGAACTTAAGCTAAAAGAATCCTTTAGGAGTCAGGAATCGCGGGAAGAACTAAAAGCCATAAATGAAATCGAAAGAAAACCCAAAGTATTTCTTCTCCTATGCCAAATCAAAATCGAGAACAACGTCCAGTATGGGCCCCTACTTAAACAAGATGGTCCTACACAGATGACAACAAGGAAATGAGTGAGCTACTCAAGTCCCAATATGACTCAGTTTTTAGCAAGCCGCTAACCAGACTGAGAGTCGAAGATCAAAATGAATTTTTTATGAGAGAGCCACAAAATTTGATTAACACAAGCCTATCCGATGTTATCCTGACGCCAAATGACTTCGAACAGGCGATAAATGACATGCCCATGCACTCTGCCCCAGGGCCAGACTCATGGAACTCTGTGTTCATCAAGAACTGCAAGAAGCCCCTATCACGAGCCTTTTCCATCCTATGGAGAGGAGCATGGACACGGGGGTCGTCCCACAGTTACTAAAAACAACAGACATAGCCCCACTCCACAAAGGGGCAGTAAAGCAACAGCAAAGAACTACAGACCAATAGCACTAACATCCCATATCATAAAAATCTTTGAAAGGGTCCTAAGAAGCAAGATCACCACGCATCTAGAAACCCATCAGTTACACAACCCAGGGCAACATGGGTTTAGAACAGGTCGCTCCTGTCTGTCTCAACTATTGGATCACTACGACAAGGTCCTAAATGCACTAGAAGACAAAAAGAATGCAGATGTAATATATACAGACTTTGCAAAAGCCTTCGACAAGTGTGACCATGGCGTAATAGCGCACAAAATGCGTGCTAAAGGAATAACAGGAAAGTCGGTCGATGGATCTATAATTTCCTCACTAACAGAACACAGAGAGTAGTCGTCAACAGAGTAAAGTCCGAGGCAGCTACGGTGAAAAGCTCTGTTCCACAAGGCACAGTACTCGCTCCCATCTTGTTCCTCATCCTTATATCCGACATAGACAAGGATGTCAGCCACAGCACCGTGTCTTCCTTTGCAGATGACACCCGAATCTGCATGACAGTGTCTTCCATTGCAGACACTGCAAAGCTCCAGGCAGACATCAACCAAATCTTTCAGTGGGCTGCAGAAAACAATATGAAGTTCAACGATGAGAAATTTCAATTACTCAGATATGGTAAACATGAGGAAATTAAATCTTCATCAGAGTACAAAACAAATTCTGGCCACAAAATAGAGCGAAACACCAACGTCAAAGACCTGGGAGTGATCATGTCGGAGGATCTCACTTTCAAGGACCATAACATTGTATCAATCGCATCTGCTAGAAAAATGACAGGATGGATAATGAGAACCTTCAAAACTAGGGAGGCCAAGCCCATGATGACACTCTTCAGGTCACTTGTTCTATCTAGGCTGAATATTGCTGCACACTAACAGCACCTTTCAAGGCAGGTGAAATTGCCCGACCTAGAAAATGTACAGAGAACTTTCACGGCGCGCATAACGGAGATAAAACACCTCAATTATTGGGAGCGCTTGAGGTTCCTAAACCTGTATTCCCTGGAACGCAGGAGGGAGAGATACATGATTATATACACCTGGAAAATCCTAGAGGGACTAGTACCGAACTTGCACACGAAAATCACCCACTACGAAAGCAAAAGACTTGGCAGACGATGCACCATCCCCCAATGAAAAAGCAGGGGTGTCACTAGCACGTTAAGAGCCATACAATAAGTGTCAGGGGCCCGAGACTGTTCAACTGCCTCCCAGCCACATAAGGGGATTACCAACAGACCCCTGGCAGTCTTCAAGCTGGCACTGGACAAGCACCTAAAGTCAGTTCCGGATCAGCCGGGCTGTGGCCGTATGTTGGTTTGCGTGCAGCCAGCAGCAACAGCCTGGTTGATCAGGCTCTGATCCACCAGGAGGCTGGTCTCCAGACCGGGCCGCGGGGGCGTTGACCCCCGGAACTCTTCCCCGGTAAACTCCAGGGATTTCGTGCCAAATTTGTTTTTTACTTTTGTACCACAGAATCCTGCATGGCAGGATTTTTGGCGACTTAAATTAA
>NC_069482.1:1609735-1640398 GCF_026875155.1 Cherax quadricarinatus | reverse complement strand
TTCAAAAGGGACCCCTTCCCGGTGATTCAGGGGAAACGGCTACACGACGGGGCATGAGTTACACTTAAAAATGGGACAATAGGTTCCCCACGTAGCCCAAAATTGTTGAAGGGTTGGGGATTCTATCTCCCCGAGCTGGGGTCAGGGGGAAAAATTTACCTAAAAGGGAAAAGTCTTTCAAATTCCCCAACATTCGAGAATAGCCCTAAACCACCTCCCACAAAAGTGGGTCACTTATCCCCGGGGGCGAAACCCTCCACCCACAGGGCCAAGGGAAAAGCCACCAAAGGGCCAGTATGAGACGGCGTGTTTTGTGATGAAGAACACCTAGTTCAGGGTGTTAAAGCTTCCCCACCATAACCAAAGGGTTCAAGGGCTAAGGGGTTGAGACTTTGTTTCAAGTGTTGTGGAGAACATTTTTGCCGGGACGAAACACCAGCCGGGAGTGTGGGGGCTGCCGGGAAGGGAAAGCCCCACAGTGCACTGTGCCTAATGATGCCGGGATTAGCACAAGTTAAGGAGAGCAAACCGCAAGAAAGGCGGAGAGCAAGAAAAGTCAAAAGAAACGTGATGTGGTGATTCGGCCCGAGAATTTTTTGGTGAAAATTTCAAGGCTCGGGGGCCTTGCCACCATAATGGCGGTGGTCGCGAACGGGAAGAAGTCTGAAAAACAACCCCTTTGTTTCTTCGACAGTGGGGACAGAGATCCTTTAAAGCGGAGAGTCTAGCCACTGGGTTGGGAAACTGGAGACATTGGTAAAGTTTACATAAGGTGGAAGGGGTTTTGGGGGGAAATCCCACGCAGGTTTATCCGTAGTCATTTGGGCGGTCCCCGTTAGCCGGCATCGACGGAAATTTTAGCCTTGATGGGGAAGAGGCTGCCCAATATCATTCCCCTAGGGGACTGGGAAGCTCAAACGTTTGAGGGGTTGGGGTTTGAACGCAACCAACATTGCTACAGACAATGTTAGTAAAGTAGGCATATTTGGGAGGGGGGATTACCTAGAGAGTTTGTGTTACGAGAAGGGTTATCAAGGAAGGTGTGGGCCTGTACGGACCCACGGGGTAATCGGAGGCAGAATACCACCACTTCCCTCGACCCCGGGAAAGGAGGGCTCTGGGTTTCACCGACTGAGGCTGTACTGGTGATGCAGATTGGTGCCCAAGGCCTGTCAGAGGCGCAAGTTGGCATATCCGACAGTGACCCGGTCCAAAACTGGGGACCTGGTGTTTAGGATTAAAAGGTGACCAGCCCCCCCCCCCAAACAAAAGGGACGTATCGATTTTACTTGAACCATGTGCATCAGGGACGGGCAGTTTTGGGGGTCCCGACTCCAGGGAAAAACCGGGCCCCCCAAACGCTCCCCACTATTTCAAGAGGGCACTGGTCATTAAATTTTCATTGGTGAACACCTGACCGGAAAGGGTCGGGGGGGAAATATGATGATATTTTTAAGGAACGGGCGGCCCTTGGGTTTCATCGAGAAAGTGCCCAATCCCAGCCCGGGGGAAAACACCCATTATTTTCCCACACATGCAGCCCCCCAAGGAGTGGGAACCACCCCCATCAGAGTACCCCTTCAACTGCAGCTCCAGGCGGTCCCCGAAGCCATCTTAAACACTGCTGCTAAACAGGGCCCCCCTGACCAGAAATTAGCAGAGTGTTGTTGAGATAAAAGGGAGGAACAGTACGCCTATGCGGCAGACTTTAGCAAAGCCTTCCTACTTTTGGGGTTGCAGCCACGATAGGACTACAAAGGTTCTTGTGGTGGAAACGGGGAGTGCCCAAGAAAGGGGTATATACCAAAGATTCGGGGGCATGTTTTTTGGTGCCACTATTTTACCATTTCCCATTACAGGGGTACCCTAGACTCCCCCCCTTGTGAACTTAACGCCCGCTTAAAGAATTATGAAGACCTATTTTTTAGACAAAAATGCAGGGGACCCCTCAATGAAATGTTTATGGATATTTCCGGGGCTAATCAGAGATGCTCTCACTAAAATGCCATTTAAAATGGGGGACAAACAACCCAAAGTTTGGGGGATGGGGGAACTGACTATACTGGGGTACTCAGTGCCTGAGGGAACATCGGTGTTGGGACTAAATGGGAAGTCAAGGAAGCAACAGGGTAAAGAGGAAGTGTGGGGAAGGGAAGCTGCCGGAGGTCCCCTTTTCTGGCAAGTGCGGACTGCCTTCGATCCTTTGGGGTTTTTTGACACCCCCCAAAATTCGAGGGAGGAGCTAGTACAACAGACCTGGGGGCTGAACCGGTTGGGACACCCACCCAGAAACATCGCCAGATGGGGTTGGTTAACAAAGACCTGGGGGAAATTTCACGAGTTCACATTCCCCAGGTCCATCGGGTGCACCGGCGGGATAACTTGCACGTCTTTTGTGATGCCTCCCTCCGGGCCTTTGGGCAGTAGCGTATTTTTTGGCCCGGGGACCAAGTCAATCTGGTCACCAGTCGGCGCGGGTGACACCCCCGAAGGATTTCCCGATCCCAAACTAGAGCTCACGGGGATGTTGCTGGGGAGCAAGACTGGGTAAGTACGTAAGGAGGTGTTTTGTAATCTGAGGGTGACACACACCTATGTAGGACAACTCGGAGGTGGGGCCCTTTCGTGGGCCCCGAATGCAGGGCTAAAACTCCCCATGTCAGGAATCGGGTAAAGGGGATACGGGAACTCAGCAAAACAAAAATTCTGTATTGCCTACAGATCAAAACCCCGCCCGACCTAATAGCCCAGGGTGCCCAAAAGGAAAAGGGGTAAAAGCAGTTTGGTTCAAAGGCCCCCGATGGTTACCGGGAAGGGGTTGCTGGGGGGAAGAAATTCTGGACAATCAGCAGCATAGTACTTTCCCGGGGAACCCCACAATTTTTGACCCCAGGCGTACTCCTCGTGGAGAAACTTTAGGAGTCACGGAAATGGTATTTCGATTCGTGAGGGAAACTGCATGACAAGGAAGCCAGGGTCCGACAGTTTTCTCTAGTGGGTCCCAGGAATATTATAAGGCAGTAAACCCAAGGGGGGGGTTTCCAGGAGGCGGAAGTACTTGCGACCCGGCAGCAGGTTATGGCGTCGGGGGCTGTCCCCCGATGACGATCAGGGAACAGCAAAAATTTGGTTACTCATTGGGATTGTTTTCCCAGTCGCGGGAATAAGATGCAGTGGAAGAATACCAAACTCTGAGCTCATCTATGGGGCCAAACATCCCGTTGCTCTGGGAAAGAGGATGGGCACAGAGCATTAACAAGAGCGCCTACAGAGGACCATCCATGTGGGTTTGGAATACCCACCACCTGCCTACGTCAGAATTACTGTGGTACTGTAGGGTCGAGCTGCCGTCAAATGGGTGCTAAAGAGTTTGCACGGTCTGCCGCCGCGGTACGATGGGAGGACCTACCCTACCTACAGGTCCACCACGCGCTGCCGCCTCGAGGAGCGGGTACTAGGACAGGCCCTTTGAGACTTTAGGAATAGACTATACGGGGCTATCACATTGAAGAACCAGGAGACGTTAGGAGGGCCCTCAGAAAGTATATGTCTCCCGGTTTACCTGCCACGACTCGACGGTTGGCATTTTGAGTTGGGCGAGAAGATATTACGACAAGAGACTTTCGTGAAGATGTTCAGGAGGTTTACTGCCAGATTCGCGTGCCCGCGATTGAGTTATCTCGGACAATGCAGCAAGCTTTAGGGCGGGGCCTGATAAAGTTTACAGAATCTTAGGGAAAACGGAGAAGTACGAGAACACCTGAAGAGAATAGAGTGCGAGTGGATGTTCCATATGCTCCAGGGCACCGCAGGCAAATGGGGGGATTCGATGAACGCATGGTGGGCAACAGTCAAAAGTGCATTCGGAAGGTCTGACGGCAAGGAGGGTGGAGCTGTGATGAAAACTGAGGACAGTGTTAGTTGAGGATAGAGGTCAAGAGTTAATACCAGCCCTCTGACCTACGTACAAAATGGGATTGACGAGCAAGAAGCTCTTCACCCCCAATCACATCGGTTTGGAAGTAGGATTGAGCCCTTCCCCCGCAATTTGAGTCAGTCTCCAGGCGCTGGATTATTATGGGCCAGATGGTCCCCCATCATGAAGAACTTGCACAGGAGTCAACTAACAGACTTGTGAACATCCTGGACAAATGGAACCAGGTGTGGCGCAGGTATACTGACAACCATGCGAGAAATTTCTAAGGTGCCCGAAACCCGAGGGCGAATAAAGATGGATGCTAAGTGAAGGGACCTGGTGCTGGTAGAATCCGAGGCACCGAGGGGCATACTGCCTCTTGGCCTGGTATTTGTTTCCAACCCACCCAGACAAGGCTGGGCGTTGTGAATGGTGAAAGTGAGAATGAACGGAGTTCGAGACTATAGAGACCCATCACAGCTTTTTGCCTTCTCAGTCCAACGGTGGGGACCGGACCTGAGAAATCAGACCAGATGTTGAGCGAGCTGATCGTCGGACGACCCACGAACGGCGCTCCGAGTCCAGGGCCCACCTGGGGGGGGCCTGCGGGTGTGCAGACTTTGATCTAGACTTAGCGCCTACCTTCGCCGGCGGGAGGATGTGGAAATATTATTTCGGTCCAAATAGTTCCACAGCTCAGGATCCAGCATGAGCGTCTGGTCGTCTGAGCCGATCGACCCCTTAAAGCCTCCCAAACAAGCAAGGCAATTCTCTGGTTGGCGTTGGTAATCTTATTTAATTTATTAGATTTTACTCTTCAGGGAAGGAGTAAGGTAGGTTTAACTGGTAATAACACTAATATAGGTTTACTAAGGCATCTGTAGATAATGAGATAGTCGACCTAAACCTTAACATAGGTAGTAATGAAGGAGCCGATAATGTAGGCAAACATTAGGATAAGTTAGCGTAGAGAACTGGCAGCCCAAGCTTGAATGCGGGGCGCGGTCACCAAGACAGAATAGCTCCTTCTTACGATAGACTTCCGACTGGACAAACGTGCCGTGAACATCAGGCGCTCCCCCAACGTGTTCCGTCAACATCTTAGACTCTGGGGAAATCTGCAGAGCCCACCTTCGGATGACCGGTAGATGACTCCTCCACAGCCCATACAGTACGACGAGATATTCACCTTTTCCAGTAGGATCTGGCGCCAGTGACTTAGAAGATTGATGGAGATGAGTTAACTGAGGCTCTGCGATGCTACAGAGAGAGTATCCCAGTAAGTAACCAGCGTCCTCAGATCGCTGAAGCTAGAGCGTCTGAGTCAGCATAGTATAAACTAGGGATACATACCCCTCTTGGAGTATAGTAATTTCTTCTGAGGTGCAGGCAGGACACTAATAACGGATTGAAATATTGCAGGAATTAATGCACCCCCGGTTGCACGAGGTTTCCAAGGGTGAAGTCCAAGGGGCTAAAGCTAGGCTTAGAGAAGTTTAAGATCAGGAAATATGCTGCTGCCAACACCAAGTAAGTTAGGTCCAAGTATACTGCATGCAGGCTAGGTTTCTTGCAATAACCGAATCATTTGTGAAACATCTGTACCTATAAGCCACTTGTGAGGCAGGAGGTACCCATCTCAGAGCTCGGTGTCATCAGAGTTTGGCCAGGTTAGGCGCCTCACTTGAGGCAGCCCAGACAAAATTCACATTTGTTGTGATCTTGTCTTAGGACCCTTTCAAAGATTTTTATGATATGGGATTGTTAGTGCTATTGGTCTGTATTTCTTTGCGTTGCATATACTGCCCCTCTTTGGTAGAGGGGCTAAGTCATGTATTTTTGTTAAGTAACTTGATTGACGACCCCCTTGTCCATGCTCCCACTCCATAGGAATGGAAACGGCACGTGATAGGGGCTTCATGCAGTTCAAGATGAACACAGAGAGTTCCACGAGTCTGGGCCCTTGGGCAGAGTGCCTGGGCAAGTCATTTATCGCCTGTTCGAAGTGCGATTTGGCGTCAGAAAACACTCGAATAGGCCAAGTGTTAGATCAAATGTATTGTGGCTCGTCTCATAAAAAATTCATTTGAGATCTTCGACTTCTCATCTGGTTAGCGGCTTGCTAAAAACTGAGTCATAATTGGACTTAGTTAGCTCACACATATCCTTGCTGTTCATCTGTGTAGGACCCTTCTTGTTTAAGTAGGGGCCCAATACTGGACGTTGTTCTCGATTTTTGATTTTGCATAGCAGAAAAATACTTGGCTTCTTTTCGATTCATTTTATGGTGCTTTAGTCTTCCCCGATTCCTGACTCCTAAGGATTCTTTTTAGCTAAGTTCGATGCTTGCTATTTCTCTGACCAGTGTCCTCCCCAGCGCATTTCAGATATATGGACCTCTTTAGCCGCTGTTATTATTGTCCGTCGCCTGTAAAGGAGCGCCTGTCTCTTTCCTATTTTACATCTACTCCTGGCCGTTTTTCTTAGAGAATAAGCCTTGTGCATGACTCGAGTGCCCACCGAGTAATCTGTTCTAGCATAAGTATGTCTGTTTTGCTTAGAATATCTTCCCAGCTTATATCGGTGTTTAGGACTTGGTTGACTTGGTCCCACTTATGTTTATGTATATTGAAAGTTGAATTTGTTTACTGCTCCCTCCTCGTGACTAGTCCTCATTTTGTCGGTCTGTGGGCTCCACGATCATGTCTGAACCTCAATTAATGTGTTGAAGTTAGTATATTGTTTTTTTGTGATTAATGGTGACATTTCATATCAGATCATCTATGTTATGTGAGATGAGGTCTAGTTATTCTCCAGTCTAGTAGGCTCTATTATTTGCTGGTTTAAATTGAATTTTGTGCAAGTTTTTAAAAGCTCGTGTGAGTGTGAGTTTGCATCAAGCTGCCTCCTGGTGTTTATTATTACTGCAACAATAATATTTGCTATATTCCCTCCATTTTAGGTGCTTAAGTTGAAATCCCCCAGGAGCAAGATGTTGGGTGCAGGAGCTGGAAGACTTCCAGACAGTGGTCAATTTTTTAACAGCTGTTCCTGGAATTTCTGGATCTTAGCATCCGTAGGCTTGTAGACTACACAATGACTAGGTTTTGGTTCTCGACCTTTACTCTGGCTAAAACTTCCACTACATCATTTTGAGGATTTAGCAGTTCTGTGCAAACAAGTGACTCTGCAATGTACAGGCCAGACCCCCCCCTTTTGGGCCGGTTTCACGTCTGTCACATCTGTATAGGTTTAACCTGGGATCCTAATTTCGTGTCCAAGTGATCCTTAATTGGGTCCAGAGAAAGCCGCGAACATTGCTTGCCTCTCCAAGCAGTCCACGGATGAAAGGCATTTGGTTGTTTGTGCTGGCATTTAGACTCCTGTTAATATTTGAGAAAAAGAAGACTGTTATCGGACTGGTGTGTATTGTTGGTACAGGGGGGGATTTTTTATTTTCCGGCATTAGTAACTGTAGTCTGTTGGTTTGGAGGTGGAGGCCATCGACTGTGGTTTTCCCCTCCAGGAATGACTGATAGGTGTAACGATATCCAGCCACTTATCCTGCCCGTTTTTTTTTCCTTCCTGGCACTAAAAAACCTGCTCCCACTGAGTGCTGTGGCTACCCAGGTTTTCCCATGGCCTGGAGTTTTTTATCTTTTTGTCCCCTTAGATGTGTAAGCCTGGCAATATTAAGTTTATCTCACAGTCTTTTCCTGTACTGAAGAGTGTACTAACAGTTCAGGGTGAAAAAGCTAAAGGAAGGAGTTTGCAATTTCCTTTGTCATTATAGGCATGGCAATTTTCTAGGTGGATCACAGTATGCACTTCCCATCTGTTTTTTTTCCAGAATACCCATGCACCAGGAGATACCGAGTGCATAGTAGTGCACTTGCTTGGTTTCCGTTTGCCTTGTATCAACGTTTCACAAAGTTCCATTTTGCACTCTTTAAGAACTCTTTGCAAATAGAACATCAGGCCTGTGGATTTCTTTTGCTTCAATCGGTCTACTTGGATAATAATTTGGCTATTGACCTGTTGAAATTACATAATTTATCTCTTCATACCCACATAAGTAACCTAATTATTGGGATATAATTAGTGTCTTCTGAGTGAAAAACTAAAAATAATTTATTAAAAACGTAGCACATTTCATTTTCCTTGTCATTGAAGGATCCCCAGAGTTATTTTAAGGGAAACCTATCGTATCTCTATCTCTAACTTTTATTCTATAAACCTGGAAAAAACTTATTGGTTTAGTTTTTGAATCAACTAGCAACTTTAAATTGTTATAGTCCCATTTAGCTTTTTCATATCCCTTTTTAATAATGTACCTCCTTAATGTCAGTATTGTAAAAAACCTATTCATAAAGATGGACCCTAACCCTCTTTAGGATGCACCTATAAATTCCCTTTCTTCACCCTAGAAGGATATTTCAGTCCTATTATTCATCCATTATGGGTCAATTCTATTTGATCTATTTCTTTATATGGAGAAATGTTCTTTGCAGCATGTAAAGTGTTAAGAATTGCAGTCATAATGACAGCCCTCTTCTACTTCCAGTCCATGAAAATGTTTCACTAAGCCACTGTAATCTGCTAAGGCGAAAATCTGGACCGTTACTGATTATACCCTATTTCATACTTCCATTCATTGCTAAGGTAAATAGCGAACAAAAGAGCGGAGCAACAACAGCATCAACTCTAAAAAACATATATACACAGGAAATGAACATTAGGGGGGGAGGAAGGGGTGCCCTAAAAATGCTGCTACTTTGTAAAAGGGGAAACCACTCCAAATAAAAGTCTGTTTCTGCACTGAGTGTGTTTCAACAGCATACAGTTGACACATCCACTTACAAGTGCCCCAACATGCTAGTTTTTTGAATACAAGCAGTCACTCGCTCGATGTTTGCTTCCAGATGCGAGCGAAATTTCGAGATGAGAGCGGTCCCTCACGGAGGTTACTTGAACACTTGTGAAGGGCTCTTCCTCTTGAACTAGGGACTAGATTTGTGCTCCATTATTCCCAAAATTAATAATAATAAAGATAAAATATTATTATGCAGTAGACCCTCATTTTTCGTCAGCATCGGAAGTCAATAATTTACGAAAATCACAACGCTTTTGTCAAACATTGACTCGCAAATCGTCGTTTGTCCCCCAGATGCATACACATGGCCCGCCGAGTGGCCCCTAACATTTCCATTCACAGCCAGTGTGCCATGTTTATCAGTTATGTGGACATTCTCATGAGTTTCATACAATGCATTCCATGATAATCCCATTCGTTGTAGTGCTTGCAGCTTCTAATAAGCCACCATGACACCAAAGAAAGCTCCTAGTGTCAGGCTTTGTAAAGGTAGCAATGTGATAAATTCCCAAGAAGACATCAGTGAAAAATTAGAAAGTGGCATACATGTCGAAGAGCTGGCCAGAATGTATAAGAAACCCCATACAACCATCGCGGCAGAGAAATTCAAATGCAGTTCATATTCACAGTTTAATCTCTATAAATTAACAATGCGAGTTTACAGAATTTGGTTATTGTGTGGTTTACATGTAGTAAAATAATAATTACAGAGTGTTACCTGGAGATTTACCTTGGAAGAGAGTTTTCGTGGGTCAACGCCCCCGCGGCCCGGTCTGTGACCAGGCCTCCTGGGTGGTCCAGAGCCTGGATCAACCAGGCTGTTCTGCTGGCTGCACGCAAACCAACGTACTATCACCACAGCCGGCTGATCAGGAACGACTTTAGGTGCTTGTCCAGTGCCAGCTTGAAAGACTGCCAGGGGTCTGTTTGGTAATCCCCCTTATGTGTGCTGGGAGGCCAGTTAACTGTCTCGGGCCCCTGACACCATATTGTATGTCACTCAAACTCGTGCTATGACACCCTAGCTTTTCTTGGGTGGATGGTGCATGTCTGCCAAGTCTTTTGCTTTCGTAGTGAATGATTTTCGTGTGCAGTTCGGTACTAGTCCCTCTAGGATTTTCCAGTGAATATAATCATAGTATCTCTCCCTCCTGCGTTCCAGGGAATACAGGATTAGAAACGCTCAAGCGCTGCCCAGTAATTGATGTGGTTTTATCTCTCCTTTATAATGCGCGCCGTGAAATTCTCTGTACATTTTCTAGGTCAGGGCAAATTTCACCTGCCTGAAAGGTGCTGGTTAGAGTGCAGCAATATTTCAGCCTAGTAGAACAAGTGGACCTGAAGAGTGTCTAATGGGCTTGGCCTCCCTAGTTATTGAAGGTTCTCATTATCCATCCTGCCCCATTTTTCTAGCAGAAGCGATTGTGATACGAATTTATGGTTCGATGAAGTGAGATCCTCACATAATCACTCCCAGGTTCTTTGACGTTGGTGTGACAGAGTGAACATGGCAAAAGGGGGGTTGGCCGGTACATTGCAGAGTCACTTGTTTGCACAGAACTGCTAAATATGCCTCAATTATGATATTGAAGTTTATTTAAGGCATAAAGGTCGAGAACCCAAACCCTAGTCATTGTGATAGTCTCAAGCCGTCGATGCAACAACCCCAGCAATTCCAGGAACAGGCTAGAGTTAAAAATTACCAATGTCTGGAAACACCCTTCCAGCTCTGCACCCAACATCTTGCTCCTGGGGGATTCAACTTAAGGGCACCTAAAATGAGGAATTAGCAAATAATAATGTTGCAGTAATCACACCATGAGGCAGCCCTGATGAAAACTCACACTCAACACAGTGCGAGCTTTTAAATCTCTGCACAACATTCAATTTAAACCAGCCAATAATAGAGCCTACAAGACTGGAGAATACACTAGACCTCAACTCACTAACATGATGATCTGAATAATAAATATCACTCATATCAAAAACAATATCCGTCAGAACACAACATAATTGAGGTTCAGTCATGTAAGGCGGCGCGGGCCCCAGACGACATAATGAGATTATCAGAGGGAGCTTCACTCACATTCAACATCAATAACAAAAACAAAAGTGGACCAAGTAAACAAGTCCTAACCGAATAACTGGAATATATACTAAGCAACACAGACCCCAACTTATGCCTAGAACAGATTAACTCGTATCACTCGATGTATCACAAGGCTAATCTCCTCTAAGAAAAATGGAGGAGTAGATGTAAAACAGAAAGAGACAGGCGCTTCTTCCCTTTACAGTCGACGGAAAAGAATACTACAGAGCGGCTAAAAGAGGGTCAATATACAGAAAATTACGTAGGAGAACACTGGTCAGAACGAAATACAAGCATCGGGAACTTAAGCTAATACGCGAATCCTTTAAGGAGTCAGTGAATCTCTTGAAGAAACTAAAAGCCAAAAATTAAATCGAAAGAAACCCCAAAGTATTTCATCTCCTATGCCAAATCAAAATCGAGAACAACGTCCAGTATGGGGCCCCTACTTAAACAAGATGGTCCAACACCGATGACAACAAGGAAATAGTGAGCATACCAATCCCAATTATGACCCAGATTTTTAGCAAGCCGCTAAACGCAGACTGGAGAGTCGAAGATCACACTGTAAATTTTTATGAGAGAGCCACAAAATTTGGATTAACACACGCCTATCCGATGTTATCCTGAACGCGCAAATGAACTTCGACAGGCGACAAAATGACATGCCCATGCAGCTCTGCCCCAGGCCCAGACTCCATGGAACTCTGAGTTCAGCAAGAACTGCAAGAAGCCCCTATCCCACGAGCCTTTTCCATCCTATTGGAGAGGGAGCATGGACACTAGGGGTCGTCCCCACAGTTAACTAAAACACACAGACATAGCCCCACTACCACAAAAAGTGGGCAGTAAAGCAATACAGCAAAGAACTACAGACCAATAGCACTAACATCAATATCATAAAAAATCTGAACTGTGAAAGGGTCCGAGAGAAGCAAGAACACCACGCCTCTAGAACACCCTCATTTACACAACTCCCGGCACATGGGTTTGAACAGTTCGCTCCTGTCTGTCTCAACTATTGGATCACTACGACAAGGACCAAAATTGCACTAGAAGACAAAAATGAATGCAGATGTATATATACAGACTTTGCAAAAAGCCTTCGACAAGTGTGACCCTGGCAGTAATAGACGCACAAAATGCGTGCTAAAGGAATAACAGGAAAAGTCGGTCGATGGGATCTATAATTTTCCTCCACTAACAGAACACAGAGAGTAGTCTTCAAAGATAAAGTCCGAGCAGCTACGGTGGAAAAGCTCTGTCCCACAAGCACAGTACTCCGCTCCCAATCTTGTCCTCATCCTTATATCCCGACCATCAGACAAGGAAGTCAGCCACATCACCGGGTCTTCCTTTGCAGATGACACCCGCAATCTGCATGACAGTGTCCCTTCCCTTGCAGACACTGCAAAAGCTCCATCCATACATCAACCAAGATCTTCAGTGTGCTCAAAAAACAATAAGAAGTACAACGATAGAAAATTCAATTACTCAGATATGGTAAACATGATGAAATTAAATCTTCATCAAGTACAAACACAAATTCTGCCACAAAATAGAGCGAAACACCAACGTCAAAGACCTGGGAGTGAACATGTCGGGAGCTCTCACTTTCCAAGGACCATAACATAGTATCAAATCGCATCTGCAAGAAAAATGACAGGATTGATAATAGAACCTTCACAACTAGGGAGGCCAATCCCTTGATGACACTCTTCAGGTACTTGTTTCTAATCTGGCAGGAATATTGCTGCACACTAACAGCACCTTTCAAGGCAGGATGTGAAATTGCCGACCTAGAAAATGTACAGAGAACTTTCACGGCGCGCATAACGGAGATAAAACACCTCAATTATTGGGAGCGCTTGAGGTTCCTAAACCTGTATTCCCTGGAACGCAGGAGGGAGAGATACATGATTATATACACCTGGAAAATCCTAGAGGGACTAGTACCGAACTTGCACACGAAAATCACCCACTACGAAAGCAAAAGACTTGGCAGACGATGCACCATCCCCCCAATGAAAAGCAGGGGTGTCACTAGCACGTTAAGAGCCCATACAATAAGTGTCAGGGGCCCGAGACTGTTCAACTGCCTCCCAGCACACATAAGGGGGATTACCAACAGACCCCTGGCAGTCTTCAAGCTGGCACTGGACAAGCACCTAAAGTCAGTTCCGGATCAGCCGGGCTGTGGCTCGTATGTTGGTTTGCGTGCAGCCAGCAGCAACAGCCTGGTTGATCAGGCTCTGATCCACCAGGAGGCCTGGTCTCAGACCGGGCCGCGGGGGCGTTGACCCCCGGAACTCTCTCCAGGTAAACTCCAGGTATTTCGTGGCCAGAATTTGTTTTGTACTTTTGTACCACTAGAACTCCTAGCATGGCTAGGCATTTCGGGCAGACTTAAATTAAATCTTAAGTTTAAAATATTACAAAATTACGAGGTAAGTTGGTATTATGGCTAAGTGACTAAATACAGTGGACCCCCGCATAACGATCACCTCCAAATGCGACCAATTATGTAAGTGTATTTATGTAAGTGCGTTTGTACGTGTATGTTTGGGGGTCTGAAATGGACTAATCTACTTCACAATATTCCTTATGGGAAAAAATTCGGTCAGTACTGGCACCTGAACATACTACTGGAATGAAAAAAGTTCGTTAACCGGGGGTCCACTGTACTAGTTTGTGAGTTTAGCAATGTGAATGCTTTTGTTTTGGCACTATACATAGTTTCAGTATTGTAGTATCACAGGCCAACTTATGACTAGTTAAGATTCATTATTTTGAGATTGAGATTGATATTTCTGTTTATGGTCAAATGGGTGAGTGAGTGTAAGTGTTAACCACCAGGTGTTATTCGTGTAATTAGTTGACAGGGTGTATCAGGGAGATAAGATGTTTTCTGATGGTAGTTTTGAAGGTGATGAATGTGTCTGCAGTTTTAGAATTTTCAGGAAGGGTGTTCCAGATTTTAGGGCCTTTGACAAACATTGAATTTTTGTAAAGGTTTAGTCGGACACGGGGAATGTCAAAGAGATGTTTGTGTCTGGTGTAGTGCCTGTGGGTTCTGTCGCAACTATCAAGAAAGCGTTTTAGGTCAAGGTTAATATTGGAATTTAAGGTCCTGTAGATGTAGACTGCACAGTAGTAAGTGTGGATGTACTGAACAGGGAGTAAGTTTAGATCTATGAAGAGTGGGGGGGGGTGTGTTGCCAGGGATGGGATTTATTAATTATTCTTACTGCAGCTTTTTGTTGGGTTATTATTGGCTTTAGGTGTGTTGCTGCAGTTGAACCCCAAGCACAGATAACATAGGTGAGGTATGGATATATAAGTGAATGGTATAGTGTGAGAAGGGCAGCTTGCGGCACGTAGTATCATATCTTGGAGAGGATCCCAACCGTTTTGGATACTTTTTTGGTTATGTGTTGGATATGGGTGCTGAAGTTCAGGTTGTTGTCGAGGTATAGGCCTAGGAATTTGCCCTCATTATGCCTGGCAATTAGAGTGTTGTCGATCTTAATGTTAATTTGCGCATCTCCTGCTCTGCTACCAAACATAATGTAGTAGGTTTTGTCAGTGTTAAGCGTAAGTTTATTGGCTGTCATCCAAGTCGATATTTTGATCAGCTCCTCATTAACAATGGTGTTGAGGGTGGCAAGATTAGGGTGAGATGACATAAGTCGTGTCGTCAGCAAAGAGAATGGGGTTCAGGTGTTGAGATATGTTTGGAAGATCATTGATGTATATGAGGAAGAGCAGGGGACCAAGGACACTTCCCTGCGGAACTCCAGTATCAAGTGGCTGTGTTGTTGATGCTGTGTCTTTAATGGTGACATACTGATACCTATTAGTAAGGTAAGATTTTAAATATGCAAGTGCATGGCCTCTTATACCATAATGGTCAAGTTTGTGGAGTAGGATGCTGTGGTCTACTGCGTCAAAAGCTTTTCTTGGGTCAATAAAAATTACTAGTGGATATTCCTTATTTTCCAATGCTGTGTAAAGCAGATCTAGCATTTTTATGATTGCATCGTTAGTGCTTTTATTTTTCCTGAATCCAAATTGGCAGGGGTTGAGTATGTTTTGTGCCATTATAAATGAATATAGTCTCCTGTGCATGAGTTTCTCAAAGATTTTGGATAGCAATGGTAAGTTTGATATTGGCCTATAGTTGTTTAAATCTGTAGGGTCACCACCTTTATGTATTGGTGTAACCCTTGCTGTCTTGAGTAGTTTCGGGAAGGTGCTAGTTTCTAGTGACTTGTTAAAAAGTAATGAGATAGCATGCGAGAGGACATAGGCTCTCTTGTACAATAATGGTGGGACATGAGACAGATTCCCTGAGTTATTTTTAAGTGACTATAATCTCAGTGACTTCCATGGGCTCAGTTGGAGCAAGATAGAAGGAATTTGGGAAATTCCCATCTAGGTAGTCCCCGGCATGGGCATTGGTGCGTGGGATTTTATTGGCGAGATTAGAACCTATGGTTGAGAAGAAGTCGTTTATCTTGTTAGCTGTGTCAGTGGGATGCAGTGGTGTTTCATTAGGTTTAGTTAGGGCAATATTCTTGTTTTTTTTCAGTTTGTGGGTCCCTAGAATCTGAGAGAGTGTTTTCAAGGTCTTTTTTTATATATCCTCTTGTGTCAGTGAATCTACTGGAGTAGTATAGTTGTTAGGCTTTATTACTTTGGTGAGGACTGATGAATAGTGTTTAAGAATATCTTTGTGCCTATATTGCTTTTCATATTGGTGTTTCTTATCAATGGATTTCAGAATGGTGCTGGTTAGCCATGGGCAACCAAGCCGTTTGTTTGTGATCTGTTTCATTTTTATAGGACAATGTTTGTTGTATAGTCTAAGTAATTTGTTAAGAAAAATGTCTGTCCAGTCATCAATACCACTGGCCTTGGAGAATTCTGTAGGCCAGTCAACAGTCTCTAGGTCAGCTGTGAACTTCCTTATTGAGGCCTCATCATGGAGTCTAAATGAAACTTTGTTGTATTCAAGTGGTGGTTTACTAATGTTTGTCAAGAGGAAGGTAGGGTAGTGGTCTGTAGTGCTATCTGTGATTATCCCTGATTTAAGGGGGGCTAGTATATTGGTCCATATGTGGTCTATTATGGTTGCACTTGTTTCAGTGAGCCTGGTTGGTTTAGTTATTGTTGGTATGAGAAGTGTGTTGTTCATATTGTTGATGAAATCAGTTACAGGCTGATCATCTAGTAGGCCAAGGTTGATGTTGAAGTCTCCAGCTAAGAGAAGGTGGTGCTTATTCATTTGTCTGTTTGTTATTAGTGCCTTTAGTTTCTCACTGAAATTTGGGATGTTTGTGTGGGGTATCCGGTAAATGGCACTGATTGTTATAGGCATCTTAAGGTTTTTTTAAGAAAAATTAGCAAAAATGTATTCTCCATATTCATCACTAATGCAAGTGGTGCTAATACAAGTTAATTGGTTAGAGTAATAGATTGCAATACCACCCCCAACTTGGTATGGTCTGCAGTTGTGGATTGCTGTGTATCCTGGTAGAGGGTAGATATCTATTATGTCCTGCTTAAGCCAGGTCTCAGTAAGAATAATGCAGGAGAAGGGTGTCTTTAGTGATTCAAGGAGTGCCACGAAGTCATCATAGTGTTTGCTTAAGGACCTAATGTTGTATTATTATTATAATCAAAAAGAAGCGCTAAGCCACAAGGGCTATACAGCACCTAATGTTGTAGTTAAGTACTGATAGACTTTTAGGATTGTTTAGTAGAGTGCTGGCTTGTGATGCTGTGTAGTAAAGGCAGTTACTTTCCAATAGGTTTTGATTGTGTGTCAGATTATGGAGGTTTAGATCAGGGTCAACATGATCAATCGTCTTCTAGGTTTAAATTATGGTTATTTATATCCTGAGTTTTGGGTTGAGTTTTAGTACTGATATCTGTAGTGGTGGGAAGTTTGGACAAGTGTAAAGCTCTAGCATTTTGGTCATGTAGAGTATAGCACTAGTACACATAATGGAAGCTGTTGTTGCAAAGGGGTAAATATGATCACAAAAATGAGATCACAAGTACTCAAAGATGTTGAGAAGTAATTGTTGGTGTGGATCAACGAGAAACAATTAGCAGAAGATAGTGTTATGGAGTCGATAATTTGTTTAAAGGCAAGGCAGTTGCATGACGATCTTGTAAAGAAAATGCCTGCAACAAGAGCTGATATATGTGAATTTAAGGCCAACGAAGGCTGGTTTGAGAGATTTAAGAAATGTAGTGGTATATATAGTGTGGTAAGGCATGATGAGGCTGCCAGTTCTGACATATATGCGGCTGAAAAATATATGCGTTAATTTATGGACAATGTAAAGGCTGAAGAATTCAAACCCCAATAAGTGTTCAATTGTGACGAAACAGGCCTCTCTGGGAAGAAAATGCCAAGGAGGACCTACATCACGCAGGAGGAAAAGGCACTCCCAGGACACAAGCTTATGAAAGACTGGCTTACTCTTCTGTTCTGTAGTAATACTAGTGGGGATTGCAAAGTGAAGCCTTTACTAGTTTATCACTATGAAAATTCCAGTGTTTTCAAGAAAATCAGTGTCATCAAGAGTAAATTGTGTGTGATGTGGAAGGCTAACAGTAGGGCATGGGACACACGAGAAATTTTCCTTGATTGGTTCAATGAAGTGTTTGACCTCAGTATGAAGAAATACCTCCAGGAAAATAAATTGGAACTCAAGTGCCTCCTGCCAGTGAATAATGCATCTGCTCATCCTCCAGACTTAGATGACCAAATGGTGGAGGAGTTTCATTTCATTGTAGTGAAGTTCTTGCCCCCTAATACCACTCCTCTCATTCAGCCCATGGACCAGCAGATCACTTCAAACTTCAAAAAACTCTACACTAAAGCAATGTTTCAAAGGCGGCTTGATGTGACCTCAGACACTCAACTGACTCTAAGAGTTTTGGAAAGATCACTTCAGAGTCCTCCACTGCATAAACCTTAGAGCTAAGGCTTGGGAGGAGTGACTTCCAGGACTTTCAACTCTGCTTGTAGAAAATTGTGGCCAGATTACTAGACTGGAGAATACACTAGACCTCATCTTCACTAACAATGATGATCTGATAAGAAATGTCACCATATCAAAAACAATATACTCAGATCACAACATAATTGAGGTTCAGTCATGTATGCGCGGAGCCCCAGACCGAGATAATGAGATTAGTCACGAGGGAGCATTCACCAAATTCAACTTCAATAACAAAAACATAAAGTGGGATCAAGTAAACCAAGTCCTAACCGATATAAGCTGGGAAGATATACTAAGCAACACAGACCCCAACTTATGCCTAGAACAGATTAACTCGGTGGCACTCGATGTATGCACAAGGCTTATTCCTCTAAGAAAAAGGAGGAGTAGATGTAAAATAGAAAGAGACAGGCGCTCCCTTTACAGGCGACGGAAAAGAATAACAGAGCGGCTAAAAGAGGTCAATATATCTGAAATGCATAGGGAGACACTGGTCAGAGAAATAGCAAGCATCGAACTTAAGCTAAAAGAATCCTTTAGGAGTCAGGAATCGCGGGAAGAACTAAAAGCCATAAATGAAATCGAAAGAAACCCAAAGTATTTCTTCTCCTATGCCAAATCAAAATCGAGAACAACGTCCAGTATTGGGCCCCTACTTAAACAAGATGGGTCCTACACAGATGACAGCAAGGAAATGAGTGAGCTACTCAAGTCCCAATATGACTCAGTTTTTAGCAAGCCGCTAACCAGACTGAGAGTCGAAGATCAAAATGAATTTTTTATGAGCCACAAAATTTGATTAACACAAGCCTATCCGATGTTATCCTGACGCCAGATGACTTCGAACAGGCGATAAATGACATGCCCATGCACTCTGCCCCAGGGCCAGACTCATGGAACTCTGTGTTCATCAAGAACTGCAAGAAGCCCCTATCACGAGCCTTTTCCATCCTATGGAGAGGGAGCATGGACACGGGGTCATCCCACAGTTACTAAAAACAACAGACATAGCCCCACTCCACAAAGGGGGCAGTAAAGCAACAGCAAAGAACTACAGACCAATAGCACTAACATCCCATATCATAAAAATCTTTGAAAGGGTCCTAAGAAGCAAGATCACCACCCATCAAGAAACCCATCAGTTACACAACCCAGGGCAACATGGGTTTAGAACAGGTCGCTCCTGTCTGTCTCAACTATTGGATCACTACGACAAGGTCCTAAATGCACTAGAAGACAAAAAGAATGCAGATGTAATATATACAGACTTTGCAAAAGCCTTCGACGAGTGTGACCATGGCGTAATAACGCACAAAATGCGTGCTAAAGGAATAACAGGAAAAGTCGGTCGATGGATCTATAATTTCCTCACTAACAGAACACAGAGAGTAGTCGTCAACAGAGTAAAGTCCGAGGCAGCTACGGTGAAAAGCTCTGTTCCACAAGGCACAGTACTCGCTCCCATCTTGTTCCTTATCCTCATATCCGACATAGAAAAGGATGTCAGCCACAGCACCGTGTCTTCCTTTGCAGATGACACCCGAATCTGCATGACAGTGTCTTCCATTGCAGACACTGCAAAGCTCCAGGCGGACATCAACCAAATCTTTCAGTGGGCTGCAGAAAACAATATGAAGTTCAACGATGAGAAATTTCAATTACTCAGATATGGTAAACATGAGGAAATTAAATCTTCATCAGAGTACAAAAGAAATTCTGGCCACAAAATAGAGCGAAACACCAACGTCAAAGACCTGGGAGTGATCATGTCGGAGGATCTCACCTTCAAGGACCATAACATTGTATCAATCGCATCTGCTAGAAAAATGACAGGATGGATAATGAGAACCTTCAAAACTAGGGAGGCCAAGCGCATGATGACACTCTTCAGGTCACTTGTTCTATCTAGGCTGGAATATTGCTGCACACTAACAGCACCTTTCAAGGCAGGTGAAATTGCCGACCTAGAAAATGTACAGAGAACTTTCACGGCGCGCATAACGGAGATAAAACACCTCAATTACTGGGAGCGCTTGAGGTTCCTAAACCTGTATTCCCTGGAACGCAGGAGGGAGAGATACATGATTATATACACCTGGAAAATCCTAGAGGGACTAGTACCGAACTTGCACACGAAAATCACTCACTACGAAAGCAAAAGACTTGGCAGACGATGCACCATCCCCCCAATGAAAAGCAGGGGTGTCACTAGCACGTTAAGAGACCATACAATAAGTGTCAGGGGCCCGAGACTGTTCAACTGCCTCCCAGCACACATAAGGGGATTACCAACAGACCCCTGGCAGTCTTCAAGCTGGCACTGGACAAGCACCTAAAGTCAGTTCCTGATCAGCCGGACTGTGGCTCGTATGTTGGTTTGCGTGCAGCCAGCAGCAACAGCCTGGTTGATCAGGCGCTGATCCACCAGGCCTGGTCACAGACCGGGCCGCGGGGGCGTTGACCCCCGGAACTCTCTCCAGGTAAAAGAGGGATTTTGAAGTGTTTGGGGCTGACCCTAGGGACTCTATGCCAGTTGTGGAATTTATTGTAACATTGGGGAATTCCATGGGGTTGGATGTGAGTGGCAAGGCTGTGGAAGAGTTGGTGGAGGACCACAAGGAAGAGCTAAACACTGAAGAGCTGCAAGAGCTTCATCTGCAACATCAAGAGACCACAGATCAGGAAATTGCTTCAGAGGAGGAGGGAGAGAGATGGAAGAAGGTGCCTTCTTCAGAGATTAAAGAGATTTGTGCAATGTGAAGTAGGATGGAAAGATTTGTGGAGGAACATCACCTTGACAAAGCTCTTGCAAGCCGTGTCGGCAACATGCACAATGACAATGTCTTGTACCATTTTAGGGAAATTTTCAAGAGACGCCAGAAACAGAGCTCTCTGGACAAATATTTAGTGCCGGTCCTCGTAGCATTAAAAAAAAAAAAAAGGAAAGTAACCCTGGAAAAACACTTGGTACTTGAAGTCTTTATGGAAGGGGATTCCCCTTCCACACAGTAATTAACCCATCCTCTCCCCTTCTGCAGTCTTCCATACACTAAGAAAAATCGTCAATAAAGGTGTTATGCTGTTAATGTTTCATTATTCATGTTTCAGTGTTTTCTGTGTATTTATTTTATTAGCACACTGGCTGATTCCCACCAAGGCAGGGTGGCCCGAAAAAGAGACTTTCACCATCATTCACTCCATCACTGTCTTGCCAGAAGGGTGCTTTACACTACAGTTTTTAAACTGCAACATTAACACCCCTCCTTCAGAGTGCAGGCACTGTACTTCCCATCTCCAGGACTCAAGTCCGGCCTGCCGGTTTCCCTGAATCCCTTCATAAATGTTACTTTGCTCACACTCCAACAGCACGTCAAGTATTAAAAACCATTTGTCTCCATTCACTCCTATCAAACACACTCACGCATGCCCGCTGGAAGTCAAAGCCCCTCGCACACAAAACCTCCTTTACCCCTCCCTCCAACCTTTCCTAGGCCGACCCCTATCCCACATTCCTTCCACTACAGACTGATACACTCTTGAAGTCATTCTGTTTTGGCAATCCCGCACCTCCTCCTAACTTCCAAACTACAGATTCTCTGCATTATATTCACACCACACATTGCCCTCAGACATGACATCTCCACTGCCTCCAGCCTTCTCCTCGCTGCAACATTCATCACCCATGCTTCACACCCATACAAGAGCGTTGGTAAAACTATACTCTCATACATTCCCCTCTTTGCCTCCAAGGACAAAGTTCTTTGTCTCCACTGACTTCTAAGTGCACTGCTCACCCTTTTCCCCTCATCAATTCTATGATTCACCTCATCTTTCATAGACCCATCTGCTGACACGTCCACTCCCAAATATCTGAATACATTCACCTCCTCCATACTCTCTCCCTCTAATCTGATATCCAATCTTTCATCACCTAATCTTTTTGTTATCCTCATAACCTTACTCTTTCCTGTATTCACTTTTAATTTTCTTCTTTTACATACCCTACCAAATTCATCCACCAACCTCTGCAACTTCTCTTCAGAATCTCCCAAGAGCACAGTGTCATCAGCGAAGAGCAACTGTGACAACTCCCACTTTATGTGTGATTCTTCATCTTTTAACTCCACACCTCTTGCCAAGGCCCTCGCATTTACTTCTCTTACAACCCCATCTATAAATATATTAAACAACCACGGTGACATCACACATCCTTGTCTAAGGCCTACTTTTACTGGGAAATAATCCCCCTCTTTCCTACATACTCTAACTTGAGTCTCACTATCCTCGTAAAAACTCTTCACTGCTTTCAGTAACCTATCTCCTATACCATACCACATTGCCCCCCTATCCACCCTGTCATATGCATTTTTCAAATCCATAAATGCCACAAAAACCTCTTTAGCCTTATCTAAATGCTGTTCACTTATATGTTTCACTGTAAACACCTGGTCCACACACCCCCTACCTTTCCTAAAGCCTCCGTGTTCATCTACTATCCTATTCTCCGTCTTACTCTTAATTCTTTCAATAATAACTCTACTATACACTTCACCAGGTATACCCAACAGACTTATTTTATTTTTTATTTTATTATCACACTGGCCGATTCCCACCAAGGCAGGGTGGCCCGAAAAAGAAAAACTTTCACCATTATTCACTCCATCACTGTCTTGCCAGAAGGGTGCTTTACACTACAGTTTTTAAACTGCAACATTAACACCCCTCCTTCAGAGTGCAGGCACTGTACTTCCCATCTCCAGGACTCAAGTCCGGCCTGCTGGTTTCCCTGAATCCCTTCATAAATGTTACTTTGCTCACACTCCAACAGCACGTCAAGTATTAAAAACCATTTGTCTCCATTCACTCCTATCAAACACGCTCACGCATGCCTGCTGGAAGTCCAAGCCCCTCGCACACAAAACCTCCTTTACCCCCTCCCTCCAACCTTTCCTAGGCCGACCCCTACCCCGCCTTCCTTCCACTACAGACTGATACACTCTTGAAGTCATTCTGTTTCGCTCCATTCTCTCTACATGTCCGAACCACCTCAACAACCCTTCCTCAGCCCTCTGGACAACAGTTTTGGTAATCCCGCACCTCCTTCTAACTTCCAAACTACGAATTCTCTGCATTATATTCACACCACACATCGCCCTCAGACATGACATCTCCACTGCCTCCAGCCTTCTCCTCGCTGCAACATTCATCACCCACGCTTCACACCCATATAAGAGCGTTGGTAAAACTAAACTCTCATACATTCCCCTCTTTGCCTCCAAGGACAAAGTTCTTTGTCTCCACAGACTCCTAAGTGCACCACTCACTCTTTTTCCCTCATCAATTCTATATTCACCTCATCTTTCATAGACCCATCCGCTGACACGTCCACTCCCAAATATCTGAATACGTTCACCTCCTCCATACTCTCTCCCTCCAATCTGATATCCAATCTTTCATCACCTAATCTTTTTGTTATCCTCATAACCTTACTCTTTCCTGTATTCACCTTTAATTTTCTTCTTTTGCACGCCCTACCAAATTCATCCACCAATCTCTGCAACTTCTCTTCAGAATCTCCCAAGAGCACAGTGTCATCAGCAAAGAGCAGCTGTGACAACTCCCACTTTGTGTGTGATTCTTTATCTTTTAACTCCACGCCTCTTGCCAAGACCCTCGCATTTACTTCTCTTACAACCCCATCTATAAATATATTAAACAACCACGTTGACATCACACATCCTTGTCTAAGGCCTACTTTTACTGGGAAAAAATTTCCCTCTTTCCTACATACTCTAACTTGAGTCTCACTATCCTCGTAAAAACTCTTCACTGCTTTCAGTAACCTACCTCCTACACCATACACTTGCAACATCTGCCACATTGCCCCCCTATCCACCCTGTCATACACCTTTTCCAAATCCATAAATGCCACAAAGACCTCTTTAGCCTTATCTAAATACTGTTCACTTATATGTTTCACTGTGAACACCTGGTCCACACACCCCCTACCTTTCCTAAAGCCTCCTTGTTCATCTGCTATCCTATTCTCCGTCTTATCCCCTATAATTTTTGCACTCTCTTTTGTCCCTTTGCCTTTATACAAAGGAACTATGCATGCTCTCTGCTAATCCCTAGGTACCTTACCCTGTTCCATACATTTATTAAATAATAGCACTAACCACTCCAAAACTATATCTCCACCTGCTTTTCTGTGAATGTATATCTATATTTCATGTGAAAAAAAATCTCTTTTAACACTTCTGGGTGTCTGTAATGAATTAATTGAATTTACATAATTTCTTATGGGGCAAATGGCTTTGCAAATCGTCAATTTCGATAATAGTCATACTCTCTGGAATGAATTAATTACGAAAAATGAGGGTCCACTGTAATTATAACAATAAATTATTTTTGGTAAATATTTTTTTCTCAGTTGTTTGTTGGGATATCTTATTAAAACTTGGGCAATGCATGATGGAAAGATGCTTCTTAATGTATGTGAAAAATGAAAGAAATTGGACCATAAATAACAGAGTTCACTTCAGAGCCATTAGCCGCACCTCAGCTGTGTTTTCGTATGGATTTTTTGGTTGTATTCTCGTTTTTTTGGTCTCATTTGATAGAATGGAAGATATATTACAGAAATAGACATGATTTTGATTGGTTTCCCAACGAAAAGTACCTTGAAACTGAGCTCAAAGTAGCAGAAATGTTCAATTCTTTGGCAAAGTTCAAGAGTAAATAAATGACTGTCACTGTCCAATACCTGTCTGACTGGGCCATTCAAATACGCAAGTCACAAATGGGTTGACATTATTTATACAATTACAATAATGTAGTATCCTGCGTAACAGTAAATCTTCTTTGTGTGTGAATAAAAATTCCAAATGGTAAGCAAGAGCATTATTATCAGAATACATAGGTACTAATAAATAATAATAATAACGATAATAATACGTATAATATAATTATATATACGTACATAATATAAATTATTATAATAATACCTGCCTTGGTGGGAATCGGCCAGTGTGATAATAAAAAAAAATACATACATATACTAATAATACCAAATAATACTACATATAAGTGAGTTTGAGAACCCCACCACGAGATGGCAGTACGTGCATCAAAACAACACTCAGTCACGTGTGCTTCAACTGGTGGTGGAGATAATTCTCGTGATTTGTTTAAATTTCGTGCAGTTATTTTGTAAATTTCTTGTTTCTAACCATGGGTCCTAAGAAAGCAAGTGCAAAGGACAGTGCTGAGAAGAAAAAGAGGGTGGTTTCCATGGAATTAAAGCATCAAGAGAGTAGCAAGAGTAGCATTAGGAGTGTGCCATTAAGAGTGTAGCATTAAGAGTGTAGCAATTAAGAGTGTGATCTATTGGAGTTTGTCTTACAAGCACTCCATTTTCTGTTATAATAAAAGCATGGGAAGGTATGTAGTCAAGCAGGAATGGCTGCTGTGGTGGCCCTATACACCCCAACAACCATAATGGCTGCTATGTCATCGCTGCACACTACCACTCCTCACATATGTAATGCCATATTTCATTCATTCTAGTGCATTTATCATGTTTCTATGTTATTAATATTGTTTATGTCATATTAGATGATTTGTGATAGATAAATAAGCCATAGAGTTGATATTAGGGAAACACTTAAAGTATTTTGTTGTGCCTGGAATTCCTCGAATGGATTAATTCCATTTCAATTAATTTAAATGAGAAAAACTGACTACAAACGAGCAAATCGAGATGCGACCAAGGTCAAGGAATGGATTAAATTTGTAAGCAGAGGTTCCACTGTACTTTGTTTATTAGCACATCAGCTGTCTCCTACCAAAGCAGGGTAACCCAAAAAGAAGAAACACGCTCGCCATCACTCACTTCATCGCTGTTCTATCAAAGGCTCGCCGATACTATAGTTCAAAACTGAAAATACCTGAGCCCCTCCTTCAGAGTGCAGTCACTGTACCTTTTACCTCCAGGACTCAAGTCTGGCTAACCACATATATTTAATACAAAGATGGGAGCAGCAGTGCATTCTTCTCAACCACAGCACCTCTGTTATTGATAACCTTAACAAGACAACAGAAGTTTCAAACAACTCAGTTACACACATTTGAACAAGAGAAAAGCAAAATGACTGCATAGATATAATTAACCCTTAAACTGTCCAAACATAGATCTACATTCACTCGTGCAGTGCTCCAAATATTTTGAAAAAAAAAAAAATTGTTTTTTAAATTAAAGAGGAAATTTTGTGTTATAAGACAAAAAGAAAAAAAAAAAAAAAAAAAAAAAAAAAAAAAAAAAAAAAGCCCAGTAACTATTGAAATATAAGTCTTGGAAGTTGGTGCTGGATGCTCACCTGATGGCAACATCAAGTCCTGCAGCTTGCAGAAGTGCTGCCGATATTCCTTATTTTCTGGTTTTTATTTTAATTTATATAATTTTTTATGTTCTGATAATTACAATTTATAATAGTTCTTGTGATTTCATAGCCAATCTTTGTTCTGACACTAATATTATGTACTGAAATAGTACTCAAATAGTCACAAACACATTGACAGGTGAACATTTTCACCTGCCTTGGTCATTTACTATTGTCTAGAAATATATACATAGTATTTAGAGGTCTCAGCATTGTTTTAGACATGCTGGAGTATATATGAAACTTCTTGAAGCATGATATTTATGACGAGTGTCACTAAACTGCTGACAGGGTAAGCAGTGGAGTGACACAATGATAGTGCACTGCTGCAGGGAACCCTGGCTTTATTTGTTGTCACTGTTACACACAAACAGGTATGTCTATCTGTCTGCCTCTGTTTTTCTGTCTGCCTCTGTTTTTCTATCTGCCTGTGTCTCTCTGTTCTTCTGTCTGCCTGTGTGTGTGTCTTTCCATCTGCTTGTCTCTCAGTCTCAGAGAGAAGCTTGTATTACAAACGATGCAGAAGTGACAATGTGTATTACTTGCCAGTCATGCTTATTATGTCTTATATCAACAAACATTGTATAGCCCTTTGACTGGAATTTTTGGGTTATCATAGGTAATTTACATTATAATAACTGTACTTATGTGTACATGTGAGAGACAGAGATATAAACAGAGAGCTAGACAGACAGACAGATACAGAGAGGCAGCCAAAGCCCGACAGCCAGCCTGCCAAATACGAATTACACATTTTCCAGAATCATATCTCTTTACAAAGGGCATAGGTTGTAGGACATTCTGGCAGGATGACACTACCAGTGGTGTCAAAAATGAAAGGATGCTTCACAAATGTTACCTATGGGTTATTATCGAGGTTTTTGATATTTTTCCTTGACCACTTGTGGCCACATCCATCACTTTCCTCTTAAAGAGGGAGTGTTAATAAGACATGACATCAGTGAATCCCTGGTGTATGCCACGCTATTTGTTCTAGCTGGTGCTCAATTGAACTGGTGCTCCCACAAGGTACTCAGTGGTCCCAGATTGTTTTTAATACTGTGCACACTGAGTGTTAAGACCCAATCTATACTGACCAGGCATCTCAGGACAATCATGCCAAATTTGGAGGCAGGAAAAATAAAACGTGGATTTACATTTGGAGTTCTACACGAGTGAACGAAGATCTACATTTGGACAGTTTAAGGGTTAAAGTGTTAAGTTCTACCATAGTTGTGGGAATATTTCTAATACTGTTAAAAGAATGATTAGTCTTAGACTTATAGTACTGACACCAGTGTTCTCTTACTGCACTTATTTCACTACTGTTGTTCACTAAATATTTCACTACTGTTGTTCACTATTTCACTACTGTTATTCACTGAGTATTTCACTACTGTTGTTCACTGAGTATTTCACTACAGTTTTACAATGAATATTTCATTACTATTGTTCTCTGATTATGTGGAGAAAATTTCTCCAGAAAGGGGGGGTATCAGCTCCTTCAGCCCTTTCATCCTCTCAGAAAGGGCAAATGGCATCTTGCTTGCTTCCAATCAACAATTTAATTGGAAGCAGATGCAGTGCCAAAGTGTGTCATAGTCACACCACTCTACTTGCAAGAGACCAGTGTTGCAACCATAGTGTGGGTTAATGAGAGCAAATACTCTCTGTAACAGGAAAATTTGTAAGAAAAAACCCTGTATCACTTTATTCATAATGTGGGACAATATTGCACTCTCAGCAATCGATATTATTATTATAAAAAAGAAGCACTAAACCAAAAGGGCTATACAGCACTGCAGGGCAGGAAGGAAGCAAGGGTATCAGGTGGTAAAAGGGAGATGGATGAGTAATAGGTTACGGAGAACAGTGGGGCAGTGGATGGTGAAAGGGTAGAGGGCACCAAGAGATTGAGGTAGAAAGGGCTAAGGGGAGTGCAAAATGTATCATTATCAGAGTTTGTGGAGTAAATCAATCATTGTTAAGAAGTCAATGAGAGAGTCAGGATTAAAGGAGGGTCCCTCAGCAAGAAGGGAAGGTAAAGAGAGAGGAGAGCGGAGACGACATTGGAGGTAAATTCTGCGTGCTCATTGATAGAAAGGGCAGTCTAACAGAATGTGGCTAATCGATAATGGAACTTGACACTTCTTACAGAGAGGAACAGGGTGCCTCTCCATGAGATGCCCATCAGTAAGACGAGTGTGGCCAATGCAAAGGCGGGAGAGAGCAGTCTCCCAACCTCGGCACTGATGACAAGAAGACGGCCAGTAACCTATGCTCAGTTTAATAGAATGAAGTTTGTTACCAAGTAGAGTTGACCAACGTTATTGCCAACGGGTGTGAAGGTGGGTAGCTATTACAGCAAAATAGTCCGGAAATGGAACACCTCTATATGAAATTGGTAGGTCACGTACTGCTGACCATGAAGCAGTGTCTGCCTGTTCATTGCCCTGTACCTCAACATGACCAGGGACCCAACAAAAAACAATATCTTTATGCTTGGTAGAGATATGGCGCAGCCAAAGATGGATACGGAGAACTAGGGGGTGAGGTGTATCAAATTTCCATATAGCCTGTAGAGCACAAAAGGAGTCTGAGACAACCACAAATGATGACACAGGCACAGATGCGATACCAATAAGTGCTGCAAGAATGGCATACAATTCAGCAGGAAAAATGCTAGCCGAAGATAGTGAATGCCCTCGCACGACACTGTCCGGAAACACTGCTGCGAATCCGACACAGTCAGAAGACTTAGAGCCATTTGTGTACACTGTGATGGCATGAGAATGAGAGTGGAAGTGGTCAAGAAAAAGAGAGCGGGAAACCACCGTAGGCAGTTGGGCTTTCGAGCAAGGGAGTGAGAAAGAACAGACCCGAACAGCTGGAACTTCCCAAGCAGGTAGGGAAAAGTGAGATGCTACATGAACATATAAAGGTGGAAATGAAGGGAAGACAAGAGCGAATGTAGGCGAAGAGAGAAGGGAAGGAGCAAACAGGGGCGGCGAACAAATAATGTCTACTAATATCGGTGACCATTCTATAAATAGAAGGATTGCAGAGATCATGAGAGCATACATAGTAGCAAAGGCAATGGGCATCACGGCGATCAGACGAGGATGGAACATTCGCTTCTGCATAGAGGCTCTCAACAGGGGAAGAGCGAAAAGCACCAAGGCATAAACATAATCCTTGGTGATGGATGGGGTTAAGGCTAGAGAGAGTAGCAGGAGAGGCCGCTGAATAGATCTGGTCACCATAATCGAGTTTCGATAAAATGAGGGCTGAATGTAGGCGAAGGAGAGTTCGACGATCAGCTCCCCATAAAAGATGAGCAAGAGTTTTAAGAAGGTTCAGCCGGCTGTGACAAGTTGCCTTCAGAGAGGTAATGTGGGGTTTCCAGGATAACCTACGATCAAAGAAAAGGCCTAAAAACCTGACTGTATCATGTTCAAAGATATGGGAGCCATAGAGGTACAAAGGATGATCAGAGATGACAGAGCGTCTAGTGAAAGTAATTTGGTGAGTTTTGGTACTGGAAAATTTAAACCCATGCGTAGTGGCCCAATTGGAAACACAGTCGACCGCATGCTGGAGAGAAACTGTAATGAGGTGATAGTCAGCGCCTGCACAAGCAATAGCCAAACCATCTACATAGTGATGACCAAATATTGGGTGGAAGAACAGAGGTCAAATCATTTATAGCAAGGAGAAAAAGTGTTGTGCTCAGAACACATTCCTGAGGGACACCTTCAGCTTGGACAAAGTCCGGGGAAGCACATTATTGACTCAAACATGGAAATGTCTGTCAGTTAAAAAGTTCTTGAGAAAAGATGGTAGATTGCCTCGGAGGCCTAAGGAGTGGGCTTGGGCCAAAATATTATACCTCCAAGTCCTGTCATATGCCTTCTCAAGGTCAAAAAATATGGCAATAACTGAGTGGTTATTCGCAAAGGCATTACGAACATACGTATCCAAGCGTAGTAAGGGGTCTATGGTAGAAGGGCCCTTATGAAAGCAATATTGACGAGTGGAGAGACTGTTGTGTATCTATAAATACCACATTAGACGTCTATTTACCAGACATTTCATCACTTTGCAAACTGCACTGGTAAGAGCAATAGGATGATAGTGGGAGGCTTCATGTCCCGTAGTACCCGGTTTGTGGAAAGGGAGAAATTATTATTATAATCAAAAAGAAGCGCTAAGCCACAAGGGCTATACAGCGCTGCAGGGTAGGGAAGGAAGCAAGGGAACTGGATGGCAGAAGGGAGGGGGGATGATCAGCAGGTTACAGAAAACAGCGGGGCAGGGGATAGTAC
>NC_069482.1:1584887-1609235 GCF_026875155.1 Cherax quadricarinatus | reverse complement strand
CAGGGTAAATATAATGACTTATATGGTAAAATATAGGATCTTAATGGGTTAAAAATTTTTAAATGGTATAATAAAGTGATTTAAGGGGTATAAAATAAGTGATCTACAGGGATAAATAATGTTTACATGGGAAATAATATAAGTGATCTTACATGGTATAATATAAGTGATCTTACATGGGTATAAGTGATCTTACATGGGTATAATATAAGTGATCTTAATTGGTATAATATAAGTGATCTTACATGGTATAATATAAGTGATCTTACATGGGTATAAGTGATCTTACATGGGTATAATATAAGTGATCTTACATGGGTATAAGTGATCTTACATGGGTATAATATAAGTGATCTTACATGGGTATAATATAAGTGATCTTACATGGGTATAATATAAGTGATCTTACATGGTATAATATAAGTGATCTTACATGGGTATAATATAAGTGATCTTACATGGGTATAATATAAGTGATCTTACATGGGTATAATATAAGTGATCTTACATGGGTATAATATAAGTGATCTTACATGGGTATATTATTATTATTATTATAATCAAAAAGAAGTGCTAAGCCACAAGGGCTATACAGCGCTGCAGGGTAGGGAAGGAAGCAAGGGAATTGGATGGCAGAAGGGAGGGGGGATGATCAGCAGGTTACAGAAAACAGCGGGGCAGGGGATAGTACGGGGGTAGAGGGTAGCAAGAGATTTAAGTAGAAAGGGCTGAAGGTATCAGAATTTGTGAAGTAAGTCAGTTGTTGTCAAAAAGTCAATGAGAGAGTCGGATGAAAGGTGGGTCCATCAGCGAGAAGGGAAGGTAAAGAGAGAGCAGCGGGAGCGAAGACGACGACAGACGTAAATTCTGCGTGCTCGTTGATACAGTGGGCAGTCCAACAGAATGTGGCTGACTGATAATGGAGCTTGGCAATTCTCACAGAGAGGAGCAAGACGCCTCTCCATGAGATATCCATGAGTAAGACGAGTATGGCCAATGCGAAGACGGAAGAGAGTAGTCTCCCAACCTCGACACTGGTGATAAGAAGACAGCCAGTAACCTATACTCGGTTTAATAAATTGAAGTTTGTTGCCGAGCATAGTAGACCAACGTTGTTGCTAACGGGTGTGAAGGTGGGAAGATATTGCAGCAAAATAGTCCCGTAAATGGATACCTCTATAAGAAACTGGTAGGTCATGTACTTCTGACCGCGCAGCAGTGTCTGCCTGTTCATTGCCCTGTACGTCAAAAATGACAGGTACCCAAAAAAAAAACAATATCTTTATGTTTGGTAAAGATGCGGCGTAGCCAAAGTTGGATACGGAGGGCTAAGGGGGAGGTGTATCAAATTTTGTATAGCCTGTAAAGCACTAAGGGAGTCTGAGACAAAACCCCAAATGATGACACGGGCATAGATGCAATACGGATAAGTGCTGAAAGGATGGCATATAATTCAGCAGTAAAAATACTAGCCGAAGATAGTAAATGCCCTTGTACGATGCTGTCCGGAAACACTGCTGCGAATCCTACGCCGTCAGAAGACTTAGAGCCATCTGTGTACACAGCAATGGCATGAGAATGAGAGTGAAAGTGGTCAAGAAAAAGAGAGCGGGAAGCGACCGTAGACAGTTGGGCTTTCGAGCAAGGGAGGGAGAAAAAAACAGACTCGAACAGCTGGAACTTCCCGGGGGAGTAGGGAAAAGTGAGATGCTAACATGTACATAGAAAGGTGGTAGTTGAAGAGAAGACAAGAGCGAATGAAGGCGAAGAGGGGAAGGGACGGAGTAAACAGGGGCGGCGAACAAATAAAGAATGTCTACTAATATCAGTGACCATTCTATAAACGGAAGGATTGCGGAGATCATGAGAGCGTACATAGTAGTGCAGGCAATGGGCATCACGGCGATCGGATAAGGATGGAACGTTCGCTTCTGCATAGAGGCTCTCGACAGGGGAAGAGCGAAAAGCACCAAGGCATAAACGTAATCCTTGGTGATGAATGGGGTTAAGGCTAGAGAGAGTAGCAGGAGATGCTGCTGAATAGATCTGGTCACCATAATCAAGTTTCGATAAAATAAGGGTGGAATGTAGGCGAAGGAGGGTTCGACGATCAGCTCCCCATGAAAGATGAGCAAGGGTTTTAAGAAGGTTCAGCCGGCTGTGACAAGTTGCCTTCAGAGAGGTAATGTGAGGTTTCCAGGATAACCTACGATCAAAGAGGAGGCCCAGAAACTTGACTGTATCACGTTCAGGGATACGGGAGCCATAGAGGTACAAAGGATGATCGGAAAATGACAGAGCGTCTAGTGAAAGTGATTTGGTGGGGTTTTAGTGCTGGAAAATTTAAAACCCACGTGTGGTGCCCAATTGGAAACACGGTCGCTGCATGTTGGAGAGAAACTGAAAATGAGGTGACAGTCAGCGCCTGCACAGGCAATCGAAGTCATCAACATAGGGGTGAACCAAATATTTGATGGAAGACTAGAGGCCAAATTCTTTAATAGCAAGGGGAAAAAAGTGTTGTGCTCAAAAACACATCCCTGGGGGACGCCTTCAGCTTGGATAAAGTCCGGGGAGAGCACATTTTTTAAAACCCGAACAGGGAAAATGCCTGTCAGTTAAAAAGTTCTTAAGGAAGGATGGTAGTTTGCCTCGAAGGCCTAAGGAGTGGGCTTGGGCTAAAATATTATACTCCAAGTTTTTGTCATATGCTTCTCAAGGTAAAAAAAATATGGCAATAACTGAGTGGTTATTCGCAAAGGCATTACGAACAAAACGTATCCAAGCATAGTAAGGGGTCTATGGTAAACGTCCCTTACGAAAGCCATATTGACGAGTGGAGAGACTGTTGTGTGTCTCTAAATACCACACTAAACGTCTATTTACTAGGCTTTTCCATTACTTTGCAAACTGCACTGGTAAGACAATGGGACGATAGTGGGAGGTTTCATGTCCCGTAGTGCCTGGTTTGCGGAAAGGGAGAAAAATGGCGGATTTCCACAGCTGGGGAAGAACTCCTTGTGACCAAATAAGATTGTAAAGGCGTAATAGGACTGAAAAGGGCTGACTGATGTAAATTTTGTAGCATACGAATATGAATGTCGTCGGGGCCCAGCTGCCGATGATCGACAAGCTGAGAGTGTTGCCTCCAGTTCTTGAAGTCTAAAAGGCACATTATACTGTTCTTCTCTGAGAGAAGAAAAGTCCAAGGGTGCTAACTCTCTGGCAGACTTTGAGGAAAGAAATGAGGGGCATAGATGGAGTCCCTGAGAAATACGGACCAGATATTGCCAATTTCATTGGCAACATCTAGTGGGTTTGCTATATCAAACACCGGCAACCCGCAGAACAGGAGCCAGGTCAGGGAAATTTACCACTCAGTTTTCGTACTTTTTTCCAAACTGCACTCATAAGAGGAAGCAGAGGTGATGGTGGAGACAATAATCTCGCCAGCAAGTGCGTTTAGCATCACGGATGACACGGCAAAGCGATCGCACGCTTCTGTTTAAATCAAGGAGTCGCTCTTGGTTCTATTGTACCGGTACTGCCCCATGCAGCGCGTTTCAAACGTACTGCACGAGCACAAGCAGGAGACCACCAAGGCACGCTTTTCTGAGAATGCCTGCCCAAAAGTTTGGGGTATAGAATGAGAAGCTGCAGTGAAAACGGAGGACGAGGAAAAAGGTGTAAAAGCTAAATCGATGGAGGACGAAGAAGGAACCTCTTTAAAAACAGTTAGGTGTGAGTAAAGGTTCCAAATTTTCCCAAATTAAATTGCCAGCGTGGGGTCCGAAGAGGTGGCGAATATGAAGGGGAAGTAAGAATGATTGGCAAAATGATCACTCTCATGTAAGTCCGGGAGAACAGACCAAGTGAAATCTAATGCGGCGGAGGAAAAGCAGACTGAGAGATCGATGCAAGAGAGAGTAAGAGTCCAAGGATCAAAATGGGTGTGAGTACCTGTATTTTAAAACATGAGGGGGTGGGTGGCAGGAAAAAACCTCTAACTGAATTCCACGGGAATCACAGTGAGACCCCCCCCCGAGGAAATGGTGGGCATTAAAAATCACCTCATCCACTTCACTGGATCAATCTATTCCACCAGTTGAGGAGAAAGACCCTTTGCTCCCCCTGACTTCCCAGATGAAGTCAAGCGTTTGTTGACTCTGTTGAACAAAAAGCGTAAAGCCATTGCTTTACCAGGGGAGAAGATGGGTTTTAACGAACTTATTGTCCCATCGAAATTTCCCTTGAACCTGTACTAGAAACCCATCTACATACCTGCGTACAGAATGCCTCATTCACAAATTGCTGTCGCAGAAGAATTGATCAATCAAATGCTTGATGATGGAGTTATTGCACCTAGCAATTCCCCTTGGAATGCACCCTTGATACTAGTACCTAAGAAGGTGGTACTTGGCGTCCATAATTGACTTTAGGAAGTTTTTAAAAGCAAAAAACCATTCCAGATCGCTTTCCACTCCCTGTACTTGGGTGATCTTTACGTAATATCGGAGATAACAAAGTCTTTTCAACCCTAGATTTGTTACAAGGGTTTTGGCAAGTCCCTCTTCACGAGGACAGCCAAGAGCTAACTGCCCTTCTCCACTCCTTTCAGGTCATTATCACTACCTCCGAATGGCATTTGGATTACGATCTTCCCCTATCCTTTCTCAAGGCTCATGACTAATATCTTTAGAGGTTCCATAGGTAATGCACTTATGGTGTAACTTAGATGACGTAATCGTCATGTCCTAAAGACGTGGATTTCACACTTGAAAAGACTTGATGTATTACTTGGTAAGCTTGAAGAAGCCAATTTAAAGATCAAACTGTCAAAATGTCAAAATTTTTCAGATCAGAAATTAAGTTTCTTGGTCACGTAGTCACTCCTAGAGGGGTTACACTGACCCAAAGTAAAATAACTGCAGTACTAAATTTTCCAACTCCCAAAACTGCTGATGCCGTAAGATCCTTTGTGGGCTTAGCAGGTTTTTATAGAGCTTTCATTGCCAATTTTTTTCCATAGCTGTCCTCTAACTGAGTTTCTTAAGAAAGATGCTCCTTTTGTTTGGACCTTCCGTCAAGAAAGAGCATTCCAAACTCTAAAAGAAAAGCTAACTCTGCTCCATTTTGAAAATTTCCAGATTTTTCTAAGCCTTTCTATCTGACAAAATGATCTATTCAATTGGCTAGGGGCCGTACTAGCTAAAAAAACCGATGGGGAAGTACAACGCAGTTGCATTTGCTAGCCGAGTCCTTACAAGGCTGAACGTAATTATACAGAACTAGAAAAAAGTAACAGAATGGGTGGCGGTAATGCAAACAAGGAAGGAAAAACCCGGGAAATAGATAAGCCCAGAAGGGAGAGATATAAAGAACAGACGTATCCAAACCATTAAGGGGATACGGCTGGTGTAATCAGCAAATATGAAAAATAGCTGAGGTTTGGAATATCAGCGTAGAAAAAGGGGCCTTTCTTTAAAGGGTTTCCCATCAGGAAAAGGATCTGAAGAATAAAAAAATTTAAAAGCCTGAGATGTGAGAAATAACACAGAGTGTATTTTGGGTTCCGTAAGCAAACACCAACAGGGGCAAACTGGGGGAGTAAAATCTGAACTCACCCCGATTACCCCTGAGCCGCGTATATTCCACGTAAAAGGCCCCTGAGGGAAGAAAAAAAATCTTTAAATCCGCAGGGAAGGGTTCCCACGGGCTAAGGGGTTAGAAAAATCCACATGCAGGCATGGAAAAAGTTTTAAGCACGAAAGGGTCAGTGCGCTTGGGGAAAAAAGGATTGCGGAAAGGGCGAGGAGAGAAAAGAGCGAAGGGGGATCAGTTCCATTGGGTTTGGTCTCTGCAAAATATTAAGATTGCTTCTTTTTTCGGGAAATTTGAGATGTGTAGGGGGGGAAAAATTGGGAATGGTAGGGGAGGATGAGAAAAAATTGGAACTTATTGGACTGACCAAGTAGGGGGGGGGGGAAAGGGTGGGGGGAACTGGAAAAACTGGCAGGGGACAGAAAAGCAGGAATGGGGGGGGCAGAAGAGGAAGAAACTTTGGGGGGGAACGGGGGGGAAATACAGTATGAGGGGGGGGTGAACCTCTACTTGTAACTGAGCCAGTGAGGGGAAGAACCAGGGACAGAGACAGGGGGGAAAATGAGGGGGTGAATGGGTAGGGGGTGTTAACGGACCTTTTTTTTGACTTTTGAGAAGTAAAGGGGCGATTGGGGGGAGTGTCGTACGAGGTCTCGTCGATCTGAGGCTTTTGGAGGAACTCGAAGAAGCAGATTAGACTGAGGGGTTGAAATAGGGGCGCTGAGCCGAGGACGCAAATGATTAGATACAGGAGGGGTTTTGGGAGAGGTAACCACAGAGGTGGGTGTAGAAGATGGGATACCAGAAGTGGGGGACGTTTTGAAACAGGGGAATAAGAAACACTGGGAGTCTCCCTTGGAGGCGGAAAATGAGAAACTGCCATGGCATAAGGGAGACCTTCTGTCTCTTTGAGGTAATGGATTTCCCACTCGTTTAAATAGACTTGACAACGACGAGAGTACGAAGGGGGAGCCTCATGACAGTTAAGGCAAAAGGGAGATCGATTGCAAGACGTATTGAATGGTTTCATCGGCACCACAGACTGGGCAATTCTGCATAGATCTGCAATATTTCACTGGATGGCCAAATCGCCAGCAATTTCTACACTGTTGTGGTGTAGGGGTCACCTTTCAAACTTGTAACCGATGTCCTGCTATATAAACTGAGGATGGGATTTATCGGCTGTCAAAAGTTAAACGAGCCACATTGCTAGGGTATCGTCCCTCCGCCCACGGGCAGGAAGAACGAAGTATCTACCTTTAGGATTGGGAGATCTTGGAGTTCCAGCTGTTCAAGAATGTCAGTGCCACATGTCTGGAAATTTTGTTGAACTATGGTATGGGGCAGAAAAGACGGTACCACTACAAGAATTGAAGGGAATGATGTTTTTTAAAAAGTGACAGGAGCAGTATCAATATGGGGAAAGACGAGAGAGCTCATAGCCTGGGTAGCATTCTGTACGGTAATGATGCGCGTACCGCTCTTAAGAGCATGAAAAGAAATATCTTTACCAACATGGCGTAAGGAGTGCCTTGCCAATACTATGGTCAGAAAGATAGGCAGTAGAGGAAGTCGGTCGTAAAGTGAAGAATTTAGTCCATTGTTCAGTCTGAACTGAGCGTGGAAAGGTAGTGAAGGACGTGTCGATCGTTTCTGAGAAGAACGAGAAGGTGGAGAAGTATCATCAGCAGGTAATTTGTCGTTGGCGTTTAGGCGTGGGACCAGAGTTGGCCCCGACGTGGAATGGGTCGGCAATTTGAAAAATTCCCCGCACCGTAGAGGGAGAGGCCGGAAGCATAGTCAGAGGAAAAGCGAAGGTCCGATAAAATCGAAGGAGTCAGTCGAGGCCTCAGTACCTGAACGGGTGAGGAAACAGCACCGGCAATAGGTATAGAGGCATGAGGAATGTTTTGAAGAGTGGTCCAAAGATGAGGCGGGGTCAGAACGGGGTGCGGTATCAAGAAGGGGCCCGGGGGTACCAGGTTCATGGATTAGGGCTGCTGTGGTTAGGTTACTTCTTTCTTTTTGTTTTTAAGAAAAAAAAAGAAAGAAGAAAAGAAAATAAAAATAAAAAAAAGAATAAAAAAAGGGGGGACCGGGGAGGGATAGTTCCTAGGAGGAATGAAAGGGCCAGAAATCTCCCCCCGCGCCCAAGAGGGACCTCAGCACCGCAAGTAGCGCAGATGCAGCATGGAACCCGTGCCATACCCTACCCCCTCATGCTAGTAAAACTAAAAAATCCGGATAGCAACCTCACATCTGCCGAGCTACCTCGGGGGACAAAAGAGAGGGCGGCCGGATATCCGCCACAAAGCATACCTCCTTCGGCAACCACCCCCGGAATCCGAGGAATCCGAAAGGTGGCTTCCAGAGATACACTTGTCGCCCGAAAGACACCCAAAACTACTCCGGGATACCGGAGAGGGGTCGGGACATCCCCAGGCGATGCAGATTCCACGGCAAACACGCCACCGCTAAGAACCTCAACGGAATGGATGGAAACCCCCGGTATCCTTTCCCCTACCTAGGAACTAGCGCGCTGGGGAGAAATCCCAAAGGACAAAAAGAGGAAGGGCAAAAAGGGGAGGGGTGGGGAGGAGGAGGAGGAAAGGAAAAAGGGGAGGATGGGGAGATGGGATAGGGGAGGGGAGATTGGGGGGTAATTAGGTTCGGTTGAGGGAAAAGACCGACAGGTCTAATTCCTCAGACCAAGAGCCTCTTCACCACGCCAAGGAGCCCCCTTGAAGAGGTTGCCATGGGTATAATATAAGTGATCTTACATGGGTATAAGTGATCTTACATGGGTATAATATAAGTGATCTTACATGGGTATAATATAAGTGATCTTACATGGGTATAATATAAGTGATCTTACATGGGTATAATATAAGTGATCTTACATGTGTATAATATAAGTGATCTTACATGGGTATAATAAAAGTGATCTTACATGGGTATAATATAAGTGATCTTACATGGGTATAATATAAGTGATCTTACATGGGTATAATATAAGTGATCTTACATGGGTATAATATGGAAGACTCAGCTTCACCACAGAGAGATACATCATAACTTACACCTGGAAGATCCTAGAGGTACTGTGCAGCACAAGACTGTGCAGCACAAGACTGTGCAGCAGAAGACTGTGCCAGCAGAAGACTGTGCAGCAGAAGACTGTGCAGCAGAAGACTGTGCAGCACAAGACTGTGCAGCACAAGACTGTGCAGCAAAAGACTGTGCAGCAGAAGACTGTGCAGCAGAAGACTGTGCAGCAGAAGACTGTGCAGCAGAAGACTGTGCAGCAGAAGACTGTGTAGCAGAAGACTGTGCAGCAGAAGACTGTGCAGCAGAAGACTGTGCAGCAGAAGACTGTGCAGCACAGAAGACTGTGCAGCACAAGACTGTGCAGCACAAGACTGTGCAGAAGAAGACTGTGCAGCACAAGACTGTGCAGCACAAGACTGTGCAGCACAAGACTGTGCAGCACAAGACTGTGCAGCACAAGACTGTGCAGCAGAAGACTGTGCAGCACAAGACTGTGTAGCAGAAGACTGTGTAGCAGAAGACTGTGCAGCAGAAGACTGTGTAGCAGAAGACTGTGCAGCAGAAGACTGTGCAGCAGAAGACTGTCTGCAGAAGACTGTGCAGCACAAGACTGTGCAGCAGAAGACTGTGCAGCACAAGACTGTGCAGCAGAAGACTGTGCAGCACAAGAGTGTGCAGCACAAGACTGCAACACAAGACTGTGCAGCACAAGTCTGTGCAGCAGAAGACTGTGCAACACAAGACTGTGCAGCACAAGACTGTGCAGCACAAGACTGTGCAGCAGAAGACTGTGCAGCACAAGACTGTGCAGCAGAAGACTGTGCAGCAGAAGACTGTGCAGCAGAAGACTGTGTAGCACAAGACTGTGCAGCAGAAGACTGTGCAGCAGAAGACTGTGCAGCAGAAGACTGTGCAGCAGAAGACTGTGCAGCAAAGACTGTCGAAAAAGTTTTAAAAAAAAAAAAAAAGGGGGCCCCCAAAAATTAAAAATTTAATACAAGATATTAAAACCAAAGGAAACTCTAACACACTGAACCTAGAGTTTTCAGCACAAATGTGCCACAAGATGTCAAAAGACTTCCAAAGTTCACAGGATGTCACAAAGATTCACAACAGATGTACACAAATGTAAAAACTTCAAGAACATGGAAAAAAACCCAAAATATCAAAAAAAAAAAAAAAAAAAAAAAAAAAAAAACAGAAAAGAAAAAAATTAACAAAACAAAAACAAAAAAAAAATCAAAAAAAGAAAAAAGATGTAAAAAAACTCAAAAGACTGTAAAACAAGAGTACACAAAACAGAAAAAACTTAAACAAAATTTTCAACAAACATCACACAAATGTGACAAAGATGTCACAAAAGAAATTAAAAAAGTAACCAAACAAAAATAAAAAAGAATTCACACAAGGATGTCAACAAGAATGTGAAGCACAAACGAAAACTCACACAAATGTACCCACAAGATGAAACACAAATTTTACCCAACAAGTTTTACCAAAATGTTCAACACAAAAATTTTACACAAACACAAAGACTTGCACACAAGATGTAACACAAGACTGAACAAAAACTGTCACCAAAACTTCACAAACTGTTAGCCCACACAAGTTCACCAGAAATTCAAACAAAATGGCAACCCAAAGACTAACCCAAAAAACTTAACACAAGACTGTACAAAAAAAATATTAACCCCAAAAAACAACACAATAAGTGTCAGAAACTAGTCAAAACCCTTTAAACAAAAAATTTTTAAAAAACCCCCCTTTTAACCCCAAACAAAATTTAACACCATAAAAATGTTAACCAACAAAATATTAACACCACCAAAGTGTTAACAACAACAATGTTAACACCAAGAACGATTTTTAACCCCAAACAAAATGTAACTACAACAAGTGTTAACACCAAAAAACGTATAACAAAACAACAGTGTTAACCCAAACAGCGATGTTAACAACAAAATTTACCCCAAACAACAATGTTAACCCAACAAATTTTAACCCCAAACAACATATTAACACAACAAAATGTTAACTCAACAACAATTTAACACCAAACATTTATCCCAAACCATTCAACAATGTTAACTCCCAACAAGTTAAACCAAAAATGTTAACCCAACAACAATATTAACCCAACAACAATGTTAACACCAACAACAATGTTAACACCAAAAACAATTTAACAACCAACAATGTTAAAAAACCAAATAATGTTTTAACCCCACCAACAATTTCAAAAACAATTTCCCCAAAAAAAATTAAGAATAAAAAATGAAAAACAAGACAAAAACACTAAAAAATTTAAAAAAACACTTAAAAAAAAAAATCTACAAAGAAATAAATAAAAATTTTAAAAAAAAAATTTAACCCAAATTGGGGTGTCCTGTGTTGGGAACGTTTTTTAAAACAACCTTTTTTAAAAAATCATTTTAAAAAAAAAAAGGGGAACCTTAAAACAAGTAAAAGCCAGTAAAACCCAATAAGTAACATCTTTACCCCAACTTTTATCCCGCAATTTTAAAAAAAGGGAAGGTAAATGACCAAAAGGGAACCCAAAAGTAAACACCCAACGTGTTAACGCGCGGGTTAACAGGGACTTTTTTTTCCCCCAAACAAAAAAAGGTTCCCCAAAGCTTTAAAAAAAATTTACAAAAAATGCTAAAAAAATATATTAAAAACAGCAACCTTGACAAACATGAAACAAAATTTAATTTAAACAACAAAATGTTAACCAACATTTAAAACCACTAACAACAAGAAACCAACATGTTACAACAATGTTTCCCCAAACCATTGGACCCAAAAGTACCGGGGGGAAGAGGAGGAAACCAGCCTGAACAACTTCTAACTTAACAAGCGCTGGCTATATCAAAATTAGAGGGAAAAAGTAAAAAGCAAACAAACCTTTTAAAGATTAATATACATTAAATATGAATAAATCCTACTTAAAAATGTAAAAATTTGAACTAATCCCAATATATTAGGGGTGTTTGTTGGTACATGATTTTGTGAAATGGTAGGTTGTAGAGGGGAGGGGGGGGTTCGCGGGTTGGGACCCCCCAGGTAGTTCTTCAGTAGATAGGCTTAGATAAATCCCGATAACAAAAGGTCTTTCCCGGGGCCCCAATGCTTTGGGGTTTATCTGCATTACCAGGTGAACGGTTAGTCCAAAGGAACTTAGGATTTTGGGAGTATTGCCTCGTTTTGGGTGTCCTGTTCGAAAGAAAAGATGGTTACCCGCAAAAAATCATTTCTTGGAGTAAACTAAAAAGAACTGGGAATTCATCAATAGGCAGTGGGGACCAATTTTTTTTTGGGTCAAAGAGTTTCACCTAATCCACGAATCGGGAAGGAATCATTTGTGTTGGGAGCACGTATTCGTTGACCAGAGCCAAGTACCTTTGGGGGGGAAAAGGGTGGGAAGGTAGCGGGGAGCTAGGGAAATACTTATTAGAGGCGGCAGTTTAAACCTTTCGGGTGGGGAAAGAGGGGGAAGGGAGCTTGCTTAATTTATGAGGGCGTGGACAACTAGTCCATCGACCCTATTATGAAATTTCCTAATCCCATACAGCTTTTCGGGAGTTGAAATGGCGGGAGGAAAAGTCTCAGGGGAAAGTTCGGTAGGGGAAAATTTTGCGTAGATTTATGTCGAGAAAAATTAATAACCAAAGAAAACCAATTGCTTAGAACCCGGAGTGCTTTCCCCCTGGAGGCAGTTGGTCCCTAATTTTCTAGGATAAAAGGGTTGGGGCATTCGTGTTTTTTCGGGAAATAAAATTTAAATTGGAGTCCCCCCAAAAGGCAAATTCCTTTCTGGGGGAGAACCCGGGGAAAGGAGTTTCGGCTCGGAACACAGGTGGCGGTCATCATTTTGAGGCCCACTAGCCGTAGGGGATCGTTCAAAAAAGTTTTTTTTTGGATTTTATTAGGTCTTAAAAAGATCTTTTCATTATAAACTTTCCCGGCTACGTGAATTCAGATCTACGGCTTTTGGAATCTGAAGATGCCGTAATCAGTAGGGTCGGATAACCATGCAAAAAAATTTACAAAACCAGGTTCCATGCCCCCCGTTTAATTAACAAAAGTTTGGTTCTAGGGGGGAAGGCTGCAGGGTTTGGCGGTCCAAGAATTATCTTGTTATCCAGGAGCATCTTCGTTGGCGGGGATGGGGCAACCATGCAAACTAGTTTTTTGGAACATTTTGCCCCCGGGAGCATCCTAAGTTATCAAAATAATGAAACATTGGGCCCCTATCCCAAGACCATCATCGCATAGAACCGGCAGTACAAACCGAGGGCATATTCATATCATAAGTCCGGTTAGAAAAGTTTGATATACTCCTGAAAAGGCATCTTAGGGAAAGATATGTGTGCAAAAAATCTTAAAAGGAAGAGTCCTTTGGAAAATCGTTCATTGGCCTGGCCTCGATCCCCGAGTAGCTTGCCTTGGGGGAGCAATCATATGAATTATCTCCTCTTACGACTATGTGAAAATTTGATACTGGGTATATCTTTGTTTTATAATTTTTACCTCCGGTCCAATGCTTAGGTACTTGGAACCTGGTATAATTTCTTAAGGTGGCCGTACTAAAACTTATACAGGGGAGGTACCTGGTTCGTTAAACGTCTCAAAAATTTTTTCCCCAAATTTCCCAAGTAGTCTGTTTTAGGATCAAGGGGTTCCTAAATTTGTTGGTTCATCGGTTCAAGTGCACAGCTTGAAATTTTCAATCCTGTCGTGAGGGTGTTCAATTGACCTTTACTTTTCAGTTTTTTAAAAAGTTCTTGGGAATATAAAAAGTTTTAAAGGAGTTTAACCAATTTTCGTTATTTTTAAGAGTTTTTAAAAACATTTCCTTACTTTATGGGATCATTCCCCCACTTTTTTAAAATTTTTATGGATTCAATACTTTTTTAATTCTTAGCAAAACCAGAACTTCTCTCCTACTTTAAATTCCCCTTTTAATAAAATAGGTTTGTACGGTCCATTGACAAGTTTGTTTTTCGAAACTAGGCCCAGGGGTTTCTCCTCAAGTTTGGATCTAGGTCAAGGAGAAAACTGGTAAGAAGATGAACCTCAGCATTTACCTCCTCATTAGTCCATAAGTCTGAAGGATGGACAGTGGCCCTTTGGCCTGTCTACATAGAAAAGTTCAAAAGGTGAAAACCCCAAAGAGTCACTGGGAACTTCCCTCATGGCAAACAAAGCACAGGGTAGGTAACGATGCCACTCCTTAGGTTTAAGGGAGCAAAGTTTTCCCTTTAAATGGACTTGAGAATCGAATGCTGGTGCTCAAATCCTCCCTTACAGCTGGGATGATAGGGTTGTGGTGAAAAGAGGCTTCACTTCCAGAAGTTGGTAGAGATGTTGCATTAAGTCAGATGTGAATTGTTTCCCACGGTCAGACAAAATTTCTCTAGGGAATTTCCCACTCTGGAGAAGATGGACAAAAGGGCTTCAGCCACCTCTGTGGTGGTTATGGTTTTTAAGGGAACGGCTTCAGGGAAGCTCGAAGCATAATCAACTAATGTTATATATATCTATGTCCCCCAGATGAAAGTGAGATAAAGGACCAACGATGTCAAAAAGCTACTCTTTCAAACGGTACCGTAAAGATAGGCATTTTGACCATACGTACTCGCCTGGTACCTCGGGAGGATGACAGTTGGCAAACTTTACACGATCTACAATAGTTAGTGACATCTGAGGACATTTTAGGCCAAAAATAGGTTTCCCTAATTTTATTTAAAGTTTTTACGATGCGAGAAATGTCCCGGGCCCCTGGCAGGTCATGAGCCATTTTAAGAACAGTCTCTCTGCATTGACTTGGAACAACTAAGATGGAATAGTTGTTTTCATCTGACTTTAATTGGGAATACTGACTTGTGCAAGATACCTTTTATATATTTTAAATTTATATGAAAAGTTTTTCCTTTGGATAAATTGATTTTGTTTTAGCGGCATTATGGCAATTCTGAAGAGAAAGGCAATTACGTTGTAAATTGACAAAGGAGTCCTTCGGTATGTCTAAAGGCTTAAAGTCAGGGAAAATCAAAGGACGGACAGTAGGGGGAAACCCGGACTTTGGTCTGAGCCCTAGTCAAGACATTTATGGTATCGGAGGGTGATATCTTCACTTTCATCTAAACAAGTGAACGGTTGATCCTACTACCCCGCTTTCGAGAGTAGCATCATGGTTTTTAATCCCACATGAATCTCACAAGACATTGTCTCATCTGAACTTTCGAGGGGCTTCTCCGACTCTACAGGAAGAGGATCTGAAACACCTATGTCCATCTTTGGTGATGAGAGGTCAACCTCAGAAGGAGAATGGCACCTTTTACATTACCTATTAGTACGGAGACAAGAAGTGATGGGGGCTAGTTTCGGCTTCAGACCAACCTGTGAACCATTTAGACCTAATGTAACAACGGATGGTAGGAAAAGTGTCTGTACGGCCCAAGTAGTCTGAAAGTATAGCAGAGGAATGAGTTTCTTTAATATTTAGGGAACAGCTTATCAGAATTTCTATACATGTGCATCCAATGTCTCGTAAAATGGTAGATACATTAAGTCCTTAACTGTTCCTGAACAGAAGGGTGCTTGGTCATTACAGTCTTCAAAACATCTTCCCAAATTTTGGACCTTTTAGGACAAATCTGGACGTTTATGTCCCTTAACACCCCACAAATGACAAACAGGAATAAAAGAAGTCATTTTACTTTCCACTAGAGGCTTTGATTTCATAAGGTCTGATGAACCCTTGCCCTTAGGGTTTGATCCCTTTAGGTCTTTATAGGAATTGTGAGCCTCAGCATACAGGTCAGCAGCCTCAGCAACTTCCTCAGGCTTAATCAGGTTACGTTCTCTGATGAATGTTCGTATCTGGTAGGGAAGAGCTGTCAGGAAAATGGTCAGCAACCATTGAAGTCTCTAAGAGATTCATAACTGTGATCAATTTCTGAACTCTCTATCCAAAAGTTCTGGCCAGGCTGTAAGGTGGCATACCTGAAATCTTTCCTGTAAGAATTTGTGGTTTTTTGATATGCTTTAAGGATCGCCTTCTTCAGTAGGTTATAATTACATATGATATCCTGCGACAAAGTTGCATAGATATTTAAGGCTGTACCAGAAAATAACATTCCTACCCTGGTAGCCCAGGTGTCAGCAGGCCATTCACAGAGGGTAGCGGTATTTTCAAACCTGATAATGTATGAAGTTATGTCTTCGCCCTCTGTGAACGGAGGTAAATTAGGTGTTGGAATATGTGCACTGACTGCACGATGTTCCATTACTCCTTCCTCTAATTGTTGTTGTGTAAGTGTTAACTTTTTATTCTCTAATTCAAGGCGAGATTTTTCGAGCTCGTGATCCTTTTCTCTCTCTATTAACTCAAGTTTTCTAGCTTTTTCTTCACGTTCTCTAGCTTTTTCCTCACGTTCTCTAGCTTTTTCCTCAACTTCTCCATCCTTTGCTCTTTCCTCAAGTTCTCTTAGTTTAACCTGTTCCTCACGTATCTTAGCTTGTTCCTCACGTACTCTTGCTCTCTCCTCACCGGTGGCCCGGTGGCCTGGTGGCTAAAGCTCCCGCTTCACACACGGAGGGCCCGGGTTCGATTCCCGGCGGGTGGAAACATTTCGACACGTTTCCTTACACCTGTTGTCCTGTTCACCTAGCAGCAAATAGGTACCTGGGTGTTAGTCGACTGGTGTGGGTCGCATCCTGGGGGACAAGATAAAGGACCCCAATGGAAATAAGTTAGACAGTCCTCGATGACGCACTGACTTTCTTGGGTTATCCTGGGTGGCTAACCCTCCGGGGTTAAAAATCCGAACGAAATCTTATCTTATCTTATCTTATCAAGTCTATCACGCTCTTTTTTGTATTCTCTCTCTCTTTCTGTCTTTCTTGAATTTCTCTCTCAATTCTCTCTCTCTCCTTTTTCTCTTCTCTTTCGATTCTCTCTCTCTCCTTTTCTTCTTCTCTTTCCCTTTCTGTCTTTCTTCTCTCTCAATTCTCTCTCTTTCAAGTCTTTCCTGGATCTTTGCACTAATGAAAGATTCTAAATTTTTCCCTGTTATTCCTAACTTACTTCCAGCGTTCATCCAAAACTGGTATTCATCCATACTTGCAAGAAAAACTTAAACTATCAGGGGAAATGAAACGGGTATTAAAGAAAACGGAGGGTTCAATTCCTGCTCCGCTCAAACTGTAAATAAACCAGAGGGCTCGATCCCTGCTTCAATTAAACAATATGTATTAACGAAAACAAAGGGTTCTATGCCGGCTCCTAGCAAACAGTAAGTCGAATGGGGTCACTTGACCATCCAATCTTCTCACCAACAAATCAAGAGTGTCCTATGACAGTTCCCTTATTATAATAAAGAGCTCAATGAAACAAATTGTCACTGGAAAATCTCGGGTTCCTAGAGTCTAATCCTCCAAAGTGTTTCAAGCTCCAAAAGGTGGCAGAATTAAATATTATATCCTGCCTGACTTCACTTACAATAAATTGAGACTATAACAATCACCAAATCTTTTAAATACCTGTACTGTAGTCCTACCCTAGAGAATGATTACTCATGGCTGGTGGTAACCGTCTGTGGTATGCGGCGTTGAAGTTCCAATGGTAGGTTCGAGATGGAGTCGAATCTTGATTCAGTAGAGTTTATCCTGGCAAGGTTGCCACTTGTGAAGGCTTACTCAGCCCTGTTTAAAAACTTCAGTAAGTATTACTAAGGCTGGCTCCTCCTCAGGAAAAGTAAAAGAATAGAAAAAGAAATAATAACAGACAAACTAAACAAATTTTTTAAATAGAAATTTAAAATTTTAAAACACTTAAAAATGAAATATTAATCTACATTAAAGAAAATGAAAAATGAAAAATATAAATGATAACTTAATTCAACGCTAATATATATATAGGGGTGTCTGGTGTTGGTGACACTGTTGTTGAAATCGTAGCCGTTGCTGATGATGGGGGAGTGGGGGGGGGGTCGCAAGTGTTGGTTACGACCCACTGGCTAGTTCTTCACAGTAGATAGGGCCTCGAGTATAATATCCCGATGACAGGAAGGCAGATTCTCTACCGCTGCAATGCTGTAGGGTTATTGTCCTGAAATTTTTCATACAGGAAATTTAGATCCAAAATGGGACGTCTCCAGACGTTAGTCCGTCTCCTGTTCTTCTCGTTGATTGACAGGTGACCCTCACTGTCATCCAAGCTGAAAAGATAGACGGGTTACCCATGCTTAAATAATCACTCCCCATGGCAAGTACAATACTCAAAAGACGGGTGATTATTACAACAATCAACCTACAGCAAGACTGAAAGGACTAAGTTTATTATTGGTCAAAAGTGACGCTTTCAAACCAATAAACCCACTAGAATACAAGGCAGACATGTACTTAAAGTAGTGTTGGGAGCTGTGAGTCGAGTGATTTACTGTTTGACCAGAGCCCCACACTTTAAACCTTTTGGGGAGGGGGGAAGGGGAGGGGGAAGGGATAGCGGAGCTAGACTGACCCTACCTTAACAAGCAGCCGGCAGTCAAACTATCACTTTCCGGGAGGGGAAGAAAGGGGGGGGAAAAACGGGAGCTTGACTTCCCCCTACCTTAACTAGTACCCGGCAGTGAAACTATTGTTACTATATGGCTACTCTTATCTATTGAACTTTTCCCTCACAGTTAACATCAACAATGTTAACACTAACAGCAATGTTAACACCAACAATGTTAACACTAACAACAATGTTAACACTAAGAAAAGAGTTAACCCAACAAAAATGTTATCATCAACGATGTTAACACTAACAACAATGTTACCACCAACAACAATGTTAACATCAACAATGTTTAACACTATCAACAATGTTAACACTAAAAACAATGATAACACTAACAACAATTTTAACACTAACAATGTTAACACTAACAACAATGTTAACACCAACAACAATGTTAACACCAACAACAATGTTAACACCAACAACAATGTTAACACCAACAACAATTTTAACACCAACAACAATGTTAACACTAACAACAATGTTAACACCTAAAACAATTTTAAAAAACCAACAACATGTTAACACTAACAACAATGTAAACACATACAATGTTAACACTAACAACAATGTTAACACTAACAACAATGTTAACACTAACAACAATGTTAACACTAACAACAATGTTAACACTAACAACAATGTTAACACAACAATTTTAAACACTAACGACAATGTTAACACTAACAACCAATGTTAACACTAACAACAATGTTAATACCAACAACAATGTTAACCCCAACAAAAAATGTTAACACCAATAACAATGTTAATACTAATAACAATGTTAACCCCAAACAACAATGTTAAACTAACAAAAATGTTTACTCCAACAGCTATTTTTAAAACCAACAACAATGTTAACACCAACAACAATGTTAACACTAACAAAAAAGGTTAACACCAGCAACAATTTTAAACACCAACAACAATGGTACAATAAGAACAATGTTAACACTAACAACAGTGTCAGCACCAACAACAATGTTAACACTATCAACAATGTTAACAACAACAACAATTTTTAACACTAACAACAATGTTAACTCTAAAAATAATATTAACACCAACAACAATTTTAAACAGCAATAACAGTGTAACACCAACAATGTTAACATCAACAACAATGTTAATGCTAACAACAAAGTTAACACCAACAATATGTTAACACTAAGAGCAATGTTAACACTATCAACAGTGTTGTAGTAGCAACTAACCAGTATTTTTAATGGTACTTAGTGGAGTGGAGTGACTTTCATTAGTTTCTTTTTCTTGAAATACCAGACGTTACTGTGAATTTCATATAACCTGTAGTTACCAGGGGTCGCAATATACACAACGAGAAGCAATTATTACTACAGAAAAAGCGCCCTTCCCTCCAAAATTTGCACCAGTCAACTATATGATAATATAGCATTTATTGTGGTGGAGACGGAAAAAAAAAAAAAAAAAAAAAAAAAAAAAAAAAAAAAAAAAAAAGAGAAGCTAGATAAAAGCGATTGATAAAAAAGGGGGTGGAGGCTCGACCGTTCGTCATTGTAGGAGTGCCAGCAGTCCCCGGCTTCTTCAACACGCAAGTTATACTTTTGTTCAATCAAATCACATATTACTAGGGGAGATAATTTCCAGTAGATCCTTCATGTGTTGCTCAAAAACACCGACCATATGGTTTAAATAAGTGACCCACTGATCAGATCAGATAGACTGGTCCGAACCCTTGACTGGTCCGAACCCTGGACTGGTTTCAAACGGTTTTCGTTGTGCACCACCTAGCAGGTTTTAATAGAATATTCAAGAGGTTGCTAGTAGAATTGCAGTAAATTAACCATTCAAAAACATTATGAAGCTGTGTGTAGTCTGTGGTCAGTCAAACAAACGGGCTTCCACATGCATAAATTGTCATTTCTGTGGAAATGGTGTCACGCCCCTTGTGCAGATATCCAAGAACTAGCTACAAACAGTATTAAAACAGGGAAGTGTTTTTGGGTATGCCCAAATGAGATAAATCTGTGGGCTAAAATCACAAGGGTATTAAAAGAGGTCAACATCAAAGCTGCTTTCATAGAAAACCCGAAAGCTTTCTACAACAGATGGGAAAATAAAAAGTCCGGGCTGAATGGTAAATGCCCTTGATACTGGCCATGTAGTCAGAAACTGTCAGGCTGGAGATGATGTCCCGGTAGTCAGTAAATGGGGGGCTGATAGTGCTGTCCTGGGAGACAGTAATGGGGAAGCTGGAGGTGCTGTCCTGGGAGACAGTAATGGTGAAGCTGGAGGTGCTGTCCTGGGAGACAGTAATGGTGAAGCTGGAGATGCCCGTCCTGGGAGACAGTAATGGGGAACTGGAGATGCTGTCCTGGGAGACAGTAATGGTGAAGCTGGAGATTTTGTCCAGTAGTCGGGAATTATACGCAGAAGGAATACATTTTAAATGACCTCATAGAGGACAGGAGCCATATAGGGAAACAAGTGTAGTCAAAGATAAGATAAAAACCAATATTGCAAACTAGAAATACCGCAGGAAAAAAGCAAACAAGAGGACTCCACTAGCAATAGTGAGGATATATTACCAAAAAACAAATGGTGGGAGCTCCATTTTGGTGCTAGGGAGGATAAAAAGTAAGACAGGGAAACATGCACCAAAGGGAATACAGTCACAAAAACCCAAGGCAAACGGAAACCAAGCCTGTGCACATACTATGCACTCGGTATCTGCTGGCAGGGGAAATCTGGAAAAACAGAGGGGACGTGCAACTATGACCACCCTAGGAAATGCCATGCCCATATGACAACAGGAAAATGAAAAACTCCCTTCCTGTAAGCTTTTTCACCCTGAAACTGTGTCCCTCTTAAAGTACAGGAAAGACTGTCCCTATAACTTAAATTGCCAGGCATACCATCTAAAGGGGACAAAAAGATAAAAAACATCCAGGCCATGGGAAAACCTGGGTAGCCACACACTCAAGAGGGAGAGGTTTTTTAGGCCAGGAAGGGAAAAAAAACGGGCAGGAAATGGCAGAAATCGTACACCAAATCCAGTCATTCCGGGAGTGGAACCACAGTCGATGGCCTCCACTCCAAACCAACAGATACAGATACGAATGCCGGAAAAAAAATCCCCCCCAGTACCAACAATACCACCAGTCCGATAACATTCTTCTTTGCAAATATACAGGGTCTAAAGCCAGCAACAAACAACAAAATACCTTTCATCCGTGGACTGCTTGCAGAGGCAAAGGCAATGTTCGTGCTTTTCACTGAGACCCACATAAAGGATCACTTGGACAAACGAAATATGGATCCCAGGTTACAACCTATACAGATGTGACAGAGTGAACAGGCAAAAGGGGGGGGTTGGCCTGTACATTGCAGAGTCACTTGTTTGCACAGAACTGCTAAATGCCTCAAATGATGTAGTGGAAGTTTTAGCAGTAAAGGTCGAGAACCAAAACCTAGTCATTGTGATAGTCTACAAGCCTCCGGATGCAACATCCCAGAAATTTTACAGGAACAGCTGTTAAAAATTGACCACTGTCTGGAAAACCTTCCAGCTCCTGCACCCAACATCTTGCTCCTGGGGGATTTCAACTTAAGGCACCTAAAGGGAAAGGGGAATATAGCAAATAATATTGTTGCAGTAATAACACCAGGAGGCAGCTCTGATGAAAACCCCACACTCACACGAGCTTTTAAATCTCTGCACAAAATTCAATTTAAACCAGCAATAATAGAGCCTACTAGACTGGAGAATACACTAGACCTCATCTCACTAACAATGATGATCTGTTTAAAAAATATCAAACCCTATCAAAAACAATATACCCCAGATCACAACATAATTGAGGTTCAGTCATGTATGCGCAGAGCCCCAGACCGACATAATGAGATTAGTCCGAGGGAGCATTCACCAAATTTAACTTCAATAACAAAAACATAAAGTGGGACCAAGTAACCAAGTCCTAACCGATATAAGCTGGGAAGATATACTAAGCAACACAGACCCCAACTTATGCCTAGAACAGATTAACTCGGTGGCACTCGATGTAGCACAAAGGGTTATTCCCCTAAGAAAAAGGGAGGAGTAGATGTAAAACAGAAAGAGACAGGCGCTCCCCTTTTCAGGCGACGGAAAAGAATAACAAGGCGGCTAAAAGAGGTCAAAATATCTGAAATGCGTAGGGAGACACTGGTCAGAGAAATAGCAAGCAATCGAACTTAAACTAAAAGAATCCTTTAGGAGTCAGGAATCGCGGGAAGAACTAAAAGCCATAAATGAAATCGAAAGAAACCCAAAATATTTCTTCTCCTATGCCAAATCAAAATCGAGAACAACGTCCAGTATGGGCCCCTACTTAAACAAGATGGGTCCTACACGATGACAGCAAGGAAATGAGTGAGCTACTCCAAGTCCCAATATGACTCAGTTTTTAGCAAGCCGCTAACCCCGACTGAGAGTCGAAGATCAAAATGAATTTTTTATGAGAGAGCCACAAAATTTGATTAACACAAGCCTATCCGATGTTATCCTGACGCCAAATGACTTCGAACAGGGGATAAATGACATGCCCATGCACTCTGCCCCAGGGCCAGACTCATGGAACTCTGTGTTCATCAAGAACTGCAAGAAGCCCCTATCACGAGCCTTTTCCATCCTATGGAGAGGGAGCATGGACACGGGGTCGTCCCACAGTTACTAAAAACAACAGACATAGCCCCACTCCACAAAGGGGGCAGTAAAGCAACAGCAAAGAACTACAGACCAATAGCACTAACATCCCATATCATAAAAATCTTTGAAAGGGTCCTAAGAAGCAAGATCACCACACATATAGAAACCCATCAGTTACACAACCCAGGGCAACATGGGTTTAGAACAGGTCGCTCCTGTCTGTCTCAACTATTGGACCACTACGACAAGGTCCTAAATGCACTAGAAGACAAAAAGAATGCAGATGTAATATATACAGACTTTGCAAAACCCTTCGACAAGTGTGACCATGGCGTAATAGCGCACAAAATGCGTGCAAAAGTAATAACAGGAAAAGTCGGTCGATGGATCTATAATTTCCTCACTAACAGAACACAGAGAGTAGTCGTCAACAGAGTAAAGTCCGAGGCAGCTACGGTGAAAAGCTCTGTTCCACAAGGCACAGTACTCGCTCCCATCTTGTTCCTCATCCTTATATCCGACATAGACAAGGATGTCAGCCACAGCACCGTGTCTTCCTTTGCAGATGACACCCGAATCTGCATGACAGTGTCTTCCATTGCAGACACTGCAAAGCTCCAGGCAGACATCAACCAAATCTTTCAGTGGGCTGCAGAAAACAATATGAAGTTCAACGATAGAAATTTCAATTACTCAGATATGGTAAACATGAGGAAATTAAATCTTCATCAGAGTACAAAACAAATTCTGGCCACAAAATAGAGCGAAACACCAACGTCAAAGACCTGGGAGTGATCATGTCGGAGGATCTCACCTTCAAGACCATAACATTGTATCAATCGCATCTGCTAGAAAAATGACAGGATGGATAATGAGAACCTTCAAAACTAGGGAGGCCAAGCCCATGATGACACTCTTCAGGTCACTTGTTGTATCTAGGCTGGAATATTGCTGCACACTAACAGCACCTTTCAAGGCAGGTGAAATTGCCGACCTAGAAAATGTACAGAGAACTTTCACGGCGCGCATAACGGAGATAAAACACCTCAATTATTGGGAGCGCTTGAGGTTCGTAAACCTGTATTCCCTGGAACGCAGGGGGGAGAGATACATGATTATATACACCTGGAAAATCCTAGAGGGACTAGTACCGAACTTGCACACGAAAATCACTCATTACGAAAGCAAAAGACTTGGCAGACGATGCACCGTCCCCCCAATGAAAAGCAGGGGTGTCACTAGCACGTTTAAGAGACCATACAATAAGTGTCAGGGGCCCGAGACTGTTCAACTGCCTCCCAGCACACAATAAGGGGGATTACCAACAGACCCCTGGCAGTCTTCAAGTTGGCACTGGACAAGCACCTAAAGTCAGTTCCGGATCAGCCGGGCTGTGGCTCGTATGTTGGTTTGCGTGCAGCCAGCAGTACAGCCTGGTTGACAGGGCCCCGATCCCCCC